>JAUJYZ010000041.1:0-264722 GCA_033675265.1 Actinostola sp. cb2023 | reverse complement strand
GGATCGATGTTATATACTGTGACATTTTAGGCCGTTAGTAAACGGCTTATTTCTCCTTCGGTGATGATTGTTGTACATATACTGTGACATTTTAGGCCGTTAGTTAACGGCTTATTTTACCTTACCGTGATCAATGTTATCTACTGTGGCATTTTAGGCCGTTAGTTAACGGCTTATTTCTCGTTCGGTGATCAGTGTTGTATCTACTGTGACATTTTAGGCCGTTAGCTAACGGCTTATTTTACCTTAACCGGGATCGATGTTATATACTGTGACATTTTAGGCCGTTAGTTAACGGCTTATTTTACCTTTACCGGGATCAATGTCATATACTGTGACATTTTAGGCCGTTAGTAAACGGCTTATTTCTCGTTCGGTGATGATTGTTGTACATATACTGTGACATTTTAGGCCGTTAGTTAACGGCTTATTTTACCTTTACCGGGATCGATGTTATATACTGTGACATTTTAGGCCGTTAGTTAACGGCTTATTTTACCTTTACCGGGATCGATGTTATATACTGTGACATTTTAGGCCGTTAGTAAACGGCTTATTTCTCGCTCGGTGATGATTGTTGTACATATACTGTGACATTTTAGGCCGTTAGTTAACGGCTTATTTTACCTTTACCGGGATCGATGTTATATACTGTGACATTTTAGGCCGTTAGTAAACGGCTTATTTCTCCTTCGGTGATGATTGTTGTACATATACTGTGACATTTTAGGCCGTTAGTTAACGGCTTATTTCTCGTTCGGTGATCAGTGTTGTATCTACTGTGACATTTTAGGCCGTTAGTTAACGGCCTATTTCTCGTTCGGTGATCAGTGTTGTATCTACTGTGACATTTTAGGCCGTTAGTTAACGGCTTATTTCTAGTTCGGTGAAAGAGTGTTTTATACTGTGGCATTTTAGGCCGTTAGGCTTATTTCTCGTTCGGTAATCAGTGTTGTATCTACTGTGACATTTTAGGCCGTTAGTTAACGGCTTATTTCTAGTTCGGTGAAAGAGTGTTATATACTGTGACATTTTAGGCCGTTAGTTAACGGCCTATTTCTCGTTCGGTGATCAGTGTTGTATCTACTGTGACATTTTAGGCCGTTAGCTAACGGCTTATTTTACCTTAACCGGGATCGATGTTATATACTGTGACATTTTAGGCCGTTAGTTAACGGCTTATTTTACCTTTACCGGGATCAATGTCATATACTGTGACATTTTAGGCCGTTAGTAAACGGCTTATTTCTCGTTCGGTGATGATTGTTGTACATATACTGTGACATTTTAGGCCGTTAGTTAACGGCTTATTTTACTTTTACCGGGATCGATGTTATATACTGTGACATTTTAGGCCGTTAGTTAACGGCTTATTTTACCTTTACCGGGATCAATGTCATATACTGTGACATTTTAGGCCATTAGTAAACGGCTTATTTCTCGTTCGGTGATGATTGTTGTACATATACTGTGACATTTTAGGCCGTTAGTTAACGGCTTATTTTACCTTAACCGGGATCAATGTTACTGTACTGTGACATTTTAGGCCGTCATCTAACGGCTTATTTTACCTTAACCGGGATCAAAGTTATATACTGTGACATTTTAGGCCGTTATCTAACGGCTTATTTTACCTTAACCAGGATCAATGTTACTGTACTGTGATATTTTAGGCCGTTAGTTAACGGCTTATTTTACCTTTACCGGGATCGATGTTATATACTGTGACATTTTAGGCCGTTAGTAAACGGCTTATTTCTCCTTCGGTGATGATTGTTGTACATATACTGTGACATTTTAGGCCGTTAGTTAACGGCTTATTTTACCTTACCGTGATCAATGTTATCTACTGTGGCATTTTAGGCCGTTAGTTAACGGCTTATTTCTCGTTCGGTGATCAGTGTTGTATCTACTGTGACATTTTAGGCCGTTAGCTAACGGCTTATTTTACCTTAACCGGGATCGATGTTATATACTGTGACATTTTAGGCCGTTAGTTAACGGCTTATTTTACCTTTACCGGGATCAATGTCATATACTGTGACATTTTAGGCCGTTAGTAAACGGCTTATTTCTCGTTCGGTGATGATTGTTGTACATATACTGTGACATTTTAGGCCGTTAGTTAACGGCTTATTTTACCTTAACCGGGATCAATGTTACTGTACTGTGACATTTTAGGCCGTTAGTTAACGGCTTATTTTACCTTACCGTGATAAATGTTATATACTGTGACATTTTAGGCCGTTAGTTAACGGCTTATTTTACCTTTACCGGGATCGATGTTATATACTGTGACATTTTAGGCCGTTAGTAAACGGCTTATTTCTCGTTCGGTGATGATACATATACTACTGACATTTTAGGCCGTTAGTTAACGGCTTATTTTTACCTTTACCGGGATCAATGTTATATACTGTGACATTTTAGGCCGTTAGTTAATGGCTTATTTTACCTTACCGTGATCAATGTTATATACTGTGACATTTTAGGCCGTTAGTTAACGGCTTATTTTACCTTTACCGGGATCGATGTTATATACTGTGACATTTTAGGCCGTTAGTTAACGGCTTATTTTACCTTTACCGGGATCAATGTTATGTTCTGTGACATTTTAGGCCGTTAGTTAACGGCTTATTTTACCTTTACCGGGATCGATGTTATATACTGTGACATTTTAGGCCGTTAGTAACGGCTTATTTCTCGCTCGGTGATGATTGTTGTACATATACTGTGACATTTTAGGCCGTTAGTTAACGGCTTATTTTACCTTTACCGGGATCGATGTTATATACTGTGACATTTTAGGCCGTTAGTTAACGGCTTATTTTACCTTTACCGGGATCGATGTTATATACTGTGACATTTTAGGCCGTTAGTAAACGGCTTATTTCTCGCTCGGTGATGATTGTTGTACATATACTGTGACATTTTAGGCCGTTAGTTAACGGCTTATTTTACCTTTACCGGGATCGATGTTATATACTGTGACATTTTAGGCCGTTAGTAAACGGCTTATTTCTCCTTCGGTGATGATTGTTGTACATATACTGTGACATTTTAGGCCGTTAGTTAACGGCTTATTTCTCGTTCGGTGATCAGTGTTGTATCTACTGTGACATTTTAGGCCGTTAGTTAACGGCCTATTTCTCGTTCGGTGATCAGTGTTGTATCTACTGTGACATTTTAGGCCGTTAGTTAACGGCTTATTTCTAGTTCGGTGAAAGAGTTTTTTATACTGTGGCATTTTAGGCCGTTAGGCTTATTTCTCGTTCGGTAATCAGTGTTGTATCTACTGTGACATTTTAGGCCGTTAGTTAACGGCTTATTTCTAGTTCGGTGAAAGAGTGTTATATACTGTGACATTTTAGGCCGTTAGTTAACGGCCTATTTCTCGTTCGGTGATCAGTGTTGTATCTACTGTGACATTTTAGGCCGTTAGCTAACGGCTTATTTTACCTTAACCGGGATCGATGTTATATACTGTGACATTTTAGGCCGTTAGTTAACGGCTTATTTTACCTTTACCGGGATCAATGTCATATACTGTGACATTTTAGGCCGTTAGTAAACGGCTTATTTCTCGTTCGGTGATGATTGTTGTACATATACTGTGACATTTTAGGCCGTTAGTTAACGGCTTATTTTACTTTTACCGGGATCGATGTTATATACTGTGACATTTTAGGCCGTTAGTTAACGGCTTATTTTACCTTTACCGGGATCAATGTCATATACTGTGACATTTTAGGCCATTAGTAAACGGCTTATTTCTCGTTCGGTGATGATTGTTGTACATATACTGTGACATTTTAGGCCGTTAGTTAACGGCTTATTTTACCTTAACCGGGATCAATGTTACTGTACTGTGACATTTTAGGCCGTCATCTAACGGCTTATATTTTACCTTAACCGGGATCAAAGTTATATACTGTGACATTTTAGGCCGTTATCTAACGGCTTATTTTACCTTAACCAGGATCAATGTTACTGTACTGTGATATTTTAGGCCGTTAGTTAACGGCTTATTTTACCTTTACCGGGATCGATGTTATATACTGTGACATTTTAGGCCGTTAGTAAACGGCTTATTTCTCCTTCGGTGATGATTGTTGTACATATACTGTGACATTTTAGGCCGTTAGTTAACGGCTTATTTTACCTTACCGTGATCAATGTTATCTACTGTGGCATTTTAGGCCGTTAGTTAACGGCTTATTTCTCGTTCGGTGATCAGTGTTGTATCTACTGTGACATTTTAGGCCGTTAGCTAACGGCTTATTTTACCTTAACCGGGATCGATGTTATATACTGTGACATTTTAGGCCGTTAGTTAACGGCTTATTTTACCTTTACCGGGATCAATGTCATATACTGTGACATTTTAGGCCGTTAGTAAACGGCTTATTTCTCGTTCGGTGATGATTGTTGTACATATACTGTGACATTTTAGGCCGTTAGTTAACGGCTTATTTTACTTTTACCGGGATCGATGTTATATACTGTGACATTTTAGGCCGTTAGTTAACGGCTTATTTTACCTTTACCGGGATCAATGTCATATACTGTGACATTTTAGGCCGTTAGTAAACGGCTTATTTCTCGTTCGGTGATGATTGTTGTACATATACTGTGACATTTTAGGCCGTTAGTTAACGGCTTATTTTACCTTAACCGGGATCAATGTTACTGTACTGTGACATTTTAGGCCGTTAGTTAACGGCTTATTTTACCTTACCGTGATAAATGTTATATACTGTGACATTTTAGGCCGTTAGTTAACGGCTTATTTTACCTTTACCGGGATCGATGTTATATACTGTGACATTTTAGGCCGTTAGTAAACGGCTTATTTCTCGTTCGGTGATGATTGTTGTACATATACTGTGACATTTTAGGCCGTTAGTTAACGGCTTATTTTACCTTTACCGGGATCAATGTTATATACTGTGACATTTTAGGCCGTTAGTTAATGGCTTATTTTACCTTACCGTGATCAATGTTATATACTGTGACATTTTAGGCCGTTAGTTAACGGCTTATTTTACCTTTACCGGGATCGATGTTATATACTGTGACATTTTAGGCCGTTAGTTAACGGCTTATTTTACCTTTACCGGGATCAATGTTATGTTCTGTGACATTTTAGGCCGTTAGTTAACGGCTTATTTTACCTTTACCGGGATCGATGTTATATACTGTGACATTTTAGGCCGTTAGTAAACGGCTTATTTCTCGCTCGGTGATGATTGTTGTACATATACTGTGACATTTTAGGCCGTTAGTTAACGGCTTATTTTACCTTTACCGGGATCGATGTTATATACTGTGACATTTTAGGCCGTTAGTTAACGGCTTATTTTACCTTTACCGGGATCGATGTTATATACTGTGACATTTTAGGCCGTTAGTAAACGGCTTATTTCTCGCTCGGTGATGATTGTTGTACATATACTGTGACATTTTAGGCCGTTAGTTAACGGCTTATTTTACCTTTACCGGGATCGATGTTATATACTGTGACATTTTAGGCCGTTAGTAAACGGCTTATTTCTCCTTCGGTGATGATTGTTGTACATATACTGTGACATTTTAGGCCGTTAGTTAACGGCTTATTTCTCGTTCGGTGATCAGTGTTGTATCTACTGTGACATTTTAGGCCGTTAGTTAACGGCCTATTTCTCGTTCGGTGATCAGTGTTGTATCTACTGTGACATTTTAGGCCGTTAGTTAACGGCTTATTTCTAGTTCGGTGAAAGAGTGTTTTATACTGTGGCATTTTAGGCCGTTAGGCTTATTTCTCGTTCGGTAATCAGTGTTGTATCTACTGTGACATTTTAGGCCGTTAGTTAACGGCTTATTTCTAGTTCGGTGAAAGAGAGTGTTATATACTGTGACATTTTAGGCCGTTAGTTAACGGCCTATTTCTCGTTCGGTGATCAGTGTTGTATCTACTGTGACATTTTAGGCCGTTAGCTAACGGCTTATTTTACCTTAACCGGGATCGATGTTATATACTGTGACATTTTAGGCCGTTAGTTAACGGCTTATTTTACCTTTACCGGGATCAATGTCATATACTGTGACATTTTAGGCCGTTAGTAAACGGCTTATTTCTCGTTCGGTGATGATTGTTGTACATATACTGTGACATTTTAGGCCGTTAGTTAACGGCTTATTTTACTTTTACCGGGATCGATGTTATATACTGTGACATTTTAGGCCGTTAGTTAACGGCTTATTTTACCTTTACCGGGATCGATGTTATATACTGTGACATTTTAGGCCGTTAGTTAACGGCTTATTTTACCTTTACCGGGATCAATGTTATGTTCTGTGACATTTTAGGCCGTTAGTTAACGGCTTATTTTACCTTTACCGGGATCGATGTTATATACTGTGACATTTTAGGCCGTTAGTAAACGGCTTATTTCTCGCTCGGTGATGATTGTTGTACATATACTGTGACATTTTAGGCCGTTAGTTAACGGCTTATTTTACCTTTACCGGGATCGATGTTATATACTGTGACATTTTAGGCCGTTAGTTAACGGCTTATTTTACTTTTACCGGGATCGATGTTATATACTGTGACATTTTAGGCCGTTAGTTAACGGCTTATTTTACCTTTACCGGGATCAATGTCATATACTGTGACATTTTAGGCCATTAGTAAACGGCTTATTTCTCGTTCGGTGATGATTGTTGTACATATACTGTGACATTTTAGGCCGTTAGTTAACGGCTTATTTTACCTTAACCGGGATCAATGTTACTGTACTGTGACATTTTAGGCCGTCATCTAACGGCTTATTTTACCTTAACCGGGATCAAAGTTATATACTGTGACATTTTAGGCCGTTATCTAACGGCTTATTTTACCTTAACCAGGATCAATGTTACTGTACTGTGATATTTTAGGCCGTTAGTTAACGGCTTATTTTACCTTTACCGGGATCGATGTTATATACTGTGACATTTTAGGCCGTTAGTAAACGGCTTATTTCTCCTTCGGTGATGATTGTTGTACATATACTGTGACATTTTAGGCCGTTAGTTAACGGCTTATTTTACCTTACCGTGATCAATGTTATCTACTGTGGCATTTTAGGCCGTTAGTTAACGGCTTATTTCTCGTTCGGTGATCAGTGTTGTATCTACTGTGACATTTTAGGCCGTTAGCTAACGGCTTATTTTACCTTAACCGGGATCGATGTTATATACTGTGACATTTTAGGCCGTTAGTTAACGGCTTATTTTACCTTTACCGGGATCAATGTCATATACTGTGACATTTTAGGCCGTTAGTAAACGGCTTATTTCTCGTTCGGTGATGATTGTTGTACATATACTGTGACATTTTAGGCCGTTAGTTAACGGCTTATTTTACTTTTACCGGGATCGATGTTATATACTGTGACATTTTAGGCCGTTAGTTAACGGCTTATTTTACCTTTACCGGGATCAATGTCATATACTGTGACATTTTAGGCCGTTAGTAAACGGCTTATTTCTCGTTCGGTGATGATTGTTGTACATATACTGTGACATTTTAGGCCGTTAGTTAACGGCTTATTTTACCTTAACCGGGATCAATGTTACTGTACTGTGACATTTTAGGCCGTTAGTTAACGGCTTATTTTACCTTACCGTGATAAATGTTATATACTGTGACATTTTAGGCCGTTAGTTAACGGCTTATTTTACCTTTACCGGGATCGATGTTATATACTGTGACATTTTAGGCCGTTAGTAAACGGCTTATTTCTCGTTCGGTGATGATTGTTGTACATATACTGTGACATTTTAGGCCGTTAGTTAACGGCTTATTTTACCTTTACCGGGATCAATGTTATATACTGTGACATTTTAGGCCGTTAGTTAATGGCTTATTTTACCTTACCGTGATCAATGTTATATACTGTGACATTTTAGGCCGTTAGTTAACGGCTTATTTTACCTTTACCGGGATCGATGTTATATACTGTGACATTTTAGGCCGTTAGTTAACGGCTTATTTTACCTTTACCGGGATCAATGTTATGTTCTGTGACATTTTAGGCCGTTAGTTAACGGCTTATTTTACCTTTACCGGGATCGATGTTATATACTGTGACATTTTAGGCCGTTAGTAAACGGCTTATTTCTCGCTCGGTGATGATTGTTGTACATATACTGTGACATTTTAGGCCGTTAGTTAACGGCTTATTTTACCTTTACCGGGATCGATGTTATATACTGTGACATTTTAGGCCGTTAGTTAACAGCTTATTTTACCTTTACCGGGATCGATGTTATATACTGTGACATTTTAGGCCGTTATCTAACGGCTTATTTTACCTTTACCGGGATCGATGTTATATACTGTGACATTTTAGGCCGTTAGTAAACGGCTTATTTCTCGCTCGGTGATGATTGTTGTACATATACTGTGACATTTTAGGCCGTTAGTTAACGGCTTATTTTACCTTTACCGGGATCGATGTTATATACTGTGACATTTTAGGCCGTTAGTAAACGGCTTATTTCTCCTTCGGTGGTGATGATTGTTGTACATATACTGTGACATTTTAGGCCGTTAGTTAACGGCTTATTTCTCGTTCGGTGATCAGTGTTGTATCTACTGTGACATTTTAGGCCGTTAGTTAACGGCCTATTTCTCGTTCGGTGATCAGTGTTGTATCTACTGTGACATTTTAGGCCGTTAGTTAACGGCTTATTTCTAGTTCGGTGAAAGAGTGTTTTATACTGTGGCATTTTAGGCCGTTAGTTAACGGCTTATTTCTCGTTCGGTAATCAGTGTTGTATCTACTGTGACATTTTAGGCCGTTAGTTAACAGCTTATTTCTAGTTCGGTGAAAGAGTGTTATATACTGTGACATTTTAGGCCGTTAGTTAACGGCCTATTTCTCGTTCGGTGATCAGTATTGTATCTACTGTGACATTTTAGGCCGTTAGTTAACGGCTTATTTCTAGTTCGGTGAAAGAGTGTTTTATACTGGCATTTTAGGCCGTTAGTTAACGGCCTATTTTACCTTCGGTGATCAGTGTTGTATCTACTGTGACATTTTAGGCCGTTAGTTAACGGCCTATTTCTCGTTCGGTGATCAGTGTTGTATCTACTGTGACATTTTAGGCCGTTAGTTAACGGCTTATTTCTAGTTCGGTGAAAGAGTGTTTTATACTGTGGCATTTTAGGCCGTTAGTTAACGGCCTATTTTACCTTCGGTGATCAGTGTTGTATCTACTGTGACATTTTAGGCCGTTAGTTAACGGCCTATTTTACCTTCGGTGATCAGTGTTGTATCTACTGTGACATTTTAGGCCGTTAGTTAACGGCCTATTTCTCGTTCGGTGATCAGTGTTGTATCTACTGTGACATTTTAGGCCGTTAGTTAACGGCTTATTTCTAGTTCGGTGAAAGAGTGTTTTATACTGTGGCATTTTAGGCCGTTAGTTAACGGCCTATTTTACCTTCGGTGATCAGTGTTGTATCTACTGTGACATTTTAGGCCGTTAGTTAACGGCTTATTTCTAGTTCGGTGAAGAATGTTTTATACTGTGGCATTTTAGGCCGTTAGTTAACGGCCTAAAATGTTGCAGTAAGTAGTCTAGTAAGATAAATATATGAAATGCTTGTTTATTAAAATCAATTTACTAACACATACTGATTTAACGGCTTAAAATGTCACAGTATATACACTGTATTATCAACATATTATGTCATTATATTAAGTCCCCACGAATGGCACACTCGACACATATTTCATTTGTACTCTTCAGAGTATTAATCACTTGCAAATTTGATTCTCAGGGATTTTCTCAGGGTATTTCAGGATGGAATGCCATTCAAATCCCGACCGATAAATACTGTACAAAACCAAGCCTCTAGCTGAGGACCAGGATATCCAGCAAGATCCAAGATGTCCGCCGTTTGCATGAAGGGAGTGGGCCATGGGAACGAGGTCATGCGTTGCACATGCGTAGAATCATCTTTTTGGACGACTGTCCATCTAATCCCACATTGATGAGCGACAACCCAAATCCTTCTATAAATGTTAAACCTGACGTACATATACCGCTAGTGTTCGCAAAAGTTTACAATGTTCGAGTGAGTGAGTGATCGAGTGACACTTCCGGTTCAAAAGTCCCATCCCAATAACTCGAGGATGCTACGCAATCCACGAGTTAAAAACTGCACAAGTACCTATAATCAGTTTAAATCAACAATGTAAAGGTATAAGCTTATGTACATTTTTTTGGCTTTCATTTTTTGTTGACATACTTTGAAAGAAATGTGTTCATAGCATTAATACATTTCCTCCACTCCTGTTCTTTGTCCATTTCTTCAATGTTGTAGACTTCAAAATATGTATTCTTGATATACTCGTTTGCCATTCTGTTTATTGGCCTTTTGCCACCACCACCATTAACACTACAGTTTTTCAGTTCTTCTTTTGTGTACAAGGCTTTCAAAAGTTGGACTGCAAAGTTGTACTGTGATCGTGCACTACTCTTAATGTCAAGCACCACTTCTTTTCTTGGAAAAGTAAGTGGTCTTTCATGGGGGGAGAATGTATTTGTACCAGGGTCATGGTAGCCCCAAATGTACCAGGATCTAACCCTGGTACAGGCATTGACATAAAGGAACCAGACCCTGGTAGCACAAAGGGACTGGTACTAGGGTTAGACAACCCTGGTAGCACAAAGGAACTAGTACTAAGGATAGACCCTGGTAACACAAAGGAACTGGTACTAGGAATAGACCCTGGTAACACAAAGGAACTGGTACTAGGGATAGACCCTGGTAACACAAATGAACTGGTACTAGGGTTAGACAACCCTGGTAGCACAAAGGAACTGGTACTAGGGATAGACCCTGGTAGCACAAAGGAACTGGCATGAGGGATAGACCCCCCCTGGTACCAACATCATATCAGAGCCTGTATCAGGGTCAGACCTTGATACAGGCATCTCAAAAGTACCAGGGTTAGACCCTGGTACCAACACCATATCAGAGCCTGTATCAGCAGGCTGAGGCATGGGGCTACTACACTTGGGCTTTCTGGTATATATTCCATGCCAGGGTCAAGTGCTGGTATATGTGTACCAGTCCCTGCTATTTTGTGGTGGTGGCACAATTTCCTCATCATGTTTTTAATCTCATCGAGAGACATCTCAATTTTATCCAGGCGTCCATTGACAACATCATCCAACTTGGATTTGTACTTGTACTGTCACTTCAGTGTGATCGGGTATTACAGGCTGACATTTTACTCGTTGCTCGCATTTTTCCTCGCCCTGTGTGCTCAGAAAAATCCATTGGCAACTCGTAAAATATCAGCCTGTAATACCCGAGAAAACATCTGATAAGCTGTATTTAATAATTTCATAAGTGCAGTTTAGAACTTGTTTAGTAACAATTTAGAACTTGTGTCGTAGCTCGAAACTGTTATCACTCTAGGTGCACGATTCTGGAGTTTTTGAAGTTTGTCACTTGATTGCCGAGTTAGACAATCCCAAACTGAGCTACAGTAATAAAAGTAGGGCTCAATAACGGCTTTATAGATTTTAATTGCAGTATCCCTGGAAATGGAGGACCTGCCGATTGAGGTAAGCATCAGGATGTTCTGATGGAGTTCTGATACGGATATGGCAACCATCAATAGCACCAACGACTCTCGGAAAACCATTCACTGCTTCAAATCCCTCATTTAGCTCGACAACGGTAGGAACATTTCAAATTGATGAATAATAAATAATAATAAACACACAACACTTCATAGGCTTAACTTTATGAACATAATATTTTAATACCTTTTGGCCATTGAATCAGGTCTGGCAGAATAAACACATCTGAAAACACTTGACAAGGTGACATTGAATCGATCTGATATTTGTCGATTCGTTTCTTGATTCACCATCATCCACAGACCTATTGCTATCTGCTTGGTTGGATTTATCACTGGCCTTCCAAACAGGTTTCCTTTGGGGAGTTGATACAACTTCCAATCAAGGCACAGTCACTTCAAAATAATTGTGAATTCGCGAAAGTTTCCTTCGCATAAAAATGCCCAAGGCAGAAAAGAAAACAATATCATCGTTTACTGAATACAATTCACTCCTGTGAACACAGAAAGTCCGAAAAGACGGCATATGTTGTTGCAATTGAATCGCCATCTTTGTTGATGTTTTGCAATGACGTCATCATGGACTTTCGCTTTCCTTTTGACTAACCAGAACCAGTTCTCCTTGTCCAAATCGACCGCGCTAAATGAAAAGCACCCTAAGGCACGCAAACGACTGATATTTTCACCTAAGATTCTAGTAGATTTACAGTGAATGTATGGCGAAACTCAACTTCCGGTTGGATTTGGTGCCCTTGCTTTGGGGCATATGTTAATAATTTACCCTGTGAAAAGTTTCAGAGAATCCTCTGACTCCAAAATATCTGGGACATGATATATTGTCATGGGCACTTCCAGGCATGTTTATGAGCTGTTTTCCCCACTCTTTAGCCTGTGAATGAATGTACTGAATGTCAATATATATACAATAATAATTGTATGTTTTGTGATTTTTATTATTATTAATTAATAATAACAGAAATTCACACACAAAAAACTTGAATGTATAATAATAATAATAATGTATAGAATTTGGTTTTGCAATAATTACTATTTCATGAAACTGATCAACCTGTTCTCTTGAAGGGGAGTTGTTTGTAATCACTTTGTAAAGACTTCCAAAGTTCTAGAGAATATAGCATTTACACGTTACAGCACGAAGCTCCCAACTATGACCACCTTTAATGTATTCGTATACTTTTGTCTCGCCATCCTCCAATTCGCCGTTAGATCAGAGATAAGATGAGACAATCCAGCAAAGCTGATTGGATAATGGCCGAGACGAAAGTATGTGAATACATTATAGGTGGTTATAGTTGGAAGCTTTGCACTGTACAACATGACAAATAATAATAATAATAATTGAATATACATATACATTTAAACAATAATTATTAGTTCATTGGGATATATCACAACCAGTGACTTGAGCACTTACCAACCAGAGAAATTTGTTTGCCTCAAGGTATTGGGGATGCACAAAATCCTTCATTTTGTTGGGCAGGTCATGGAGGAGTTTCTTCTTCTCGTTACCCATCAGCGAAGTTCACTCTGTCTTGTTTTCTTTTGTTTTCCACAACGGAAATGGTAAGCCACAGCTTCTTATGGCTGCTATTAAACTGACAACATGGCTTGTCCTGAATTGTGACCTAGGCAACCCAATGCTATCTTCCTGTAATATAAATAAAATTAAATCTCTATTAAATAAATAATATATATATATATCATAAAAATATCATACTGTATGAGCAACTTTTCTTGTTACTATATTACATGTATCAGCTTTTTCATATTCCTGGCTCTGGTTATACATGTATGTAATAATAATAATAATAACAATAATTACTTATATAGCGCCTATACAGGACTGTTCTAAGCGCTGACAAATAAAATAAAATAATATAATATAAAGGTAAATAGGACTATTGCAGCTTGTTGGCCGATTTAAATAGAAAGGTCTTTAGTTAGGACTTGAAGCTGACAAGAGAAGTACATCTACGTAGATCAGGTGGAAGATTGTTCCAAAGTTGTGGGGCAGCCACAGAAAAGGCTCTGCGTCCATAGGATTTGAGGTTGAAATTGACGTGGTTTAAGAGAAGATCAGATGAGGAACGTAGGGTTCGCTTTGGAGAATATCTGGTAATCAGATCACTGATGTAACTTGGGACAAGTTTGTTCATAGCCTTGTATGTTAAAAGCAACATCTTAAACTTGATGCGTTCTTCGACCGGAAGCCAGTGCAACTGAATAAGAATGGCGTGATGTGATCATACTTATGGGAGCAGGTGATAACTCGTGCAGCGGCGTTCTGTACGGACTGAAGCTTGTCAACCATATATTTAGGAGCACCATAAAGAAGAGAGTTGCAGTAATCGACTTTAGAACTCACAAAGGCATGCACAAGAGTTTTAGCTGTGTCCAGAGATAAGAACTTTCTGATGCGAGAAATGTTTCGTAAATGGTAAAAAGCAGCTTTACAGACAGAGTTAACATGTGGGAGCATAGTCATTGTCTCATCAAAAATTACACCAATGTTTCTTGCCTGCTTGGACGGATAAATTGTATCAGACCCAAAATGTAGAGCTGGAAAAGATTTCTGTGGGCTGTGTCGTGAATAAAGGAAAAGCAGTTCAGTTTTGTCTTTATTTAGTTTAAGTTTATTCAGAGTCATCCATCTGTCAATGTCAAATAAACAGCGTTCAATTTTTGCCATGGTGTTGTCCCTATCAGAATCATCATTGCATGGGAAGGAAACATTTAACTGGGTATCATCCGCATAAAAGTGATAAAGCATGTTGTGGAGCTGAAGAATATTAGCCAGTGGTGATGTGTACAGCAAGTATAAGATGGGGCCAAGGACGGACCCTTGAGGAACCCCACATTCCAACGAGTGAGTTTGAGACCAAGAACCATTGATCGAGACAAATTGAGAATGATCCTTTAAATAGGATTGGAGCCATTTAAGGGCCGTCCCACGGATACCAAATTTGGAGTACAATCTATCGAGTAAAATGTGGTAATCCACTTTAACAAAAGCGGACGATAGGTCAAGCAGTAGAAGAACAACACAATGACGATCATCAATTGCCCGAAGGACATCATTTTGAACGCGGGTGAGAGCAGTTTCACAGCTATGGGATTTCTTGTAAGCAGATTGTAAAGGTTCGTGTAGTTCGTTCAGTTCCAGATAGTGATTAAGCTGCAATGCCACCACTTTCTCGATGATCTTAGAAACCATTTTGAGGTTGGAGATAGGCCTGAAGTTAGCAATGACTTCGTGATCTAATGACGGTTTCTTTAAAAGTGGTAAGATAACAGCTGTTTTTAGGGAAGGTGGCAGAAAACCAGTTTCCAGTGACAAGGTGACCATTTTACAGATAACAGGTAAAACGGTATCCAACTGTTTCACAAGCAGTTTAGCAGGTAGTGGATCAATGCAACACGATTTTGATGCGATGCGACCAGCAATCTCAGAGAGCTCATTGATGGTGACAGAAGAGAAGGCATCCAGACTGCAATTCAGTGAAGGAGTGTCAAATGCATTGAATACATCATGGCTTATCGGTGTTAAGTTGGCTTCTGAGTGTAGCAATTTTGTCTTTAAAAAAGACAGCAAAGTTATTAGCAAGGTCAGTGGAAGACGAACAGGAAGGGAAGTGTTTCTCAGGGTGTCTGTGTAAAAGGCGATCAATAGAACGGAATAGCATATAGTTGTCAGAGCCAGCATCATGGATGAGATTTGTGTAGTAGTTCATTTTAGCGTTGAAGATAAGGTTTTTGACCAATAAGCATTGGTCAACATAAGCCTGACGATCCACAGTTAGACCAGAGTGACGCCAACGCCTTTCAAGCTTTCGACGAGTCGTTTTCTGTGTTCTTATATCGTCACTATACCAGGGAGGCTTTGGACGTTCGACGATAGTCTTAGTACATAGAGGTGCATGAGCATCCATTATGGAAGATAAGACATTGCTATATTGATCACAAAGATCGGTTAGATTGCACTCCAGAGTTAAGCACAGAGTAGAATTAGCAACATCACGCTGTAGGTCATCCATATTAACTGTGCCAAGTTTACGGTATGAAATCATCTTCTGAGGATTTGGCGGTTTTTGTATTGTCAGGTAGCAGTGAACAGCAGAATGATCGGAGATGACTAGATCATGCACGAAAAAATCAGTGGCAGTCAGTTCCCCAGTCCTGGTAATGATGAGATCCAAAGTATGATTGTCCTTGTGCGTTGGAACGTTGATGTGTTGACTAAGGTTGAAACAGTTGAGAAGATCCAGGAATTTACCAGCAGTAGTGTCAGCAGCATCATCAATGTGGAAGTTAAAGTCACCAGACATGAGTAGCTTACCAGGAGAGACCATTCGTTCTAATAGAGAAGGGAATTCGCCAAAAAATAAAGTGGGTGTAAGTTGATTCTTGTGAGAAGGCGGTGGTCGATAGACAGTAACTAGTCGTACGATGGATGAACTGGAACGAAGTCTCTAAACATTCAAAAGACTTGTAAGTCGTAGATTGTATTTTTTCCATTTTTAAATTATTTTTATGTAGAAGTGCTACGCCTCCACCAGCGCCAGTATCCCTGGGAATATGATTGAAGATGTAACCTTCAGGACAGATGTCACGGATGTTAATTTCAGAGGAATCAATTGATTTCAACCAGGTTTCAGTGAGCGCAACAACATAGTCTTTAATAATTAGGGTCTTATTATTAATTGATCTTGCGTTGAGTAGACAAAAATGAAGTGATCGTGCCAAGGACTTAGAAGGCGAGCAGAAGTCAGTTCTAAGCACAGAATTATTGGAAGTTTGCAAAGACAACAAAGGTGATGTAAATGAGGAAGAATCGTGAATATTCATAACATCCAAAGAGTCCCTTCGTTCTGGTCTGTTGGCACTGATAAAATTCGTACTTGAAAGAGATGAAGTGATATTGGGTTGTATTAAGTGAGTTCTCATTAATAGTCGTCCACCACGTTTACCTCTCGTAGGTTTTAGAATCCCATTTGATCGAAGACTGTTCCACACAGACGCAGGAAGTGGTTTGATTGCTTGTTGAATGTGATCAGAATGGCGGCAAAATTTAAATCCACTAGGAGACAAAGTCTTCCACCAGAAGCGTAGAGACATGAGATTGCATCTGGAGTAACTCATATTGAAGCACTAAATGATAGAAATGTCACTAGATGATCAGTAACAGTAAAATATTCAGGATCCGGTAGAAAAATCCCAAAAATAACAGAACACTTAAAAATGCAGCCGAAAGGCGCAATGTAAACAAAGTATATGGGTCCTTATATGGGTCCCAGTGTAGCCAGGTCAACGTTTGAAGGAAGTTCTTTAATATACTTGTACCATAGAGAATGGTGGCATGACGTCTGCAATTCAGACATTAAAGTCTGTGTATAACAGAGATCGGCTACCTTCAAGGCACACTCCCTATATTGAAAAGGAATAACAGTGTTACAAAATGTAAACTTAATTAAACCTCCACATTATGGGGTAACCGTTATTGTTATTGCTGCGAGCCATTGGGCGAGCAGCATCATAAACGCTACAACAGATGATGATCGAGTCTCTGTCTGTTTCTCTGTCTGTCCCTACAGAGATTTCTATTGGTCGTAAAGTATCATGTGGTCATGAGTTTCACGTGATAATCACAAGATTCATAAAAGATTGTTGTGCTACTGCAGAGAAACCACTACAGATAACAATAAAATATAAATAAAATATTTACTTTGTGGTATTATTGCTGGTTTGCAATCAATCCCTGGAGATTTAAAATACAAAGATGCAGCGGCCATGTTGGTAGTATAAACAAGAACTACATGTATGTTATAAAGTTGTTTTCGTATCGGTCACGGTACGGAATCGAAGACATCTATTCAACCAATCACAGTGCGCAAAATCATTGATCAACCAATCAGAATGCTTGGATACGGCATGATGATGGCCCAATATGGTCACCACATGGCACGACAACAAAAACGACTCTATCTTTATAATGAAGTTGTTATTTTACCAGCATTTTATAAATGCAAATTTAATGGACATAACCAAATGTACATACATGTGTCTAATTATTTGAACACATGATTTTGGTATAATTAAGCTTATAAACTTGCCATTCTCTCCCATTGATGGTGACAATGCGGAATACATATCCTTCTGTTTCCTACATCTTCACTTTGCCAGTGAGATGTCGACATCTCGCCCATTCAGTTTGCAAATGAGCCTATTCCCTTTTTCAATAAAGCAAGCTTTTACCTGTAGCGAAAAGAAATAAAAGATAAAATGTGTGAGAGTACAGTGTCCCCTAATTAGTGCGCAAGCGCTAGCTAGAACACATTGGACACTTAAATAAACAGTTATTTTATTTTATACATGTACGTACATATATAGCTATTTTAAAAGCTTTTGTAAAAATAACCAATTTTTATATATAATAATTATTTTGAACTTTCTGATAACGATTTCCAAGGTAAATTTACAAAAATTCTTGAATTTTGGAATTTTGATGATGTCATACATATACATGTATGTCATGTACTCAAGACTGTCAAGGCTTGGCTTTTTCAGAATCATGGAAAATCACATTTTCTGACATACATTTATCTCCATGCAGTTTAAAACTATGAAATAGAAATGTATGCCCAAAGTCACACTTAGGTTCCTTAATATTTTAAGCGGGATAAAGTTGAATTCCGGTGGTCACATGACATTAAAGCGAGAAAAACAGAAATTTGCAAATGGGCTGATGGGTATCTTTTATTTCAAAGTGTAATCGGCAAAATGGGTCACGTGACCATGTCATCTATTTCAACCATACCGGACAGATTATTATTAAGTTATTAAGCTCATCAAACTTAGCAATTTCACATCAAAAGAACTTTGAAATAAAAGACACCCATCAGCCCATTTTAGTTGCAAATTTCTGTTTTTCTCGCCTTAATGTCACGTGACCACTGGAAGCCAACATTATCCCGCTTAAAATATTAAGGAACCTAAGTGTGACTTATGGCATAAATTTCTATTTCATAGTTTTAAACTGCATGGAGATATTTCGGAAAATGTGATTTTCCATGAATCTGAAAAAGCCAAGCCCTAGGCTTGAGTAAGTGTTCAGCATTTTTCTCTGGTAAAGCGTTCAATGTCTAAAATTGAACGAAGTAAGCTTATTAAATCAGGTTTAAGGTGGCTCCATATAGTTTAAGCAAGCGCGTGCGCGCAAGACCATGAGCATGCGCAAAACTGGAACTTGAATAATTTTTATTTTGATGACGTCACGCGCGGGAGATCTTTTTTGAAAAGAAACTCCAAAACTACACGGTAAAATATTTTCATAATTTTAATTTTTTTGGGTAATATAGAGCTACAGTAATTAACATAATATGAAAAAAATTGGTACTATACAGATTTTTTGCAATATTTTGGATTCTGTAGTGCGAAATGTTTCAGTTCTTTGTCAAATGAAAGGTGAAGTGTCGAATTTTCATAATAAAGAGTTATTAAAACGATTCACCGTGTAAAGCGTGCGTTTTTATTGATTTTATGAGAAAAATGACCTTCATTAAGGTACCAGGGGACCTTCGTGACACTGTTCACTGAAAGCCGCGTAGCGCACTAACCATTCGTCCAACATGTATAAAAGTATACATTTTCTTAAAGCTGAATAAATGCAGATTCTAAATATGCTGGAGATTATTTCCTATTTTGTAAATATGTGCCATTGTAATAGCAAACTTTGTTGTAAAAACTGTCTCCGATTTTTGATACGTTGCCTCGTTTAAAAATTATTTGATGATTTATGTGTAAATCGCTTAAAAACACATTAATGAAATTTGACAGCAAATATCTCCTCGACAAAAGCGTTTATCGGAAATCGGAAACACGGTTTTTTAAAACAACGTGTGCTCATTACAATGGCAATTTCCGTTTAAAAATCGATTGAATTCCCGCGTGCAAAATTCTCTTTGAACAAGGCCGGTCGGATTTTCTAAAATGTGCAATAACAAAAAATATTTACAAAATAGGAAATAATCTCCAGCATATTTACAATCTGCATTTATTCAGCTTTAAGAAAATGTATACTTTTATACATGTTGGACGAATGGTTAGTGCGCTACGCGGCTTTCAGTGAACAGTGTCACGAAGGTCCCCTGGTACCTTAAAGCTGCCATGGGGTTGCTATGGTAACCTTTCGAGTGATCATTTTCATATAAAACGATTCCCCAACTCATGATCTGTCATATGGTTGGCTGAACGGGTGTCAAATGATACATCTGTATTAGCGCCAGTCCCCTAGGGCCTTGATAAGCTCTATCGGGATTCCTGACTGATATGCGAATGATGCTCCCCCTCTTCGAAATGAATGCCCAGAATAGTTTGCTGGATTGACCACGATCAGTGTGAGATGATGCTTTAGTTTGTTAATGAACATACCATACGTAAAACACTTATGTGTGTCAGTAGACTGATCAAGATAGTTAAAGGCCTGCGAGTTAGTAGTGTCATTTAGCGTAAAATGAAAAGCGTGGTTGGTCGCAGTAACTGGGCAGAATTTGCTATAAGGAATACAAGGGATAGGAATTTTTACCTCCCTTTCTCGAAATTGAATAGTTTTACTCCAGCGAATGACGATCAGAATGCCCCATGAGAACATCTTAAAATCGGCCTTGGTCAGTTGTTTACCGGGGTCAAACATGCTGGTTGATAATGGTACTAAGTGAGATTTGCGGAACATACCGAAGAAAGCCACTAGGCATATCGCCCAAAAGGATGAGCCAAGGCTGTTTGTAAAGCAGAGTGTCGAGTGAATGTCCATTAAAATAGCCGGTGTGATAGGCAGTTTTTTGCTGTGGTGGTGAACCTTTGACTCGGTTGATGCCCTTAAGTAACGATTTTAGTGCCCCGTTGTCGAGGAGTGGGTTAGGGAGTCCGAACTCCTTATGCAATATGCCTATGATATTTAAGTAACTACGAATGAATGAGGGTTTAAAAATCGAGCTAAGAAAGCGGCATATTGTAACAAGTGCGAGTGCTGAAGTGGGACCGGTTGATAGCCCATACGCGTACAGAAGTTGAGGAAGGTATTACGATGAGTTTTGCAAGTTGACTTGGTGGTTTCGCAAACAGATGAGTGCGATATTCACTGATTTCCGTTTCTAACTGCTTTGCCAGGCCGGGATCCTGTGCATCTGCAAAAGACGAAGCCGTAGCTATGAGCTGACATGTGCAGTTCTGGGTGGAGTAGAATTGAGAAATGTCTGAGAATATTTTGTGCTGCATATTGCATGAAACTTAAGTAGATGCTGCGGTTCATGGATACGTGAAATGGAGTCCGCCAAAATAATACGCGTACCTTCCAAGTAAACCGCGCGCTATGATACGAAAATTATGTAGGACTGAAAGCCAAAATAATTGGTGCAATTCCCTCATAATGTTGCCGTTTGCAGTAGTGCCTATGTTGATGATCTGGACAGCCGCCTGGTTATCGCTGTGAATAACTATGCGTTTGTTAGCCCAAAGTGGAGCCCAACATTTAGCAGCTAAAATGATAGCCAGAGGTTCCTTGTGATTGATGTGTAGATTTGCCCAGTGTTGGCTATCAATAGGAAAATTGTGATAATACCAATCGCCCCGGAAAAACCCTGCCGCCGCGATATTACATGCGTCAGTAACCACATCCTCTGTTGGTAGGGTTTCCAGAAACAACCGCGTACCATTAAAAACCTTCAAAAACTGTCCCCACCAATTTATATCCTCTTTGAATTGCTCGTCCAGTATTGATTTTGCGCTGAAGGACAGGTTATTCATGGCATCGAGAATGCAACGTAAAAAGGTTCTACCCCCGTGGACAACTCTACACGCAAAATTCAGTTTGCCTGCTAATCGCTGAAGTTCTTGCTTGCGCGTCGCTTGCTCTGAAACTTGCACACTACTTGTCGTAGTTCTTCTACTTTTTCATCTGGTAACCTCATGCTGCACGATATTGTGTCTAGTTCGACTCCTAGAAAGGTTAAGCGCTGTGTCGGAGGGATCAATTTGCGTTCGCTTAACGTAAATCCTAAATCTTGTAATAATTTTCTCAAGGTGTCGTATGCCAGCCGGCACTCGGCCTCAGTTGCTCCGATCACCAGAAAATCATCGAGATATACTATAATATCGTCATAACCCCTGCGTGACATCATACGTCTCACCGATTGTGTGAGTCTATGAAAGATGAGTTTGCTAGATTTCGCTCCGAACGGAAGTCATGTATCGTAAAAATACGTGTCAACGTTATCTCCGGAAAACCGCCACTTACACCCTATTGCGTGATAGTTATCAGTGTGAATAGGCACAGATCGATAAGCATGCCTGAGGTCGATCTTGGCCATAAAATAATTCGGTTTTAAAAGCTTAATAGCATCGTCAAGTTTTTGAAATTGAAAATGCTTGTTTGTTATGTAATCATTTACTGCTTGCCCGTGCGGTCGGGAACAATCGTGAATAATGCGAATTTCGTTAGTGTTAGGTTTAGGAATTGCTCCTAGCGCACTAACAATAGTAGGCTTTTGCTTAGTAATGACATAATTGCCTTGCGATAGTTCTTCTCGGATAGTTTGTTCTACTAAATGCCGGTTAATGGAGTTGGTAGCTGATCTATAGTTATCCATGTTTACTTTATTAAAACGAGTACCTATTTGTGTGAGTTGAAACCCGTTTTGAATGCCCTCTTGGAGAAATTCTGCATCCTCATCATGTTCCAGTTCTTTAAGCCACAAATCACGGTTTAATGGGTTAGTATTGTCAAAGGTTAATCATGCTTGGGAATTAGGTGATCTATGAGCCCAAATGGAATAGAATATATTATGAGGTAAAACAGAATTGAGATATGAAATGTTAATAAATGTTAATGTTACTTTTCCAATTATCCTATTAGCAGAATATGTAGCATTTTTGAACGGCAAGCTTGTTAAACGTCGAGCGTGGGTCTATGTCTTACATTTAAATGTCGTCACATGTGTTCAGTCTTGTATGTTATTTTCAAAAAGCCCAAGAATACACAAATTTGTTTTAGTAGTGAAAATTAAATGCATCGCAGATGTACATCAACAATTGTACTTTAGTTATTGGCTATATTTACACTTGCATACTCGAGTATCGTAAATATAGAAGAGAAAGTCTACTTGAACACAGTGAACTAGAATTGAAAGTCAATCTAATTACGCATGGATGCATGCTCTGTCGAGTCACGCAACGAGTGACCAAACAATGTTTTAGTCACGCTGCGATGCCAAGGGTTTTGCACTGTTTTCTGAAATAGGTCCCTAATGTAATTCTTTAGCTAAAATGTAAGGATTTAATTTGTTGTACTCATTTGTACTCATATTTGTTAGTTAGCTCCATTATATTAATTGAATATGCTAGATAGTGCTGGATATCTGTGAGCGATCCTAATTTTCCTTCTTAACAAAAGAGTATAAAAAATTCGCGTATTTCCACGTATATCCACTGTTGCATTGTTATAGATTCTAATTTAGGCTTTTTGGGCCCGTATGTTACTGAAATGCGGGCCATGCCTTGACTTCCTAACATTTCCTCTTGTTCTTGAGGAACAAGAGAATCTACAAAGTCTGGTGTAAGATATATTTTCAGACTGCCGTTAAGTGGAAATTGTATGTTGCCGAGAGCCAGAATAGCGTGCGTAATTCGCGCATAATATTGTCATCTTCCGTGGTGCCTTTGTTGATAATTTGGACTGCCGCTTGGTTGTCGCTATGTATCACGATGCGTTTGTTGGCCCAGAGCTTGCTCCATCGCTTTGCTGCATTGATAATTGCTAAGGTTTCTTTGTGATTGATGTGAAGGTTTCCCCAATCCGGACTGTCTAGGCTGAAATTGTGTAGTACCAATCACCGCGAAAATAGCCTCCGGCAGCCTGCGGACACGCATCAGTAATGACGTCCTCGGTTGGAAGTTTGTCCAGGAACATGCGTTTTCCGTTGAAGGTTTTAAGGAATTTGGCCCACCATTCGATGTCGCTACGAAACTCTTCACCCAGTCGAACCTTTCCAGGTGACGAGAGCTTGTTCGTCGTGTTCAGGATCCTGCGAAGAAAAGTGCGCCCTCCGTAGACAACGCGACAAGCCCAATTGAACTTGTCTGCTAAGCGCTGTAATTGGAGTTTGTTCGCGCGCTGTTTGTTTTGAAATTCGAGCACTACTTGTTGTAACTCTTCGAGTTTGTCTTGGGGGAGGGTCATAGTGCATGTAATGGTATCTAACAGGAATCCCAGAAATACAAGGCGCTGTGTAGGGGGCACTAGTTTGTGCTGGCTTAAAACGAATCCTAGTTTTACCAACAGTTGTTGGTTTCCTTAGTGGGGGCGACCACTAGGAAATCGTCAAGGTACACCACGACATCATTAAAACCGCGTTGCGTCATCATTCATCTTACAGATTGTGTTATGCGGTGGAAAATACCAGGGGAGCTTTTGGCCCCGAAGGGTAAGCGAGTGTCATAGAAATAAGTATAATTGTGTTCCCCTTCGAAACGCCACTTGCAGCCAGTAGCCTGGTAGTTGTCCGGGTGAATAGGGATGGATCTGTACGCGTGTCGTAGGTCAATCTTTGCCATATAGAAACCGGGTCTGAGTAATTTGAGAGCGTCGTCCTATGTTTGAAATTTGAATGAGTCGATGGCAATAAAATCATTCACTGCTCTTCCGTGTGGCCGAGAGCAATCGTGGATTAAGCAGAGATTGGATGAATTGGCTTTAGGAATGGCTCCTAACCCACTTACCACCGTGGGTTTGACTGGACTTACGACATAGTTTCCTTCGTCGATTTCGTTGCGGATGGTTTGCTCAACTTTGTGCCGATTAATAGGATTAGTGGCCGATTTGTAGTTATCCATTTCAACTTCTTCAAAGCATGTGCCGATTTCTGCTAATTTAAAGCCGTTGAGAATACCATCTGTGAGAAAAGCTTTATCTGGGTCTTCATGAAGTTCTGCAAGCCAGTTAGTACGGTTTAAAGGGCTATTAGTTTGAGTTAGTCATGCTTGTGGTTGTGTGTTAGTACCATTAGCAGGATGGGCATTACCGGCATGTGACTGGCCGCACGCCTTTCCGGCGACCTTCCGATTACACACATGTACAAAATTACAGCTGTGCAATGTACAGCCTTTAGCGCTATTAAAGTTACGGCAAATTATTCTTCCATCCGAAGTAAAGTTGGCAAAAAGCGTATGAGTGTCGTTTCTAGCGTTAGATTTGGCATTAGTAGTTCCCGACTGTTGTGTTCTGGAAATAGGTGTCAGTAAAGCTGTGTGTAGATGGTGCGAGTCAAAGTCCCAGGGATAATGATATATGGCTTGTAGTTTTCTAAACTCGTCATCATACGCTAGAATGGATTTCCATTCGTACTTTGGAGTTAACTCCATGATCTTAACAGTATAAGCTAGATAATTTTGTAACTGTGTAGATGGTAATTTTCCTTCCCCCAGAAATGTGTAAAAAATTCTGGTGTTTGCAATTACCCATTGAGCAATAGATACATTCTCTAACTGAATGAATGAATGAATGAACTTTATTTAGACACGGAATCAAAAAACTTGTTTTTTTTAGGCCCGTATTTTACTATGATCTTAGCTAAGCCTTGGTTTGCTAGGGTTTCTTCTTCTTCTTGTGGAATTAGATTATCTAAGAAGTCAACTATTCTATATGCTTTTTCACCCTTTGCGAGACGTCCTGGGCGAAGGAACATTGACGATGATGGCTGCACATGTGGTCCAAGAGTGCTGGTCTGTTCAGCGACATATGGGTCCCTCATGAAGTTGACCTTGTGTTGGTGCACTTGTCCTTAACAGGTCGTCCAGAGGAGTGTTGTTTTCCTCAACTCTGTTCTTGAGGTCTCTTATCGTTGTAGGTGGTTTCTTCTCATTGCTTTGGAGACCTTCAATCAATTCCGTTTTTGCTGCAATTTGTTTTCTCAGGTCTTCCTTTTGCCGTTTTTTGATCAATTCTTTCTCTTTTTCTTCTAGTTCCATCAATTCGCGTTGTAATTCCCTCATTTCAAGGTCCTCTGACTCGGTTTCTAGTTCGTGTTTGACCTCTATGTATACTTTGTTGAGCTTTCTTGGTGACGCTGATTTTTCGAACCCTTCGCAAAATTTTGAAAGAAATCCCCATTCGTGGTTTTCTAAGGACGTTTTGCATCCTGGGCACTTAGTTGTCCTTTTTTTTTCGTTGTCTTGGGGTTTTCCCGACATGTTTAAATAGTTAGCCAATATTTGTGATCATGCTATGCGAACCGATAGATATTCTAAGTCGAAAGCTGATAGAGTGTGGCTATATTTCCCCCTGAAAGGATTGAGCAATGTGCTGTTCCTACGCCTAGTAACATGATTGGCTGAGAGGTGTCCTGTGACCCTCACGCGAATACTAAGGGCATGAGGTCACTCCCCCTGGGATGGGGGATCCCCCATCCCTGAGGGTGTGCGTATTATCTGTATGCACTAAACATGGTGTCATGATGACTACCAGGACCCATCCTATAGGTTCCAGTCTAGATTCATATTAATACCGGGCTATTAATATCCACATATTACAATGTAATTTTCGAGTCTATTTATCTAGTTACATGTAAAATTTTGAGATCAATATTATGAATAGTGTTACACTGAAAAAACTGGTCCTATTATTATTGTCTGAAGATCAAATCACTAATATATTTTTAAAACAATAAAACCTACATGCCTG
Source organism: Actinostola sp. cb2023 (assembly GCA_033675265.1). Taxonomy (NCBI): domain Eukaryota; kingdom Metazoa; phylum Cnidaria; class Anthozoa; order Actiniaria; family Actinostolidae; genus Actinostola; species Actinostola sp. cb2023. The sequence continues at coordinate 238,340 of JAUJYZ010000041.1, read as the reverse complement.
TTTGCGTAAGCTAGCGCGGAAGAAGAAAGTGATATAATACCTTAAAGGGAGACTAAGACGTAAATTGTTCAAGATTTGATTTGGCTGAAACTTTACTGGAATGATCTCCAAGGGTCTTATAATCAGAATGGTAAATTATACACACACATCAACCACTACAGAAAAATCTGAGATCGTGGTTGTGGGTTTATTAGGTCGTGGGTTCGTTTTCCACCTGGGACTCAGATTTTTCTGTAGTAGTTGATGTGTGTTTTCACGTGGGGTTATTGCTTCTTAGTCTTATAATCACTGGTTAAAATATTTTCTCAAAAAGTTTCAGTGAACATTTTAAACTTTTCTCGTGTTCTCCCAACTTCCCACGTGTTTGTAACAGACAATATAAACATACACGGAAAATGTATTGTATTGCTTAAAGCCATCTTTTATATTTGTTAAATGTATGGTTATGACTTTCCATAAGATCTAATGAAAATGTTTAAAAGTTTATGAACAATTATAAGCGCTTCGTTTTCTTTCTCTGCCTTCTGTTGTTTTTATGCAAATATGCCTTAGTCCGCCCATCTTCTAGCCGATTTTTTCTCTTTTTCTTCGTCTTGCTTTCTTCGTCTTGCTTTCATCGGCCGCAGCATTGACCGGATGAATTTCAACCAAGCCGACTTCATCTGCCGTACCATCAACCAAGCCAACTTCATCTGCTGCACCATCAACCAAGCCAACTTCATCTGCCGCACCATCAACCAAGCCAACTTCATCTGCCGCACCATCAACCAAGCCAACTTCATCTGTCGCACCATCAACCAAGCCGATTTCATCTGCCGCACCATCAACCAAGCCGACTTCATCTGCCGCACCATCAACCAAGCCAACTTCATCTGCCGCACCATTAACCAAACGACCTGCTTGGGTTTGTTGTTGTTGTTGTTGTTGTTGTTGTTGAATTTTACCGATTCTTTTTCCCACTGCAAAAAATATTACTATAGATATTTTCATATGAATCATCTATATATAGATACTTACATTCTTCAAAAAGCAGACGCCCTTCGTCTTTCATTCCGTCGTGATACATGTAGGAACAGTGTAGCATCTTAGAATGTTTTTTGTCCCCTGACCGTGTTAAACTTAGTGGAAATTCCACGATTTTCCCAGGGAGGAGAAACCACGATTTCGTGCCATTTCCCCCTCCCTTTCCTGTTATCACATTTCGTAAGGCCACAGCATTTTTTACACTATTTCCATGATAGTTTCTGATATGCCTCCACATCTGTTCTATGTTAATGGCCGTGTAAGGCCTCAACACGTCGCAATGTGGCATGATGACAGCTAATACCTACAGAAAATGAAATGAAGATTATTCAATCAGTAAAAGTCACATGCACATTGTTTTGTATCTGAAGTCAAATGTTATTTGTCGCAATTATTTAGATTATTGGTAGTATCAAGGAAAACATCATCAATTAATTTAATAGCTATTCATGACACATACAGCACGGATCCGAATTCCATCCTTATATCCTCCACCGCTTACCAGTTTCTTGTTTGCTGGAAGCTATTGTTATCCCATCATGCAGAGTGAACTATGGAGACAGTCACAAAAACGACCTTAATTGTTCTGCTGATTGGACAGAACTTTCCCCACTGTTTAGGTATACTGGGGTTGCCGTTCTGCTGATCTGAGTAATCTGGATTTCAAATGTACTCCACTGAAAAGCACGCTAAGTCATTTGGGCTCCCTCTTATAATATATTGATTATATATTATCATTAATGCAGTAGCTGTCGATCCCCTCCTGTAATGTTCTCCTGCTTTAATAAACACACCCCAGTACTGGTCAACGACAAGGTGAACTTCATTGCAGCTTGCAGCGGGGCTATTTATCGAGTAGTACTTCTGTACTAGAGCTCCACTGAAATGTGCTGCTTCCATCCACCAGACTTAACCACTTGTACCAGTGCCATGGCATCCATGAGGTGAATAGTATCTCCTGTAGAGATTGGGAGCACGGGGCAGACGTTGATATTGATCTACATAATGGCAGCTAAAGCACTCTTATTTGTCTTTCTGAAGCTACCCGGCATCTTGATGTGCAAGGGCGTATGGTATTTGATGACAGCTTGCAACCGGGACCTCCTTCAGATCGATCTGCAGGGCATTAGCAGCAATAGACCTTTTTGCCGATACGGCGGCCATATTGAATAATTTAAATTTAAAGAATATTATGGGATGCCCAGGGTGCAAAGCGTGCAGCTTGTGTAGCACCGTGTGTGTAGCTGTTTTGCTGTAAATTGAAACATGGGGAAAAGAGATCATTGTGCCACATATGGATGCAATAACGACCGCCGATATCCCGGGAGTAGAGAAAGAGCAGACAAGTTTGTTTGGAGGGAAAATACGTCTCTGGTCGTGCAAGGATCGAAGAAAGTTTGCAGTTTGGACTAGACGACTGAATAGGAAGAACTTCAAGGTTAATAAATACACTAAAGTTTGCTCTAATCACTTTGAACGTGGAAGACCAGGTGATACTTATCCATATCCAACACTGTTTCTAAAGGGTTATGATAATAATAAGCTTACATGTAAGAGAAAGGCGCCCAGGGAAAGGTTACCATTACAGCAAAAGGATAAAAAGAGTAAATTGAATAATGAAAGACCGATGGAGGGTAATGATGATAATGATATAATTCATATTTTGGATACTGAACAGAAAATAGATAATACTGAAGAAATTCCAGTAGAAAATCAAATACCAGTGGATGATCAAATACCAGTGGATGATCAAATACCAGTGCATAATCAAATACCAGTGGATGATCAAATACCAGTGCATAATCAAATACCAGTGGATGATCAAATACCAGTGGTTGATCAAATACCAGTGGATGATCAAATACCAGTGGATGATCAAATACCAGTGGATAATCAAATACCAGTGCATAATCAAATACCAGTGGATAATCAAATACCAGTGGATGATCAAATACCAGTGCATAATCAAATACCAGTGGATGATCAAATACCAGTGCATAATCAAATACCAGTGGATGATCAAATACCAGTGCATAATCAAATACCAGTGGATGATCAAATACCAGTGGTTGATCAAATACCAGTGGATGATCAAATACCAGTGGATGATCAAATACCAGTGGATAATCAAATACCAGTGCATAATCAAATACCAGTGGATAATCAAATACCAGTGGATGATCAAATACCAGTGGATGATCAAATACCAGTGGATAATCAAATACCAGTGGATGATCAAATACCAGTGGATGATCAAATACCAGTGGATGATCAAATACCAGTGGATAATCAAATACCAGTGCATAATCAAATACCAGTGGATGATCAAATACCAGTGGATGATCAAATACCAGTGGATGATACTCAAAAAATGATTGTTTGCACTAAAGCTGGCTCAATAAGTTACATATCAGATGGATATGGCGGATCAGCTTCAGATCGCTTTATTACAGAAGACTGTAATGTAGTAACAAAATACCACAGGGGAATGGTAGCCTTGAATAATATGTTTTGTTCCAAACAAACCAGCACAAGTTTACGGACAAAAATCATTAAAACCTTATCCTTGCATGTTGACTTATTTATCACATGAACTAGAGCTTCATTGTCTGTAAAAATTGTGATACACTTGTTCTTAATATAATCACCCCACAAAATTAAGCTAAGTACTATAGGGTAAAATTCAAGTATTGCAATATTAAGACCAAGCCATTCCCTAGGCCATTCACCATAGCACCATTGAGATCCAAACACTGCCCCAAAACCATGAGCACCTGAAGCATCAGTAAATAACTGTAGACACACTATCATGCCAAACATCACTAAGGAAAAAGGATTTCCCATTATACCTTTGAAAGAACTGCTGCCAAATAAACAAATCAGCCGTTACCTCTTTTGAGATGCGAATAAAATGACCAGGGCATTTGAGTCCAATAGACAAATCAATGAGCCTTCTCAAGAATGATCGTCCTGGTACAACAACTGAACACGCAAAATTAAGAGATCCAATAAGTGACTGCAATTCCTTCAAATTTCCTTTTTTCCTTTTCATGAATTCTGCAATCAAGGTCTTGCATTTCAATAATTTATCTTGAGGCCGACGAGACTCACCAAGTATTGTGTCTAATTCTACACCTGCAAATGTCAAAATGGTTGATGGGCCAATGTTTTTTTCTGGTGCCATGGGAATACCCAAATAGTCACATAAATCTAAAAATAACCTAAGACTTTCTTTCCACTGATTTTCTGTATGTTGAATTATGAGAAAATCATCTAATAAATGTATAAGATTTGCAATACATAACTTATCTTGTGCAATCCATTCAATAGCAGTACTAAATGCCTCAAATGTTTTGCATGAGCTGGCGCAACCCATAGGCATGCATTTGTCATAATAATATTGACCCTTCCATTTAATGCCCAAAAGATGGTAATCCTGTGGATTGATATCAGTCTTTGCTAAAAAACATCCAACACCTGACTGCTTAATTTTTTGGATAGCATTATCAATGTTTGCATAATGAACACTGGTGTGTTCAGATGAAATGCCATCGTTGACCGAGTTACCTTTTGGGAATGAAAGATGGTGAATCATACGGAAATCTCCTGGGTTTTTCTTTGGGACAATACCCAGAGGTGAAACTCTAAAAATGGGAAATGGTGGTGACTCAAAAGGACCAGCAAGGCTATGGGCCTCCAACTCTTTTGCTAATTTTAAATCAACTACTTGAGGCTGTTGTAAAGATGATACTGTGGGATTCATATGATATACATTGACCCACAGAGAAAATATGAAAACCAAACTTGAAACCTTCAATTAAGAATGTTATTTTCTCATGTCCATAGCCCTCAAGTAAGAACTCAAGTTTGTTTACCTTTATTGGTGTTGGTAGTGAAATTATTGGCAGGAACAGGTTTTTTCCTTGGAGGCACGAAAATTATAACAGTTGGTCATTAAGTGATTCTTGTGGCACAAAGGACAAGTGTGTTTAAAATTGCAACCACCACAATTAAAGCCTTTGTGATATTTCCAACAATACCCTTTGGTACATTTACTTTCGATTTAACATGTACTTCATTGGCATTCCTTTTGATCTGATTGTATCCATTTCCTGAAGGTTGAGCTTTTATCCATAGCTCCCAATGTATCGAACCCCATGGAAATGATATTGGTTCTTTTTGACGCAAATACCTGAAGTTTTCATCGTAATAATGCCAATTATAACCCCTTGCTGCCAATTCTCTCACAATTTCACTGTATTTCATTAATGCTGGTGCCTCTAATGGATATTTTTGTGTAAATACACCCACAAATATTTGATCCAAACGTCAATGGTAGTGATATCTTGATGTATATATATATATATATTTTTTCTTTCTCATACTTAGTTTTAGATTTTTTTGAATTGTATATATGTATAGCGCACTTGGGCATTTCTGGAGAGTGCGCTATATAAATAAAAAATATTATTATTATATTATTATATTATATTCTTGGACTTCTGGTTTGGCTCTAAACTAATAGTGGGCTGGCCATTAGCAGATCTTATGTCATTTGAAAGACACAAATGGAAACTGGTATGCTCCATTTTTTTGTTTAAGAGCAAACCAAAATCAACATATGCATTTGAACAAATTTTTTCTTTTAGTTTGTCTGATACACTCATATCAATTGGGATGTCTGATGACACAAAAATATTTTTTGGCTTAGATGCATTTAACATGCCACCATGTCCAGACAAACTATGTAATACAGCTGCAACTGACCCCTGTACATTTGCCGCTGCTTCGGCCTGACTGGAGGATGATTAATTATCTGATACAGCAGCATCTGACCCCTGTACATTTGCTGCTGCTTCAGATAGTATTACCTTATTCGTACTTAATTTCGCGAGGCATATTTATGCCAGTAGTAACTGCCATACCAGACTGTGCAGCTTCTACTCCTTGTTCCACCATACGCCTTCGCCTTCTTGGTGGTTGACCATCATTTTCAGAGTCCATGAGAACAGCTAGTGGACGCCTGACTCTCGTTGACATGCGGCGAGACATTCTGAAATGGAACACCACTAAGAACAGCAATACAAAGTTGAACAATATTTGTGTCAGCACATAAATTCTAAAACGAACACTAGACATGCATACAAACAACATTTAATAATTGTAATTGACATAGAAACTAGACGCTCACAAACAACATTTAATAATTGTAATTGACATAGAAACTAGACGCTCATTGAGCGTTAACTCGGCGTGTAGGATGATCAGCTGGAACTCCGGTCAATCTCTAGCCCCACAGCCGCTTTTGTCTAAACGATGTTTTGCGCTTCCTGTGGTCATGTCATTTTGTAAACGTTGGGCTTCCTGTGGTACGCTCAACCGTATTTTGTATGCATATGTAGTTCGATTTTCGCTTCAGGAATGGGTTTTAAGAATATCGAACTACTAATTATGCTCAAAGAAATAAAGACTAGTAGTTGTTTGAGTGCTGTGAGGTGTTTAATTTAGGATAAAATGTATATTTAGTGTGTTTTGGGATCGATATAGTGCTCACTCCTAGGCAAGGCAAGTCCCGTAATCGATCACCAAGTCTTGGTTTCAGCCGAAAATAAAATACGTTCTCGATTCGTTCGAACAAGAACTTATGATATGTAATATAATGGCAATCTATCAGTGTCCTGACCTGCTTTCAGGTCGTTTACTCCACTGTAAACGGACCAGAAAATCGAATATGCTTCTCTCGCTCTTCCTGGGCTTCCTGTGGCCGGGATGGAATGGACGGTCTAACCGGAAAAAAGCCCATTTTAAGACTCGGCGTCTGCCACAGGCAGTCCACGCCGAGTAATAAAAGACATTACTAACAAAAACCAAACATGAACAATGGCAGGGATGGCTAATGGCAGACTGGTAACAACACAAAGTCGCCGAAAAAGATAATCGTCTATCCCTCTAATGCCATTAAACAATTCCAACAACCTCAGGTTGGATCAAAATAGTCACCAGGACAATAACATGTTAAAACTTAACAGTCACCCAGACTGAATTAAAATCATACAATGTAACATATAAAATCAGTCACCCAGACTGAATTAAACTCATATAAAATATAGAGTCAGTCACCCAGACTAAATTAAACTCATATACTGTATTGTAACATATAAAATCAGTCACCCAGACTGAATTAAACTCATATAACATATAAAATCATGTTAAGCTGTCTCATTTAATATAAAAACTTCGAGCTGTCACCCAGACTGATTAAATTCACATTCACGTAATTTCACTACATAAATAGGTAGAAAATAATAATAATTTCTCTTATAAATCAGCTTATTGATACAGCTGTTTTAAGATGTTTACAGACTTCAAGATAGCCCCTCTGTAACTACGGTAAAGGTGGTACTGACCATGGCAATTTAAAATATAAATGGACACCATCCGATAATAATACAGCATCATTAAATAATCCTTTGTGGTGCCATGTAAATATTTGTGGATGGTCAGTGACCACTACGTAAATATTGGTTGAGAATTGTAACTTTCTCATTAAAAAATTAATCCGCACGAGGGATGACTAAGCAAACAACCACAATTCTAACTGAAAACTGGTTCAGTAACAGATTAGCCAGATCATCTATATCGGAGCCAACAGACTGAGCAGGTTTTTTCATTAGATCGTTGGTTCCCACTTCTAGTATCATGACATCTGGCGAATACCTAATGACGTTATTTAAATCAAACTGCATGATTTTTGACACTGTCCTGCCGCCAATGCCAAATAATCGGACTTTCACGTCTTTGAGATTGAAATCCTCGTGTACACGGTCATCAAATTGCTTTTCACCCTGGGCTTCCCATAATATTCTTTAAATTTAAATTATTCAATATGGCTGCCGTATCGATAAAAAGGTCTATTAGAAGTCGTCCCAACAAATCTCTATCAGCTCCAACACTGTGACGAGTTTTTCATTGGTGGCCTTCACCTGGATCCTCTTGCTCACAGTGTAGAAGATCTTTATCTTCAGATTGGGAATGGGGTCCCATAAGTTGACCTCATTGGAGTCGGGTCATTTCTCTATGAACGTAGACATCTGCTCATGGCCCTTCTTGGTACTATTGACAAGACTGTTTGCTACCCCGGTAGGCAAAACAACCCACGTCACAAAATTCACAAGAGAATCATGGGCTTGTCATCATTCCAGAGACGGTTCAGTGCCTCCATGAAAAGTTTGTGTGTCCTCACTCCTGCTCACTCCTTGATTGTACGATTTGCCCTTCATCAGGGCAGATGTCATACCAGCTGAATAAACTCCTGATTCGATAAGTAGGTCTGTGATCTAGACCTGAATTCATGAACTTCTTGCCAAGCAAGGTCAAGAAATTGCCACGTGGAAACCACCAAGTCATATGACAGCCTGTGTGTTAGAGAACTATTATAAAATAGTTTAGATAGTACGCACGCTCTCGTTGGCTGATAGCTGCTCTGTTTGCATGACGCTATGTAAACACGGTTATGACGTCAATCACTCAATGTTTTTGTGTCTTCCCGGCACAATTCAAAAACATTGAAAAAAGGTTTTAGCAATACAAAAACAACAGCAACACGAAAATGAATAGCAAAACGGAAAAAAGATGAGAGGTTTGCGAGTCTCGACGAAGGAGATCTCGATGAACTCGTAGATGGCGCTGAGGCAAAATATACGAAGTACGCCACAAAATACGCAGTTTCAGTGTTTAAAGGTAACAATTTGTAAAGAAAAATTAAATATAATATCTTAAATTCTTAGAACGGCAATGAGTTATTTACTACGTATGCTTGACAAAATATTTCACACAAATGCTATAACGTGTTTATATCAGGCTATGTAAACACAGAAAACGTTTTCTATTGTTTAATTAGAACGTTTCAGGAAACATCATCTATGTTATAATTGCTCCAACCTGGGACTGATTGTGCCATTGCAGTTGCCGGCGTTGGACCAGTCAGTTTCATTCGGAGAAGTAGCCAAATCTCGTCATCCTTAAGAGTATTGAACTCTCTCTGACTACTGAACCATTCATTCTTGACCTGATGGACATACTGTGTGCGTAACAGCAGACTTTCTGCCATGACACGAACATTCAAGTACCTCGCACACACTGCCACTTTCCGTTAATTTTACTCCTGAATATTGCATCTATCTGTTACAACTGGACGTTCTTTACATAAATTGCGTTCATTTGAGCCATTTCTCACGTTGTAAATAATTTTTCAAATTAATTTTTCATATATTCATCTGACGCGGGCTTCCTGTGGTAAACGCTTGAAAATGTCGAATTTCACCGTGTTCCACCAACCGGATTATGGGGATATTCAGCATGTTAGTGCGTGGACAATTAGCCATTACCTAAGCGAGCAGGGAACTGGGAACGAGTTTATTAGAATTAATGCAATTACGAAATTTATTTATGACATGAAACAGCATGTTGAAATTAGTATCTGTGCAAAGTTTGATGTGATTTGAGCGAATTCTTTCAGAATTATAAACTTTTGAAATTGTGTTGTCCAGCCAAAATTTTAGAGTGAATGTATGGTTTGGCTGGACAACGTCAAAAATTTACAGAGTTTGTATGGGAAAATAGACATCTTTGATGCCCTCTAGCATGGTCAATATTAAGCCGAAGTTCACCAAACTTTCCAGACTAGCTAAGTTTGATCTGCTCTCTCAGAAAATGATGCCCATTTTTGCAAGTTTCTTAATGAATTAGTTTTACGGACTTGGTCCCAGTCCCCTGCTCGTTTAGGTAATGGCTAATACGTGATTGCATAGCGGTGAGAAAACGTAGTTTGAAGTATAATTGAAACTTAGCCTCTCAAAATACATAGATTAATTGGTCCAATGATTTTAGTCACGTGACAGGTCACACGATCTATATTTGACACTAAATGTTGCATCTATTTGATCTCGACGTTGATACTTCATTGCCTTGGTGGTTTTTAAGGAGTTTTATTGAGAATAAATCAAGTAAGATGCAAAACAAAGTAGTCAGCCTCGTTTTCATGTCGAATCGATAGTTATACAAAATACGGCCATAATGAGCTTGTGTCACCTGTCACGTGACTTTTTAGTTTTCACTTTTCACTGAAGACAAACGAAAATACCATAACTGGAAAGAGCATACTAAAGTTAGTAAAAATGGAAAGTTTGAAGGGAAGTAAGTAAATAGGGCAATAGTTACAGGCATTCAAACTTTGCCTTTTTTGTATGGAAATGTATGTTGGAAGGCAACGCTTGCCCTCCAAGCGAAAACCCCATACAAATCCTTGTCAAAGCGGGAAACTTTGAAAGCCTTTAACTTTTGTCTTATTTGCTTGATTCTTTTAAAATTTTCAATTTTTACTAATTTTAGTATGCTCTTTCAAGTTATGATATTTTCGTCTGCCTTCGGTGAAAATTTAAAAAGTCACGTGACAGGTGACACAAGCCCATTCGGGACTGATTCCACAATTCAACTTTATGAACTACCTAGCGTTGTTCAGGAGGTGTTATTCTATCAAAATCAGCTGCCAAACCTTTTCTGTGGTGTGGGTTGAACGAAACTCCAATTTTTCGGTCTCTGCGCCCTGACTAAGAGTATGCATATGGTATATTCCGTCTGCACAAGGTCAACTTTTTTGGAATTTGACGACGTCCATCCTTCCTCGATGGCCAGCTTAATTTCGGTGATGAAGGAGTGATGAAGGAGGGATAACAACTCTTTTGCATCCTCGTCGAAAGTGTAGGTCGTAGCTCTGCAATGTAATCGAGCAATTTCAATGAAGATGACAATCATACTCTTGATTGGACTTGAATTCAGCAATGCTGTAGCTTGTTGTGTCTTCTCAGGTGATGGTCGCAGGCACTTAGGGAAAGTAAAAATGATGCGATCAATCAATCCGTGTCCCTGGTCAAGCTGAGCCAGAAGACAAGCAACAAATGGGATTTGTGTCAGCCAAAGTATACAGAATGGAGTGTTTTCTGATATTTCTCTAAATTTTTCGGTGGCATTGCGATAGGACGTTTGTTCACCAGAAAACAGCTCACATAGCACCTTGACGTCCCCCGTAGCATTGTCTTCATCTGACTTGAGGAGCTTGTGGAGGACGTCGTAGATTTCTCCTGAGAGAAGAAATTTGTTTGATGTGCAATAGTTTTTATTAAGGCAGATGATGTGCACTTGTGGATTAAGGTGACTCAAAGTAGATTTTTTACTGACCACACTTACATTTTTCATTTGGCAAATTGATAGGTTTATCCTAGACCAATCAAATCGACTTTTGCACCAGTTATCGAGCAAAGATGGAAATTTAGAATTATGTCAATTTCAGGTCGATCGAGGTTTCCTTGGCAACGATAAACAAAGATCGTTGAAGTCAGTTTTTCTAAAATATCTCAAGATTTCGATGAGTTCTAGACAAGCGACGTGGATGCCTTAGTATGTAGTTTATCACGTATATAGTCGTTAGTCTAGAGCTCATTGAAATCGTGAGATATTGTAGAAAAACTGATTTCAACGATCTTTGTTTATCTTTGTTTGTCGTTGCCAAGGAAACCTCAATCGAGCTGAAATTGACATAATTCTAAATTTTGGTTTCAAACTTTGGAGCAAGCGTTCCAGTTACTTCTAAGCAAAACTGGATCACCTGGAACAATAAGCTTTACACTTTTCATCTGCGTAAGTTTTCTGAGCCAGTTTCTGGCTCCAGTCATGCTCTCGTGTGCTTTCATCCAGCAAGGACTGTTCACGTCTTAACTCTGGTAACTTAGTTTTGAGTGCCCTTCCGAACTTCAAAAATGCTGGTGTAGCTTCAGTAGAACGATTTGCTAAGAGGAATTTAGGAATCGAAGTTCCTCCTGTCATTTCTTCCCTTCAGCCTCAGCAACTTTCAAGGCTTTAAGGAGTGTCCTATTCTGCCTTTCAACTTCGCCATTGGTTTGGGGCCACAATGGTGGTGACTTTCTGTGTTCTATTCCATTATCTCTGAGGAATTTCTGGAACTCTACCGACACAATTTGTGGACCATTATCTGTCTTCCAAAAATGTGAAAGTCCAAATCGTGCAAACATCTGGGTCAGAGCTGCAATCAATTTCTGTGCTGTGGTAGAATGCATAACAACAACTTCGTAATATCTACCATAATAGTCCACAACGATGAATACGCAGAGTAGAAAGGATGAGCATCGAGCATCGTTCCTCCTGATTCTTGCCTTTGAGTTCTGTTTTCTCAAATAGGTTCCAATGCTCTTCAAATTTTCAGTAGTTTTCGCTGACGTTGCCATCGAACGATAGTTCTTTAGGCGCTGCCCACTGTAGGCTAGATGCCATGCTTATGAATTGTCTATAATCCCACTTCTGACACCATGTTATGTATGTTTATATATATATACGAGGCGGATAGTTGGTTATAGCGTCTTTATTCTCTCATGTACTGTAGACAACTGAACTAACAAACTCGTGTCCAGTTAGTTATTAATGGTTGGGGTCATATGACATTACATCACATATTACACCCCCTGTTTGGAGTCTTAAAATGTTTAGCCCTTCCCATATTTGAGTTCAAAAAACCATGGCCCTCTCCCATTACAAGTGAACATAAAAATCATGAAACAATACATACTGAACATTTCAACAATAAATACCATACATAAATACCCTGTTTATGGAGCTTTTTAGTATAACAAGGATTTTTCCTTCCATGTCCTGCACGTTCTATCGGATTTAGTAGTGCACAAAAAAACATCACTTATGTTGAACTTGTCGCCATTGTCTTCGTCGTTGTCAAGGATTGATAAATCATCACTTACAAGGACAAAACCTATTTATTGGACTCAGTCTTCAGTATTGTACTGCTTAGCACTGTTATGTGAAACTGCTTTATTGATTTGCTACAAAGCCATAATATATGATGACAGGATCACAGTTTCATTATAATATATGCTTTGCCTCAATGTAAACAGAAAATATCACACACTGGATCAAGACATCTACATGTACCTGTTTTTTTGGGGGGTGAAGAGGAGTTTTGAGTTACCTACTTCTGTTAGTCTGCAATGTATTACTTGTTAAAATCTCTATGACTTTATCCCAGAACACTATTACATTCATGTACTATAAATTTACTGGATCCAACCCAACATTATCTTCTACAAAATTCCACTAAGTTAACTGAGGGACCTTCTTGTGTGCTACCAAGATACGTTCCATAGCGGTCCATCTTGTATGTAAAATTGATGAAATCGTACGATTTATCAACTTCACAGCTATTAATGAAAGACTCCCACAGTACTACCTTAATCATAGCATTGGCATCTGCAATCATGCACTCTTGTTTGGTCAAGTCCTTTCCTGGGATTTTCTTGGTGTCATACATCTTTATCACTTTCCCTCTGATCGTTACTGTTTGATTTGCACTAACATGCTCGAGTGACTTGATTGATTGTTTTATCATTCTTTAAGTCCTTGATACCAAAAGGAATAGCAGAGGAACATGGATGGATCTCTGTGTTGCGCTCAATCACTATATTTAGTGCACCATACTTGTTATTTTCACCATACTTCTTAATCTTTACTCCAGATTTCAACTTCTCAAAATGTTCCAGTTTTTCTCGCTTTTCGGGATAAAAACAAATCCCTCTCACACATCTATCCTGATCATTTTGTAATTGAAAATCAAAATACTTTCTTTTCTTATCAGCTTTTGTACATTTTACTGAGGAAACACAGTGGATGTATCCCATGAGCTCTTTACATGGTGATGTACAATCTGAAAAATAGAGTAAAATCAATTCAGTTATTAGTAGAACTTTCTTTTGAAAGAAAACAAAAACAAATTCTGGTAGAGTTATGGGGGAGGGGTGTACACGGCAGTTGTACAGCACAATACGTCAAGACTATTACAGTCAAATTTTTTTACCGCATAGCGTTTTTAACCGCAATTGAATTTCAAATCCATCACGTGATGTGAATTTAGTACCACGTGAACAAGTTTTTGGCACCACGTGATATGTTTTGCAATGAGGTTAATCTACTTAGTAAAGTGCAAGCTAAAGTTTGAATTGATCGGAAACGTTGGTCAAGAATTCATTATATAATGACAGTAATACCATGATCACCTCGGATTTCATTGTTCCACGAGGGACATTAACATTGAACATCCCATTTCCCTCATGAATACAATCGTGAGGGAAATTTAGACTAAATGTCCCTCATGAATATAATCATGAGGGAAATTTAAGACTAAATATCCCTCATTACTATGCATGAGGATGCAAGTTAGTCCCTCATATACACCAAGGTGTACACACAATCGGTCACTCGAGTATTGAAGACGTGTGGAACAATTGTTTTGCTTAATTGCGCATGCGTTAACGATGTTCTGAATATCAAAACAGAAGGACATCTACAAAAGACCAATGCAAAGGATATTCTATTTCACTTATTTTCTTTATTTTTCACACAATGAAGTATTATATTTTTCGGCAATTTTCTCCGATTTTCAGTATGCTCTACTTCGGCAGCATAAACAGACCTTCCTCCATTTCTGATCTGCATACCTTACTAATTTATACTAATTTATACTAATTTATACTAATTTATACTCTTTCATTGTGTAAATGAAACAAAGATGTGCAACTTGAAGCATTCCCCAGAGTACAGTCTAATCAACACTCTTTCACAAAACACTATAATATATTCTCCTTTGCGACTGTTAACTCAAGCCTGTATTTTTGTCCATTTCCTCGGTGATCATGGTATTACAAACTAATACCATAGCATCTTCGGGATATTAGTGATTAAGAGTGAATTTCTGTAAATATCAAACATTTTGATAAATATTTGGCCACTTGAAAAAATAGATTTCTCTGAAACTTTGCATACAAGTAAGTATTCCTGCCCTGATTACAAAAATATACTTGTAAGGCGTCGGCACCTTTGGTTTCCATGGCAACGGCCCAATGTTAATTTGAAGTGATTTTCAGCCTCTCAAAAGTCAAAATGTATCCATCTTTGAACACGTGCTGCAATTTTTCTGTAGCTCTTTCATCAACAACAATAATGTCATGTAAAAGAACCATCCTTAGTCTTTTCCGTTCACAGGTAATTTTGGTTTCCGTTGCTATAGCAACCGTGCACACGCATCGCGGGCGCAACATACTTTTATATTTTTAAAAATGCCTTATTTTGGCCTATATTCTGGCTTCGATAACTCTGATGGTAACGCTCAGATTCTAAAGCTGCCAATCACATTTACATACTTTATCCAACTGCTATTGAAAAAAGCTTTCAAATTTTTGGGGCCTAAAATAACGGTCTTCTGACATCCACTGAAACACATCGTGGTGAAGCAAATCCTTCAAAATAGCAAATATCATGGAAAGTAAACGATCTGAAAAGTAAACTTCTGATCTCTTCTAAAAACTAAATAATCAATGATTACCTAATATAACACCTACAATTTAAGTTAGCTTTCTAATATCTGAAATAAATATTATACGAAGGCGATTAATTTGCATAATTAATTATAACTTTTTGCACGATTTAAATTAAAATTGCTCAACATTATTCAACTTTTTGATAGTCAAACTTCGCTCACTGGAAGTTTTGAATTCATAGACTATTATGCCGGGCATTTCAAACTATAGCTTTAATAAATAATTCATATGGTTTCTATGGCAACCTGACTTTACATGTAACAAGCAAATAAGAATGCGTTTCTTTTAAAAAGCACGATTTTATATTAGACAACATTTGGCATTAAAGTATTAATCTTAAATTATTAAAAAATGATGTTAAGGCATTCAAAAGAATAGAAGTGTTTTGAGCCACCTTATCATTTTTTCACACTTAGCCGATGAGAGTGGGCAAACCAATTAGCTGCCTCACTCATGGAATGATGTTAGAGAACAGAATATAGGTGGGATTATAGGTGAGACTATATGCCTGGCCTGTACGTTCTGGTGACAAAAAAATATATTTGCTTGTTTTATTTATTTGTAGAATTCCTTTTTGTTTGTTTGTTTGCTGCACCTTTTAGTAAAGTTGACTATTCATGTTACCTCCATCACGCCTCTGCGATGTACTTGTATTTTGAAACCCTTTTCGAGCTTGTTTTTTTTTGTCTTTTATAAAAAATGTTTAACTCCACGAAACATTTTAATGCGTTTTACGCACACATCGCGTAACTCTAACTCACTAAATTCTCTTAGTCACTTTTAGTTATGCTCTGGGTGTGGCAAAGACAGATTTGGGTGTGGTCAAGCGCGTAACTCAAAAAGCGTGTAATTCGAACTATGATACGTGTAATTTGAAATGCGCATAACTCGAATAATACCCTATCGGCCCCAAATGATTTCATCTTTCTATCGAATAGCTGTGGATTATACTCTGGTAATCATACCGAATACGGCAGAATGTGCTGAGCCACACAATAGGCGACTTGCACTAAGAGGTCACGTGACCCTAACTCCCATAAATCGACCAGCAGTGTCAAAATGAACTCCAGAAATGAAAAGAGCAGCTCGAAATTAGTAACAGGGCGAAGTTTCAGCTCATAATGTCTGACACAGGAGAAATGGCATTAAAAATAAAATCGATGGTTTTCTAAGATTTTGTTTGGAAAATGCATTAGATGGCAAGAGGCCGCGTTCCAACCCATCATTTTCCAAACAAAGTCTTAGAAAACAATTGTTTCTGACTGTTCATTCGATAGTTTTTGCCGGTTATATTTCATGATAGAGCAGTCTTATTCAAAACGGCTGATCTTCACTTCATCATCGTAAAATTCTCAGATCTTTACTCGCGTTCAGTACGTCACTTTTGACCCAAACACGCCAGACTCCCACCATCTTCAGTACACAAAGGTAGTTTGAAAGGTATAGAGAAATGCGGATGTAATATACAATCTAAACGTAGTAGTGGACGAAGCGTTTCCAACAGTACAGTGATGTCACAAGTCCACCTTGGTCAAATATAGAATGTCTTCAGGTATTATTCGGAAACAGCTCATTAGCCAGCTTCAAACTGTTATAACTCGAACACTATAGTGACGGTAGAACTATAAAACGTTGCCAGAGTATTCACAACACTGATGATTATCTCAGTTTATTGATTAAAAGTTTGTTGATTGGTTGCATGTGACCTTTAACAACCTTCACCAAAACTCGGCCTTTTTAGAATCTTGATGTCAAGTTCTAATTTGCTTTCTATAAAGGAAATACGCGTTTGCAAATAGAGGCTCATAATAACGACTCCATCAGCGATCCCCCACAACGTTCAGCAAATAAGTTTATATCTGGTTTATATTCTTATGGATTTTAAGAATATTTTAGCGTTCAATTTTTCTGTAACATTATATAAAATATTCAAATCTCTTCTTACTATGGAAACTGATCTCTGAAGTGGTAACATGTCTGTTCGGAAGTTTGTCTCACTGGAGTGTTTTGTACCATTTTTGAACGAAATGATTGGCTTAAAGTGATCACGTGGTACAAAATTCCGAACGGAAATGTTACCACTTTAGTGATTTCCATAGTATATATAGCTAATTGCATAATCATTGTCGGGTTGAAAATCATAAATCATAGAAGCTGAGACCACAAGGATGGATGGGAAATCAGTTCATGACCTGCATATTACATGCAGATATATTCAATGTTCCCGTAGTTTTGAAGGTATATGAGCTAGTTAACTAAGATCCTACAAGTCTGGATAAAAAGGTTGATCATTTGACGGTTTTATTTGAGAGTTTTAATTTCTCAGAATTCCTTTTGGTCATAGCTTTCATGATTTTCAACCCGACAACGATTTTGCAATTAGCTATATAACTTATATGAATGATCAAAAAACGAAAGGTTCAATTCAATGGGAATTTGCCTGTTAAAACGCTTATGTGATGAGTTTGATATACCATCATCATCTTTTACTGGAAAACAAAAGGCTCCATATACATCGAGGCACTTATAATAATTGCTCTTGCAAGTTTGAATAACGTCAACAAATGCTGATACATATATATTACAGTCCGAACTAGCGTTGATGATCAAGTGAAAAGGCAGGGGTTGACTATTGTCCAAGTTCACTGACGTAAGTAACTTGACTATATGTTCAGTTCCAAACAAAAATAATAAGGTGGCACAAAACACTTCTATTATTTTGAATGCTTTAACGCCTTTTTATTTAAGATGAAATAAATACTTTAATGCTGAATGTTAAGTCCAAAATAAAATCGTGTTTTTAAAAGAAATAACATGCACATTTGGCTTATTTACATGTAAATCACGTTGCCATAGAAACCATATTAATTATTTATTAAAGCTATGGTTTGAAATTCCCGGCATAATAGTCTATGGATACACAGTTTCAAAAGATGCAGTGAGCAAAGTTTGGCCATCAAAAAGTTGAATAATTTTGAGCAATTTTAATTTAAATCGTGCAAATTTTTTAAATTAATTATGCAAATTAATCGGCATTGTATAATATTTATTTCAGATATTAGAAAGCTAACTTAAATTGTAGGTGTTATATTAGGTAATCATTGATTATTTAGTTTTTAGAAGACATCACAAGTTTACTTTTCAGATGGTTTACTTTCCGTGATTTTTGCTATTTTGAAGTTAAGGATTTGCTTCACCACGATGTATTTCAGTGGATGTCAGAAGACCGTTATTTTAGGCCCCAAAAATTTGAAAGCTTTTTTCAATAGCAGTTGGATAAAGTATGTAAATGTGATTGGCAGCTTTAGAATCTGAGCGTTACCATCAGAGTTATCGAAGGCAAAATATAGGACAAAATAAGACATTTTGAAAAATATAAAAGCATGTTGCGCCCGCGATGCGTGTGCACGGGTGCTATAGCAACGGGATCCAAAATTACCTGTGAACGGAAAAGACTAAGGATGGTTCTTTCACATGCCATGATTGTTGTTGATGAAAGAGCTACAGAGAAATTGCAGTACGTGTTCAAAGATGGATAAATTTTGACTTTTGAGAGGCTGAAAATCACTCCAAATTAACATTGGGCCGTTGCCATGGAAACCAAAGGTGCCGACGCCTTACAAGTATATTTTTGTAATCAGGGCAGGAATACTTACTTGTATGCAAAGTTTCAGAGAAATCTATTTTTTCAAGTGGCCAGCTGATGTTTGATTTTTCTAGAAAATCACTCTTAAATGCCCCCTCAGCCTCGGGAGAGTCAGTAAAAGTCCCGAGGCCATCCAACCCTCCCTCGGCTTCGGGGACATTATAATCACTAATATCCCTCAGTGCCATGGTATTACTTATAATAAAATTACTACACCAGTTTGTTGCATATGTGTTTTCTAAGTGGAAAAACTTTAAAAAGTTTATAGAAAGTCGCGCTAATAACACTGCTAAATAATTAGGCTTGCTTTCTTCAAAAACGTTAAAAACCGCACCAAACATAATGCAAAAACGCAAAAGCGCATCACTGCAAACCCTTATTCTGATACTATAAAGTACCAACTCAAAGTCGGTCAACCCAGCCAGTTGTCTCCACTTAATTCTCCTGCCGTGGGAATGACTCAATCTGATTGGCTATTGCACCGAAGACACCAAACTCTCCTCTCACACAAATTATTGCTGAACTTTTACTAACAATTCAAATGTTCTTCATCTTTCAAACAGTAAATGTAACTTGAATATCTTTACATCAATAAATTGCGAATCACCTTACCTGCACTTGTAGATGGACCTACTGTTGATTCCATCTTGACAGTAACTTCTAATCTTTATGTAAGCTTACCTAAAAAATTGCACAACAGATATTAAACTAAACTAAGTTTACCTTACATAAGCATATAAACTCTACCCTCGTCCATTTGTTTGTCTTTTTGAGTGTCACCTACTCTAGAAACTCGTAATTTCTCTACTGAGTCTCTATTGAACAAACTGGGACATTTCGGGAATAAGACTGTATATGTATTCCATTTTCTAAAGTTCTACGTACTTACCTGACCGCTCGATTGCAAACGGAGAAGTGACGATCAACCAACACGAGGTCACTTTTGAGCTGTCAATGTAATGCATGCATAATCTATCCCGTTGCCTTATGGGAAAATTAAAAACCACAGCAAACCCATTTCAATATCACCTGCAGGAATTCATTTTCTATCAGAAACTACTAGTTTTCTTTGTGTTTTCGTGGATGTATCTGTTTTCTTCATACCTTAAGTCTTTTTAGTCTCATTAGTGTCGCTTTTGATGTCATCAGTAAGGATCTTCAGGTGGAGGATGATCGTATTCCTAATATTGTTCCATTAATCATCTTCTTGTAAATCACTCCAGTTGTACAATTATTAAAAAACATAAATGGAATGCTTAGTTTGTAAGTCGATTTATTGCTATTCATTACATAAATATCAGATATAGTCATGAACATTGCATTGCTACGTTTTTCCGAGATTTTTCACAATTTGAAAAAGGTTTATGAAATTTCAACAACTTTTATAGCAAAATATTCATTGACATCTGGAAGGAGAGAAATTTTAAAAACATGTACCTTCTTCAAATAACCATGTTTTGTATCATAGTACTTCTTCTGCTCCTCGCACCGTGGAGGGCAAATATTTTTGGGGGCCAAATCCCTGTCACACCGGTGCAGTTCTTCTGGATGTTTAATGCTACCTCCATGCAGAGATATCAACAATGAATAAATTAATGAATAAATAAACCAATATATGAATAAATCGATGGTCAGTTGAATAAATGAAATAATGAATGAACCAGTAAATGGATAATTGGATGGGTAGATGAATGAAAATGAAAGAATAAATGAATAACTGAACCAATATTAAAATGGAATGGTAAATGAATGAATGAATGATAAGTACAATTAAATTTTCTTCAATAATGGAAAATAAATGTCTGCTAAGATCCTTCCATTATATTGTCTCTATTCGTTAACACTTTGATATTTTGTGCAATGAAAATTGATTCCAGCCACCTTCTTTGCTGCCATCTTAGTTCGTTCTTCGGTATTATTGTGTCATCCCATTCGATTTTATGCCTCATCTGGTTTGCATGTTTGGACAGGGCTGATTTAAGATCAAAACACTAATATATTTTTAAAACAATAAAACCTACATGCTTGTTTGCGTAAGCTAGCGTGAAAGAAGAACTAAAGTGATATAATACCTTAAAGGGAGACTAAGACGTAAATTGTTCAAAATTTGATTTGATTTGGTCTTATAATCAGAATGGTAAATTATACATATAAATAAATAAGAATCAATAACCGTACGTGAAAACACACAACCACTACAGAAAAATCTGAGATCGTGGTCGTGGGTTTAGGTCGTGGGTTCGTTTCCCACCTGGGACTCACATTTTTCTGTAGTGGTTGATGTGTGTTTTCACGTTGGGTTATTGCTTCTTAGTCATAAACTTTTCTTGTGTTCTCCCAACTTCCCACGTGTTTGTAACAGACAATATAATAAACATACATGGAAAATATGTTGTATTGCTTAATGCCATCTTCTATATTTGTTAAATGTATGGTTATGACTTTCCATAAGATCTGATGAAAATGTTTAAAAGTTTATGAAAAATTATAAGCGCTTCGCTTTCTTTCTCTGCTTTCTATTGTTTTTAGGCAACTATGCCTTAGTCAGCCCATCTTCTAGCCGATTTTTCCTCTTTTTCTTCGTCTTGCTTTCATCGGCCGCAGCATCGACCGGACGACTTTCAAAGAAGCCAACTTCATCTGCCGCACCATCAACCAAGCCAACTTCATCTGCCGCACCATCAACCAAGCGTCCTGCTTGGGTTTGTTGTTGTTGTTGTTGAGTTTTACCGATTATTTTTCCCACAGCAAAAAAGAAGCATTAGTATAGATATTTTCATATTTTCATATGAATCATCTATATAGATACTTACATTCTTCAAAAAACCAGACGCCCTTCGTCTTCCATTCCGTCATGATACATGTAGGAACAGTTTAGCATCTTAGAATTTTTTTTGTCCCCTGACCGTGTTAAACTTAGTGGAAATTCTACGATTTTCCCAGGGAGGAGAAACCATGATTTCTTGCCATTTTCCCTTCCCTTTCCTTTTATCACATTTCGTAAGGCCACAGCACTTTTCACACATGAACATTTTAACATTTCTCGTGTTCTCCCAACTCCCACGTGTTTGTAACAGACAATATAAACATATACGGAAAATGTGTTGTATTGCTTAAAGCCATCTTCTATATTTGTTAAATATATGGTTATGACTTTCCATAAGATCTAATGAAAATGCTTAAAAGTTTATGAAAAATTATAAGTGCTTCGCTTTCTTTCTCTGCTTTCTATTGTTTTTAGGCAAATATGCCTTAGTCAGCCCATCTTCTAGCCGATTTTTCCTCTTTTTCTTCGTCTTGCTTTCATTGGCCGCAGCATCGACCGGACGACTTTCAAAGAAGCCAACTTCATCTGCCGCACCATCAACCAAGCCAACTTCATCTGCCGCACCATCAACCAAGCGTCCTGCTTGGGTTTGTTGTTGTTGTTGTTGAGTTTTACCGATTATTTTTCCCACTGCAAAAAAGAAGCATTAGTATAGATATTTTCATATTTTCATATGAATCATCTATATAGATACTTACATTCTTCAAAAACCAGACGCCCTTCGTCTTCCATTCCGTCATGATACATGTAGGAACAGTTTAGCACCTTAGAATTTTTTTTGTCGCCTGACCGTGTTACACTTAGTGGAAATTCTACGATTGTCCCAGGGAGGAGAAACCATGATTTCTTGCCATTTTCCCTTCCCTTTCCTTTTATCACATTTCGTAAGGCCACAGCACTTTTCACACATGAACATTTTAAACTTTTCTTGTGTTCTCCCAACTTCCCACGTGTTTGTAACAGACAATATAATAAACATACATGGAAAATATGTTGTATTGCTTAATGCCATCCTCTATATTTGTTAAATGTATGGTTATGACTTTCCATAAGATCTGATGAAAATGTTTAAAAGTTTATGAAAAATTATAAGCGCTTCGCTTTCTTTCTCTGCCTTCTATTGTTTTTAGGCAACTATGCCTTAGTCAGCCCATCTTCTAGCCGATTTTTCCTCTTTTTCTTCGTCTTGCTTTCATCGGCCGCAGCATCGACCGGACGACTTTCAAAGAAGCCAACTTCATCTGCCGCACCATCAACCAAGCCAACTTCATCTGCCGCACCATCAACCAAGCGTCCTGCTTGGGTTTGTTGTTGTTGTTGTTGAGTTTTACCGATTATTTTTCCCACTGCAAAAAAGAAGCATTAGTATAGATATTTTCATATTTTCATATGAATCATCTATATAGATACTTACATTCTTCAAAAACCAGACGCCCTTCGTCTTCCATTCCGTCATGATACATGTAGGAACAGTTTAGCATCTTAGAATTTTTTTTGTCCCCTGACCGTGTTAAACTTAGTGGAAATTCTACGATTTTCCCAGGGAGGAGAGACCATGATTTCTTGCCATTTTCCCTTCCCTTTCATTTTATCACATTTCGTAAGGCCACAGCACTTTTCACACATGAACATTTTAACTTTTCTCGTGTTCTCCCAACTCCCACGTGTTTGTAACAGACAATATAAACATATACGGAAAATGTGTTGTATTGCTTAAAGCCATATTCTATATTTGTTAAATGTATGGTTATGACTTTCCATAAGATCTAATGAAAATGCTTAAAAGTTTATGAAAAATTATAAGTGCTTCGCTTTCTTTCTCTGCTTTCTATTGTTTTTAGGCAAATATGCCTTAGTCAGCCCATCTTCTAGCCGATTTTTCCTCTTTTTCTTCGTCTTGCTTTCATTGGCCGCAGCATCGACCGGACCACTTTCAAACAAGCCAACTTCATCTGCCGCACCATCAACCAAGCCAACTTCATCTGCCGCACCATCAACCAAGCCAACTTCATCTGCCACACCATCAACCAAGCCAACTTCATCTGCCGCACCATCAACCAAGCGACTTGCTTGGGTTTTTGTTGTTGTTGTTGTTGTTGTTGTTGAGTTTTACCGATTCTTTTTGCCACTGCAAAAAAGAAGCATTAGTAAAGATATTTTCATATGAATCATCTATATAGATACTTACATTCTTCAAAAACCAGACGCCCTTCGTCTTCCATTCCGTCATGATACATGTAGGAACAGTTTAGCATCTTAGAATTTTTTTTGTCCCCTGACCGTGTTAAACTTAGTGGAAATTCTACGATTTTCCCAGGGAGGAGAAACCATGATTTCTTGGCATTTTCCCTTCCCTTTCCTTTTATCACATTTCGTAAGGCCACAGCACTTTTCACACATGAACATTTTAACATTTCTCGTGTTCTCCCAACTCCCACGTGTTTGTAACAGACAATATAAACATATACGGAAAATGTGTTGTATTGCTTAAAGCCATCTTTTATATTTGTTAAATGTATGGTTATGACTTTCCATAAGATCTAATGAAAATGCTTAAAAGTTTATGAAAAATTATAAGTGCTTCGCTTTCTTTCTCTGCTTTCTATTGTTTTTAGGCAAATATGCCTTAGTCAGCCCATCTTCTAGCCGATTTTTCCTCTTTTTCTTCGTCTTGCTTTCATTGGCCGCAGCATCGACCGGACGACTTTCAAAGAAGCCAACTTCATCTGCCGCACCATCAACCAAGCCAACTTCATCTGCCGCACCATCAACCAAGCGTCCTGCTTGGGTTTGTTGTTGTTGTTGTTGAGTTTTACCGATTATTTTTCCCACTGCAAAAAAGAAGCATTAGTATAGATATTTTCATATTTTCATATGAATCATCTATATAGATACTTACATTCTTCAAAAACCAGACGCCCTTCGTCTTCCATTCCGTCATGATACATGTAGGAACAGTTTAGCATCTTAGAATTTTTTTTTGTCCCCTGACCGTGTTAAACTTAGTGGAAATTCTACGATTTTCCCAGGGAGGAGAAACCATGATTTCTTGGCATTTTCCCTTCCCTTTCCTTTTATCACATTTCGTAAGGCCACAGCACTTTTCACACATGAACATTTTAAACTTTTCTTGTGTTCTCCCAACTTCCCACGTGTTTGTAACAGACAATATAATAAACATACATGGAAAATATGTTGTATTGCTTAATGCCATCCTCTATATTTGTTAAATGTATGGTTATGACTTTCCATAAGATCTGATGAAAATGTTTAAAAGTTTATGAAAAATTATAAGCGCTTCGCTTTCTTTCTCTGCCTTCTATTGTTTTTAGGCAACTATGCCTTAGTCAGCCCATCTTCTAGCCGATTTTTCCTCTTTTTCTTCGTCTTGCTTTCATCGGCCGCAGCATCGACCGGACGACTTTCAAAGAAGCCAACTTCATCTGCCGCACCATCAACCAAGCCAACTTCATCTGCCGCACCATCAACCAAGCGTCCTGCTTGGCTTTTGTTTGTTGTTGTTGTTGTTGAGTTTTACCGATTATTTTTCCCACTGCAAAAAAGAAGCATTAGTATAGATATTTTCATATTTTCATATGAATCATCTATATAGATACTTACATTCTTCAAAAACCAGACGCCCTTCGTCTTCCATTCCGTCATGATACATGTAGGAACAGTTTAGCATCTTAGAATTTTTTTTGTCCCCTGACCGTGTTAAACTTAGTGGAAATTCTACGATTTTCCCAGGGAGGAGAGACCATGATTTCTTGCCATTTTCCCTTCCCTTTCATTTTATCACATTTCGTAAGGCCACAGCACTTTTCACACATGAACATTTTAACTTTTCTCGTGTTCTCCCAACTCCCACGTGTTTGTAACAGACAATATAAACATATACGGAAAATGTGTTGTATTGCTTAAAGCCATATTCTATATTTGTTAAATGTATGGTTATGACTTTCCATAAGATCTAATGAAAATGCTTAAAAGTTTATGAAAAATTATAAGTGCTTCGCTTTCTTTCTCTGCTTTCTATTGTTTTTAGGCAAATATGCCTTAGTCAGCCCATCTTCTAGCCGATTTTTCCTCTTTTTCTTCGTCTTGCTTTCATTGGCCGCAGCATCGACCGGACCACTTTCAAACAAGCCAACTTCATCTGCCGCACCATCAACCAAGCCAACTTCATCTGCCGCACCATCAACCAAGCCAACTTCATCTGCCACACCATCAACCAAGCCAACTTCATCTGCCGCACCATCAACCAAGCGACTTGCTTGGGTTTGTTGTTGTTGTTGTTGTTGTTGTTGAGTTTTACCGATTCTTTTTGCCACTGCAAAAAAGAAGCATTAGTAAAGATATTTTCATATGAATCATCTATATAGATACTTACATTCTTCAAAAACCAGACGCCCTTCGTCTTCCATTCCGTCATGATACATGTAGGAACAGTTTAGCATCTTAGAATTTTTTTTGTCCCCTGACCGTGTTAAACTTAGTGGAAATTCTACGATTTTCCCAGGGAGGAGAAACCATGATTTCTTGGCATTTTCCCTTCCCTTTCCTTTTATCACATTTCGTAAGGCCACAGCACTTTTCACACATGAACATTTTAACATTTCTCGTGTTCTCCCAACTCCCACGTGTTTGTAACAGACAATATAAACATATACGGAAAATGTGTTGTATTGCTTAAAGCCATCTTTTATATTTGTTAAATGTATGGTTATGACTTTCCATAAGATCTAATGAAAATGCTTAAAAGTTTATGAAAAATTATAAGTGCTTCGCTTTCTTTCTCTGCTTTCTATTGTTTTTAGGCAAATATGCCTTAGTCAGCCCATCTTCTAGCCGATTTTTCCTCTTTTTCTTCGTCTTGCTTTCATTGGCCGCAGCATCGACCGGACGACTTTCAAAGAAGCCAACTTCATCTGCCGCACCATCAACCAAGCCAACTTCATCTGCCGCACCATCAACCAAGCGTCCTGCTTGGGTTTGTTGTTGTTGTTGTTGAGTTTTACCGATTATTTTTCCCACTGCAAAAAAGAAGCATTAGTATAGATATTTTCATATTTTCATATGAATCATCTATATAGATACTTACATTCTTCAAAAACCAGACGCCCTTCGTCTTCCATTCCGTCATGATACATGTAGGAACAGTTTAGCATCTTAGAATTTTTTTTGTCCCCTGACCGTGTTAAACTTAGTGGAAATTCTACGATTTTCCCAGGGAGGAGAGACCATGATTTCTTGCCATTTTCCCTTCCCTTTCATTTTATCACATTTCGTAAGGCCACAGCACTTTTCACACATGAACATTTTAACTTTTCTCGTGTTCTCCCAACTCCCACGTGTTTGTAACAGACAATATAAACATATACGGAAAATGTGTTGTATTGCTTAAAGCCATATATTCTATATTTGTTAAATGTATGGTTATGACTTTCCATAAGATCTAATGAAAATGCTTAAAAGTTTATGAAAAATTATAAGTGCTTCGCTTTCTTTCTCTGCTTTCTATTGTTTTTAGGCAAATATGCCTTAGTCAGCCCATCTTCTAGCCGATTTTTCCTCTTTTTCTTCGTCTTGCTTTCATTGGCCGCAGCATCGACCGGACCACTTTCAAACAAGCCAACTTCATCTGCCGCACCATCAACCAAGCCAACTTCATCTGCCGCACCATCAACCAAGCCAACTTCATCTGCCACACCATCAACCAAGCCAACTTCATCTGCCGCACCATCAACCAAGCGACTTGCTTGGGTTTGTTGTTGTTGTTGTTGTTGTTGTTGAGTTTTACCGATTCTTTTTGCCACTGCAAAAAAGAAGCATTAGTAAAGATATTTTCATATGAATCATCTATATAGATACTTACATTCTTCAAAAACCAGACGCCCTTCGTCTTCCATTCCGTCATGATACATGTAGGAACAGTTTAGCATCTTAGAATTTTTTTTTGTCCCCTGACCGTGTTAAACTTAGTGGAAATTCTACGATTTTCCCAGGGAGGAGAAACCATGATTTCTTGGCATTTTCCCTTCCCTTTCCTTTTATCACATTTCGTAAGGCCACAGCACTTTTCACACATGAACATTTTAACATTTCTCGTGTTCTCCCAACTCCCACGTGTTTGTAACAGACAATATAAACATATACGGAAAATGTGTTGTATTGCTTAAAGCCATCTTTTATATTTGTTAAATGTATGGTTATGACTTTCCATAAGATCTAATGAAAATGCTTAAAAGTTTATGAAAAATTATAAGTGCTTCGCTTTCTTTCTCTGCTTTCTATTGTTTTTAGGCAAATATGCCTTAGTCAGCCCATCTTCTAGCCGATTTTTCCTCTTTTTCTTCGTCTTGCTTTCATTGGCCGCAGCATCGACCGGACGACTTTCAAAGAAGCCAACTTCATCTGCCGCACCATCAACCAAGCCAACTTCATCTGCCGCACCATCAACCAAGCGTCCTGCTTGGGTTTGTTGTTGTTGTTGTTGAGTTTTACCGATTATTTTTCCCACTGCAAAAAAGAAGCATTAGTATAGATATTTTCATATTTTCATATGAATCATCTATATAGATACTTACATTCTTCAAAAACCAGACGCCCTTCGTCTTCCATTCCGTCATGATACATGTAGGAACAGTTTTAGCATCTTAGAATTTTTTTTGTCCCCTGACCGTGTTAAACTTAGTGGAAATTCTACGATTTTCCCAGGGAGGAGAGACCATGATTTCTTGCCATTTTCCCTTCCCTTTCATTTTATCACATTTCGTAAGGCCACAGCACTTTTCACACATGAACATTTTAACTTTTCTCGTTTTCTCCCAACTCCCACGTGTTTGTAACAGACAATATAAACATATACGGAAAATGTGTTGTATTGCTTAAAGCCATATTCTATATTTGTTAAATGTATGGTTATGACTTTCCATAAGATCTAATGAAAATGCTTAAAAGTTTATGAAAAATTATAAGTGCTTCGCTTTCTTTCTCTGCTTTCTATTGTTTTTTAGGCAAATATGCCTTAGTCAGCCCATCTTCTAGCCGATTTTTCCTCTTTTTCTTCGTCTTGCTTTCATCTGCCGCACCATCAACCAAGCCAACTTCATCTGCCGCACCATCAACCAAGCGTCCTGCTTGGGTTTGTTGTTGTTGTTGTTGAGTTTTACCGATTATTTTTCCCACTGCAAAAAAGAAGCATTAGTATAGATATTTTCATATTTTCATATGAATCATCTATATAGATACTTACATTCTTCAAAAACCAGACGCCCTTCGTCTTCCATTCCGTCATGATACATGTAGGAACAGTTTAGCACCTTAGAATTTTTTTTGTCTCCTGACCGTGTTACACTTAGTGGAAATTCTACGATTGTCCCAGGGAGGAGAAACCATGATTTCTTGCCATTTTCCCTTCCCTTTCCTTTTATCACATTTCGTAAGGCCACAGCACTTTTCACACATGAACATTTTAAACTTTTCTTGTGTTCTCCCAAGAAAAAAAAAAAAAAAAAAAAAAAAAAAAAAAAAAAAAAAAAAAAAAAAAACTTCCCACGTGTTTGTAACAGACAATATAATAAACATACATGGAAAATATGTTGTATTGCTTAATGCCATCCTCTATATTTGTTAAATGTATGGTTTATAACTTTCCATAAGATCTGATGAAAATGTTTAAAAGTTTATGAAAAATTATAAGCGCTTCGCTTTCTTTCTCTGCCTTCTATTGTTTTTAGGCAACTATGCCTTAGTCAGCCCATCTTCTAGCCGATTTTTCCTCTTTTTCTTCGTCTTGCTTTCATCGGCCGCAGCATCGACCGGACGACTTTCAAAGAAGCCAACTTCATCTGCCGCACCATCAACCAAGCCAACTTCATCTGCCGCACCATCAACCAAGCGTCCTGCTTGGGTTTGTTGTTGTTGTTGTTGAGTTTTACCGATTATTTTTCCCACTGCAAAAAAGAAGCATTAGTATAGATATTTTCATATTTTCATATGAATCATCTATATAGATACTTACATTCTTCAAAAACCAGACGCCCTTCGTCTTCCATTCCGTCATGATACATGTAGGAACAGTTTAGCATCTTAGAATTTTTTTTGTCCCCTGACCGTGTTAAACTTAGTGGAAATTCTACGATTTTCCCAGGGAGGAGAGACCATGATTTCTTGCCATTTTCCCTTCCCTTTCATTTTATCACATTTCGTAAGGCCACAGCACTTTTCACACATGAACATTTTAACTTTTCTCGTGTTCTCCCAACTCCCACGTGTTTTTGTAACAGACAATATAAACATATACGGAAAATGTGTTGTATTGCTTAAAGCCATATTCTATATTTGTTAAATGTATGGTTATGACTTTCCATAAGATCTAATGAAAATGCTTAAAAGTTTATGAAAAATTATAAGTGCTTCGCTTTCTTTCTCTGCTTTCTATTGTTTTTAGGCAAATATGCCTTAGTCAGCCCATCTTCTAGCCGATTTTTCCTCTTTTTCTTCGTCTTGCTTTCATTGGCCGCAGCATCGACCGGACGACTTTCAAACAAGCCAACTTCATCTGCCGCACCATCAACCAAGCCAACTTCATCTGCCGCACCATCAACCAAGCCAACTTCATCTGCCACACCATCAACCAAGCCAACTTCATCTGCCGCACCATCAACCAAGCGACTTGCTTGGGTTTGTTGTTGTTGTTGTTGTTGTTGTTGAGTTTTACCGATTCTTTTTGCCACTGCAAAAAAGAAGCATTAGTAAAGATATTTTCATATGAATCATCTATATAGATACTTACATTCTTCAAAAACCAGACGCCCTTCGTCTTCCATTCCGTCATGATACATGTAGGAACAGTTTAGCATCTTAGAATTTTTTTTTGTCCCCTGACCGTGTTAAACTTAGTGGAAATTCTACGATTTTCCCAGGGAGGAGAAACCATGATTTCTTGGCATTTTTCCCTTCCCTTTCCTTTTATCACATTTCGTAAGGCCACAGCACTTTTCACACATGAACATTTTAACATTTCTCGTGTTCTCCCAACTCCCACGTGTTTGTAACAGACAATATAAACATATACGGAAAATGTGTTGTATTGCTTAAAGCCATCTTTTATATTTGTTAAATGTATGGTTATGACTTTCCATAAGATCTAATGAAAATGCTTAAAAGTTTATGAAAAATTATAAGTGCTTCGCTTTCTTTCTCTGCTTTCTATTGTTTTTAGGCAAATATGCCTTAGTCAGCCCATCTTCTAGCCGATTTTTCCTCTTTTTCTTCGTCTTGCTTTCATTGGCCGCAGCATCGACCGGACGACTTTCAAAGAAGCCAACTTCATCTGCCGCACCATCAACCAAGCCAACTTCATCTGCCGCACCATCAACCAAGCGTCCTGCTTGGGTTTGTTGTTGTTGTTGTTGAGTTTTACCGATTATTTTTCCCACTGCAAAAAAGAAGCATTAGTATAGATATTTTCATATTTTCATATGAATCATCTATATAGATACTTACATTCTTCAAAAACCAGACGCCCTTCGTCTTCCATTCCGTCATGATACATGTAGGAACAGTTTAGCATCTTAGAATTTTTTTTGTCCCCTGACCGTGTTAAACTTAGTGGAAATTCTACGATTTTCCCAGGGAGGAGAGACCATGATTTCTTGCCATTTTCCCTTCCCTTTCATTTTATCACATTTCGTAAGGCCACAGCACTTTTCACACATGAACATTTTAACTTTTCTCGTGTTCTCCCAACTCCCACGTGTTTGTAACAGACAATATAAACATATACGGAAAATGTGTTGTATTGCTTAAAGCCATATTCTATATTTGTTAAATGTATGGTTATGACTTTCCATAAGATCTAATGAAAATGCTTAAAAGTTTATGAAAAATTATAAGTGCTTCGCTTTCTTTCTCTGCTTTCTATTGTTTTTAGGCAAATATGCCTTAGTCAGCCCCCATCTTCTAGCCGATTTTTCCTCTTTTTCTTCGTCTTGCTTTCATTGGCCGCAGCATCGACCGGACCACTTTCAAACAAGCCAACTTCATCTGCCGCACCATCAACCAAGCCAACTTCATCTGCCGCACCATCAACCAAGCCAACTTCATCTGCCACACCATCAACCAAGCCAACTTCATCTGCCGCACCATCAACCAAGCGACTTGCTTGGGTTTGTTGTTGTTGTTGTTGTTGTTGTTGAGTTTTACCGATTCTTTTTGCCACTGCAAAAAAGAAGCATTAGTAAAGATATTTTCATATGAATCATCTATATAGATACTTACATTCTTCAAAAACCAGACGCCCTTCGTCTTCCATTCCGTCATGATACATGTAGGAACAGTTTAGCATCTTAGAATTTTTTTTGTCCCCTGACCGTGTTAAACTTAGTGGAAATTCTACGATTTTCCCAGGGAGGAGAAACCATGATTTCTTGGCATTTTCCCTTCCCTTTCCTTTTATCACATTTCGTAAGGCCACAGCACTTTTCACACATGAACATTTTAACATTTCTCGTGTTCTCCCAACTCCCACGTGTTTGTAACAGACAATATAAACATATACGGAAAATGTGTTGTATTGCTTAAAGCCATCTTTTATATTTGTTAAATGTATGGTTATGACTTTCCATAAGATCTAATGAAAATGCTTAAAAGTTTATGAAAAATTATAAGTGCTTCGCTTTCTTTCTCTGCTTTCTATTGTTTTTTAGGCAAATATGCCTTAGTCAGCCCATCTTCTAGCCGATTTTTCCTCTTTTTCTTCGTCTTGCTTTCATTGGGCCGCAGCATCGACCGGACGACTTTCAAAGAAGCCAACTTCATCTGCCGCACCATCAACCAAGCCAACTTCATCTGCCGCACCATCAACCAAGCGTCCTGCTTGGGTTTGTTGTTGTTGTTGTTGAGTTTTACCGATTATTTTTCCCACTGCAAAAAAGAAGCATTAGTATAGATATTTTCATATTTTCATATGAATCATCTATATAGATACTTACATTCTTCAAAAAACCAGACGCCCTTCGTCTTCCATTCCGTCATGATACATGTAGGAACAGTTTAGCATCTTAGAATTTTTTTTGTCCCCTGACCGTGTTAAACTTAGTGGAAATTCTACGATTTTCCCAGGGAGGAGAGACCATGATTTCTTGCCATTTTCCCTTCCCTTTCATTTTATCACATTTCGTAAGGCCACAGCACTTTTCACACATGAACATTTTAACTTTTCTCGTTTTCTCCCAACTCCCACGTGTTTGTAACAGACAATACAAAACATATACGGAAAATGTGTTTGTATTTGCTTAAAGCCATATTCTATATTTGTTAAATGTATGGTTATGACTTTCCATAAGATCTAATGAAAATGCTTAAAAGTTTATGAAAAANCTTTTCACACATGAACATTTTAACATTTCTCGTGTTCTCCCAACTCCACGTGTTTGTAACAGACAATATAAACATATACGGAAAATGTCTTGTATTGCTTAAAGCCATCTTTTATATTTGTTAAATGTATGGTTATGACTTTCCATAAGATCTAATGAAAATGCTTAAAAGTTTATGAAAAATTATAAGTGCTTCGCTTTCTTTCTCTGCTTTCTATTGTTTTTTAGGCAAATATGCCTTAAATCTTCTAGCCGATTTTTTCCTCTTTTTCTTCGTCTTGCTTAGTCAGCCCATCTTCTAGCCGATTTTTCCTCTTTTTTTCTTTCGTCTTGCTTTCATTGGCCGCAGCATCGACCGGACGACTTTCAAAGAAGCCAACTTCATCTGCCGCACCATCAACCAAGCCAACTTCATCTGCCGCACCATCAACCAAGCGTCCTGCTTGGGTTTGTTGTTGTTGTTGTTGAGTTTTACCGATTATTTTTCCCACTGCAAAAAAGAAGCATTAGTATAGATATTTTCATATTTTCATATGAATCATCTATATAGATACTTACATTCTTCAAAAAAACAGACGCCCTTCGTCTTCCATTCCGTCATGATACATGTAGGAACAGTTTAGCATCTTAGAATTTTTTTTGTCCCCTGACCGTGTTAAACTTAGTGGAAATTCTACGATTTTCCCAGGGAGGAGAGACCATGATTTCTTGCCATTTTCCCTTCCCTTTCATTTTATCACATTTCGTAAGGCCACAGCACTTTTCACACATGAACATTTTAACTTTTCTCGTGTTCTCCCAACTCCCACGTGTTTGTAACAGACAATATAAACATATACGGAAAATGTGTTGTATTGCTTAAAGCCATATTCTATATTTGTTAAATGTATGGTTATGACTTTCCATAAGATCTAATGAAAATGCTTAAAAGTTTATGAAAAAATTATAAGTGCTTCGCTTTCTTTCTCTGCTTTCTATTGTTTTTAGGCAAATATGCCTTAGTCAGCCCATCTTCTAGCCGATTTTTTTTTTTCTTCGTCTTGCTTTCATTGGCCGCAGCATCGACCGGACTTTCTAACAAGCCAATTCATCTGCCGCACCATCAACCAAGCCAACTTTCTCTGCCGCACCATCAACCAAGCTTTTCATCTGCCACACCATCAACCAAGCCAACTTCATCTGCCGCACCATCAACCAAGCGTCCTGCTTGGGTTTGTTGTTGTTGTTGTTGTTGTTGTTGAGTTTTACCGATTATTTTTGCCACTGCAAAAAAGAAGCATTAGTAAAGATATTTTCATATTTTCATATGAATCATCTATATAGATACTTACATTCTTCAAAAACCAGACGCCCTTCGTCTTCCATTCCGTCATGATACATGTAGGAACAGTTTAGCATCTTAGAATTTTTTTTGTCCCCTGACCGTGTTACACTTAGTGGAAATTCTACGATTGTCCCAGGGAGGAGAAACCATGATTTCTTGGCATTTTCCCTTCCCTTTCCTTTTATCACATTTCGTAAGGCCACAGCACTTTTCACACATGAACATTTTAAACTTTTCTCGTGTTCTCCCAACTCCCACGTGTTTGTAACAGACAATATAAACATACATGGAAAATATGTTGTATTGCTTAAAGCCATCCTCTATATTTGTTAAATGTATGGTTATGACTTTCCATAAGATCTAATGAAAATGTTTAAAAGTTTATGAAAAATTATAAGTGCTTCGCTTTCTTTCTCTGCTTTCTATTGTTTTTAGGCAACTATGCCTTAGTCAGCCCATCTTCTAGCCGATTTTTCCTCTTTTTCTTCGTCTTGCTTTCATCGGCCGCAGCATCGACCGGACGACTTTCAAAGAAGCCAACTTCATCTGCCGCACCATCAACCAAGCCAACTTCATCTGCCGCACCATCAACCAAGCGTCCTGCTTGGGTTTGTTGTTGTTGTTGTTGAGTTTTACCGATTATTTTTCCCACTGCAAAAAAGAAGCATTAGTATAGATATTTTCATATTTTCATATGAATCATCTATATAGATACTTACATTCTTCAAAAACCAGACGCCCTTCGTCTTCCATTCCGTCATGATACATGTAGGAACAGTTTAGCATCTTAGAATTTTTTTTGTCCCCTGACCGTGTTAAACTTAGTGGAAATTCTACGATTTTCCCAGGGAGGAGAAACCATGATTTCTTGCCATTTTCCCTTCCCTTTCATTTTATCACATTTCGTAAGGCCACAGCACTTTTCACACATGAACATTTTAACTTTTCTCGTGTTCTCCCAACTCCCACGTGTTTGTAACAGACAATATAAACATATACGGAAAATGTGTTGTATTGCTTAAAGCCATATATTTATATTTGTTAAATGTATGGTTATGACTTTCCATAAGATCTAATGAAAATGCTTAAAAGTTTATGAAAAATTATAAGTGCTTCGCTTTCTTTCTCTGCTTTCTATTGTTTTTAGGCAAATATGCCTTAGTCAGCCCATCTTCTAGCCGATTTTTCCTCTTTTTCTTCGTCTTGCTTTCATTGGCCGCAGCATCGACCGGACGACTTTCAAAGAAGCCAACTTCATCTGCCAACTCAACCAAGCCAACTTCATCTGCCGCACCATCAACCAAGCCAACTTCATCTGCCACACCATGCCAACTTCATCTGCCGCACCATCAACCAAGCGACCTGCTTGGGTTTGTTGTTGTTGTTGTTGTTGTTGTTGAGTTTTACCGATTATTTTTGCCACTGCAAAAAAGAAGCATTAGTAAAGATATTTTCATATTTTCATATGAATCATATATATAGATACTTACATTCTTCAAAAAACCAGACGCCCTTCATCTTCCATTCCGTCATGATACATGTAGGAACAGTTTAGCATCTTAGAATTTTTTTTGTCCCCTGACCGTGTTAAACTTAGTGGAAATTCTACGATTTTCCCAGGGAGGAGAAACCATGATTTCTTGCCATTTTCCCTTCCCTTTCCTTTTATCACATTATTTCGTAAGGCCACAGCACTTTTCACACATGAACATTTTAAACTTTTCTCGTGTTCTCCCAACTCCCACGTGTTTGTAACAGACAATATAAACATACACGGAAAATGTGTTGTATTGCTTAATGCCATCTTCTATATTTGTTGAATGTATGGTTATGACTTTCCATAAGATCTGATGAAAATGTTTAAAAGTTTATGAAAAATTATAAGCGCTTCGCTTTCTTTCTCTGCCTTCTATTGTTTTTAAGCAAATATGCCTTAGTCAGCCCATCTTCTAGCCGATTTTTCCTCTTTTTCTTCGTCTTTGGTTTCATGGGCCGCAGCATCGACTGGACGAATTTCAACCAAGCCGACTTCATCTGCCGCACCATCAACCAAGCCAACTTCATCTGCACCATCAACCAAGCCAACTTCATCTGCCGCACCATCAACCAAGCGTCCTGCTTAGGTTTGTTGTTGTTGTTGTTGAGTTTTACCGATTATTTTTCCCACTGCAAAAAAGAAGCATTAGTATAGATATTTTTCATATGAATCATCTATATATAGATACTTACATTCTTCAAAAACCAGACGCCCTTCATCTTTCATTCCGTCGTGATACATGTAGGAACAGTTTAGCATCTTAGAATTTTTTTTGTCCCCTGACCGTGTTAAACTTAGTGGAAATTCCACGATTTTTCCCAGGGAGGAGAAACCACGATTTCTTGCCATTTTCCCTTCCCTTTCCTTTTATCACATTTCGTAAGGCCACAACACTTTTCACACATGAACATTTTAAAAACTTTTCTCATGTTCTCCCAACTTCGCACGTGTTTGTAACAGACAATATAAAAACATTTAACGGAAAATGTCTTTGTATATTTGACAAATGTATGTTATAAAACATACACGGAAAATGTGTTGTATTGAAAAATTATAAGCGCTTCGCTTTCTTTCTCTGCCTTCTATTGTTTTTAGGCAAATATGCCTTAGTCAGCCCATCTTCTAGCCGATTTTTCCTCTTTTTCTTCGTCTTGCTTTCATCGGCCGCAGCATCGACCAGACGACTTTCAAAGAAGCCAACTTCATCTGCCGCACCATCAACCAAGCCAACTTCATCTGCCGCACCATCAACCAAGCGTCCTGCTTGGGTTTGTTGTTGTTGTTGTTGAGTTTTACCGATTATTTTTCCCACTGCAAAAAAGAAGCATTAGTATAGATATATTTTCATATGAATCATCTATATATAGATACTTACATTCTTCAAAAACCAGACGCCCTACATCTTTCATTCCGTCGTGATACATGTAGGAACAGTTTAGCATCTTAGAATTTTTTTTGTCCCCTGACCGTGTTAAACTTAGTGGAAATTCCACGATATTCCCAGGGAGGAGAAACCACGATTTCTTGCCATTTTCCCTTCCCTTTCCTTTTATCACATTTCGTAAGGCCACAACACTTTTCACACATGAACATTTAAAACTTTTCTCATGTTCTCCCAACTTCGCACGTGTTTGTAACAGACAATATAAACATACACGGAAAATGTGTTTGTATTGAAAAATTATAAGCGCTTCGCTTTCTTTCTCTGCCTTCTATTGTTTTTAGGCAAATATGCCTTAGTCAGCCCATCTTCTAGCCGATTTTTTCCTCTTTTTCTTCGTCTTGCTTTCATCGGCCGCAGCATCGACCAGACGACTTTCAAAGAAGCCAACTTCATCTGCCGCACCATCAACCAAGCCAACTTCATCTGCCGCACCATCAACCAAGCCAACTTCATCTGCCACACCATCAACCAAG
This sequence comes from Actinostola sp. cb2023, assembly GCA_033675265.1. NCBI lineage: Eukaryota > Metazoa > Cnidaria > Anthozoa > Actiniaria > Actinostolidae > Actinostola > Actinostola sp. cb2023. Next base: position 200,226 of record JAUJYZ010000041.1, on the reverse strand, counting down.
CCAACTTCATCTGCCGCACCATCAACCAAGCGACTTGCTTGGGTTGTTGTTGTTGTTGTTGTTGTTGTTGAGTTTTACCGATTCTTTTTGCCACTGCAAAAAAGAAGCATTAGTAAAGATATTTTCATATGAATCATCTATATATAGATACTTACATTCTTCAAAAACCAGACGCCCTTCATCTTACATTCCGTCGTGATACATGTAGGAACAGTTTAGCATCTTAGAATTTTTTTTGTCCCCCTGACCGTGTTAAACTTAGTGGAAATTCTACGATTGTCCCAGGGAGGAGAAACCACGATTTCTTGCCATTTTCCCTTCCCTTTCCTTTTATCACATTTAATTTCGTAAGGCCACAGCACTTTTCACACATGAACATTTTAAACTTTTCTTGTGTTCTCCCAACTTCCCACGTGTTTGTAACAGACAATATAAACATACATGGAAAATATGTTGTATTGCTTAATGCCATCTTCTATATTTGTTGAATGTATGGTTATGACTTTCCATAAGATCTGATGAAAATGTTTAAAAGTTTATGAAAAATTATAAGCGCTTCGCTTTCTTTCTCTGCCTTCTATTGTTTTTAAGCAAATATGCCTTAGTCAGCCCATCTTCTAGCCGATTTTTCCTCTTTTTCTTCGTCTTGGTTTCATGGGCCGCAGCATCGACCTGGACGAATTTCAACCAAGCCGACTTCATCTGCCGCACCATCAACCAAGCCAACTTCATCTGCCGCACCATCAACCAAGCCAACTTCATCTGCCGCACCATCAACCAAGCCAACTTCATCTGCCGCACCATCAACCAAGCCAACTTCATCTGCCGCACCATCAACCAAGCGTCCTGCTTAGGTTTGTTGTTGTTGTTGAGTTTTACCGATTATTTTTCCCACTGCAAAAAAGAAGCATTAGTATAGATATTTTCATATGAATCATCTATATATAGATACTTACATTCTTCAAAAACCAGACGCCCTTCATCTTTCATTCCGTCGTGATACATGTAGGAACAGTTTAGCATCTTAGAATTTTTTTTGTCCCCTGACCGTGTTAAACTTAGTGGAAATTCCACGATTTTCCCAGGGAGGAGAAACCACGATTTCTTGCCATTTTCCCTTCCCTTTCCTTTTATCACATTTCGTAAGGCCACAACACTTTTCACACATGAACATTTTAAACTTTTCTCATGTTCTCCCAACTTCGCACGTGTTTGTAACAGACAATATAAACATACACGGAAAATGTGTTGTATTGAAAAATTATAAGCGCTTCGCTTTCTTTCTCTGCCTTCTATTGTTTTTAGGCAAATATGCCTTAGTCAGCCCATCTTCTAGCCGATTTTTCCTCTTTTTCTTCGTCTTGCTTTCATCGGCCGCAGCATCGACCAGACGACTTTCGAAGCTTCATCAATCAGAAGCCAACTTCATCTCTGCCGCACCATCAACCAAGCCAACTTCATCTGCCACACCAGCCCAACTTCATCTGCCGCACCATCAACCAAGCGTCCTGCTTGGGTTTGTTGTTGTTGTTGTTGTTGTTGTTGAGTTTTACCGATTATTTTTCCCACTGCAAAAAAGAAGCATTAGTATAGATATTTTCATATGAATCATCTATATATAGATACTTACATTCTTCAAAAACCAGACGCCCTACATCTTTCATTCCGTCGTGATACATGTAGGAACAGTTTAGCATCTTAGAATTTTTTTTGTCCCCTGACCGTGTTAAACTTAGTGGAAATTCCACGATATTTCCCAGGGAGGAGAAACCACGATTTCTTGCCATTTTCCCTTCCCTTTCCTTTTATCACATTTCGTAAGGCCACAACACTTTTCACACATGAACATTTTAAACTTTTCTCATGTTCTCCCAACTTCGCACGTGTTTGTAACAGACAATATAAACATACACGGAAAATGTGTTGTATTGAAAAATTATAAGCGCTTCGCTTTCTTTCTCTGCCTTCTATTGTTTTTAGGCAAATATGCCTTAGTCAGCCCATCTTCTAGCCGATTTTTCCTCTTTTTCTTCGTCTTGCTTTCATCGGCCGCAGCATCGACCAGACGACTTTCAAAGAAGCCAACTTCATCTGCCGCACCATCAACCAAGCCAACTTCATCTGCCGCACCATCAACCAAGCGTCCTGCTTGGGTTTGTTGTTGTTGTTGTTGAGTTTTACCGATTATTTTTCCCACTGCAAAAAAGAAACATTAGTATAGATATTTTCATATGAATCATCTATATATAGATACTTACATTCTTCAAAAACCAGACGCCCTTCATCTTTCATTCCGTCGTGATACATGTAGGAACAGTTTAGCATCTTAGAATTTTTTTTGTCCCCTGGCCGTGTTAAACTTAGTGGAAATTCCACGATTTTCCAAGGGAGGAGAAACCACGATTTCTTGCCATTTTCCCTTCCCTTTCCTTTTATCACATTTCGTAAGGCCACAACACTTTTCACACATGAACATTTTAAACTTTTCTCATGTTCTCCCAACTTCGCACGTGTTTGTAACAGACAATATAAACATACACGGAAAATGTGTTGTATTGAAAAATTATAAGCGCTTCGCTTTCTTTCTCTGCCTTCTATTGTTTTTAGGCAACTATGCCTTAGTCAGCCCATCTTCTAGCCGATTTTTCCTCTTTTTCTTCGTCTTGCTTTCATCGGCCGCAGCATCGACCGGACGACTTTCAAAGAAGCCAACTTCATCTGCCGCACCATCAACCAAGCCAACTTCATCTGCCGCACCATCAACCAAGCGTCCTGCTTGGGTTTGTTGTTGTTGTTGTTGAGTTTTACCGATTATTTTTCCCACTGCAAAAAAGAAGCATTAGTATAGATATTTTCATATTTTCATATGAATCATCTATATAGATACTTACATTCTTCAAAAACCAGACGCCCTTCGTCTTCCATTCCGTCATGATACATGTAGGAACAGTTTAGCATCTTAGAATTTTTTTTTGTCCCCTGACCGTGTTAAACTTAGTGGAAATTCTACGATTTTCCCAGGGAGGAGAGACCATGATTTCTTGCCATTTTCCCTTCCCTTTCATTTTATCACATTTCGTAAGGCCACAGCACTTTTCACACATGAACATTTTAACTTTTCTCGTTTTCTCCCAACTCCCACGTGTTTGTAACAGATAATATAAACATATACGGAAAATGTGTTGTATTGCTTAAAGCCATATTCTATATTTGTTAAATGTATGGTTATGACTTTCCATAAGATCTAATGAAAATGCTTAAAAGTTTATGAAAAATTATAAGTGCTTCGCTTTCTTTCTCTGCTTTCTATTGTTTTTAGGCAAATATGCCTTAGTCAGCCCATCTTCTAGCCGATTTTTCCTCTTTTTCTCGTCTTGCTTTCATCTGCCGCACCATCAACCAAGCCAACTTCATCTGCCGCACCATCAACCAAGCGTCCTGCTTGGGTTTGTTGTTGTTGTTGTTGTTGTTGTTGAGTTTTACCGATTATTTTTCCCACTGCAAAAAAGAAGCATTAGTATAGATATTTTCATATTTTCATATGAATCATCTATATAGATACTTACATTCTTCAAAAACCAGACGCCCTTCGTCTTCCATTCCGTCATGATACATGTAGGAACAGTTTAGCACCTTAGAATTTTTTTTGTCTCCTGACCGTGTTACACTTAGTGGAAATTCTACGATTGTCCCAGGGAGGAGAAACCATGATTTCTTGCCATTTTCCCTTCCCTTTCCTTTTATCACATTTCGTAAGGCCACAGCACTTTTCACACATGAACATTTTAAACTTTTCTTGTGTTCTCCCAACTTCCCACGTGTTTGTAACAGACAATATAATAAACATACATGGAAAATATGTTGTATTGCTTAATGCCATCCTCTATATTTGTTAAATGTATGGTTATGACTTTCCATAAGATCTGATGAAAATGTTTAAAAGTTTATGAAAAATTATAAGCGCTTCGCTTTCTTTCTCTGCCTTCTATTGTTTTTAGGCAACTATGCCTTAGTCAGCCCATCTTCTAGCCGATTTTTCCTCTTTTTCTTCGTCTTGCTTTCATCGGCCGCAGCATCGACCGGACGACTTTCAAAGAAGCCAACTTCATCTGCCGCACCATCAACCAAGCCAACTTCATCTGCCGCACCATCAACCATCAACCAAGCGTCCTGCTTGGGTTTGTTGTTGTTGTTGTTGAGTTTTACCGATTATTTTTCCCACTGCAAAAAAGAAGCATTAGTATAGATATTTTCATATTTTCATATGAATCATCTATATAGATACTTACATTCTTCAAAAACAGACGCCCTTCGTCTTCCATTCCGTCATGATACATGTAGGAACAGTTTAGCATCTTAGAATTTTTTTTGTCCCCTGACCGTGTTAAACTTAGTGGAAAAATTCTACGATTTTCCCAGGGAGGAGAGACCATGATTTCTTGCCATTTTCCCTTCCCTTTCATTTTATCACATTTCGTAAGGCCACAGCACTTTTCACACATGAACATTTTAACTTTTCTCGTGTTCTCCCAACTCCCACGTGTTTGTAACAGACAATATAAACATATACGGAAAATGTGTTGTATTGCTTAAAGCCATATTCTATATTTGTTAAATGTATGGTTATGACTTTCCATAAGATCTAATGAAAATGCTTAAAAGTTTATGAAAAATTATAAGTGCTTCGCTTTCTTTCTCTGCTTTCTATTGTTTTTAGGCAAATATGCCTTAGTCAGCCCATCTTCTAGCCGATTTTTCCTCTTTTTCTTCGTCTTGCTTTCATTGGCCGCAGCATCGACCGGACGACTTTCAAACAAGCCAACTTCATCTGCCGCACCATCAACCAAGCCAACTTCATCTGCCGCACCATCAACCAAGCCAACTTCATCTGCCACACCATCAACCAAGCCAACTTCATCTGCCGCACCATCAACCAAGCGACTTGCTTGGGTTTGTTGTTGTTGTTGTTGTTGTTGTTGAGTTTTACCGATTCTTTTTGCCACTGCAAAAAAGAAGCATTAGTAAAGATATTTTCATATGAATCATCTATATAGATACTTACATTCTTCAAAAACCAGACGCCCTTCGTCTTCCATTCCGTCATGATACATGTAGGAACAGTTTAGCATCTTAGAATTTTTTTTGTCCCCTGACCGTGTTAAACTTAGTGGAAATTCTACGATTTTCCCAGGGAGGAGAAACCATGATTTCTTGGCATTTTCCCTTCCCTTTCCTTTTATCACATTTCGTAAGGCCACAGCACTTTTCACACATGAACATTTTAACATTTCTCGTGTTCTCCCAACTCCCACGTGTTTGTAACAGACAATATAAACATATACGGAAAATGTGTTGTATTGCTTAAAGCCATCTTTTATATTTGTTAAATGTATGGTTATGACTTTCCATAAGATCTAATGAAAATGCTTAAAAGTTTATGAAAAATTATAAGTGCTTCGCTTTCTTTCTCTGCTTTCTATTGTTTTTAGGCAAATATGCCTTAGTCAGCCCATCTTCTAGCCGATTTTTCCTCTTTTTCTTCGTCTTGCTTTCATTGGCCGCAGCATCGACCGGACGACTTTCAAAGAAGCCAACTTCATCTGCCGCACCATCAACCAAGCCAACTTCATCTGCCGCACCATCAACCAAGCGTCCTGCTTGGGTTTGTTGTTGTTGTTGTTGAGTTTTACCGATTATTTTTCCCACTGCAAAAAAGAAGCATTAGTATAGATATTTTCATATTTTCATATGAATCATCTATATAGATACTTACATTCTTCAAAAACCAGACGCCCTTCGTCTTCCATTCCGTCATGATACATGTAGGAACAGTTTAGCATCTTAGAATTTTTTTTGTCCCCTGACCGTGTTAAACTTAGTGGAAATTCTACGATTTTCCCAGGGAGGAGAAACCATGATTTCTTGGCATTTTCCCTTCCCTTTCCTTTTATCACATTTCGTAAGGCCACAGCACTTTTCACACATGAACATTTTAACATTTTCTCGTGTTCTCCCAACTCCCACGTGTTTGTAACAGACAATATAAACATATACGGAAAATGTGTTGTATTGCTTAAAGCCATCTTTTATATTTGTTAAATGTATGGTTATGACTTTCCATAAGATCTAATGAAAATGCTTAAAAGTTTATGAAAAATTATAAGTGCTTCGCTTTCTTTCTCTGCTTTCTATTGTTTTTAGGCAAATATGCCTTAGTCAGCCCATCTTCTAGCCGATTTTTCCTCTTTTTCTTCGTCTTGCTTTCATTGGCCGCAGCATCGACCGGACGACTTTCAAAGAAGCCAACTTCATCTGCCGCACCATCAACCAAGCCAACTTCATCTGCCGCACACATCAACCAAGCGTCCTGCTTGGGTTTGTTGTTGTTGTTGTTGAGTTTTACCGATTATTTTTCCCACTGCAAAAAAAGAGCATTAGTATAGATATTTTCATATTTTCATATGAATCATCTATATAGATACTTACATTCTTCAAAAACCAGACGCCCTTCGTCTTCCATTCCGTCATGATACATGTAGGAACAGTTTAGCATCTTAGAATTTTTTTTGTCCCCTGACCGTGTTAAACTTAGTGGAAATTCTACGATTTTCCCAGGGAGGAGAAACCATGATTTCTTGCCATTTTCCCTTCCCTTTCCTTTTATCACATTTCGTAAGGCCACAGCACTTTTCACACATGAACATTTTAACATTTCTCGTGTTCTCCCAACTCCCACGTGTTTGTAACAGACAATATAAACATATACGGAAAATGTGTTGTATTGCTTAAAGCCATATTCTATATTTGTTAAATGTATGGTTATGACTTTCCATAAGATCTAATGAAAATGCTTAAAAGTTTATGAAAAATTATAAGTGCTTCGCTTTCTTTCTCTGCTTTCTATTGTTTTTAGGCAAATATGCCTTAGTCAGCCCATCTTCTAGCCGATTTTTCCTCTTTTTCTTCGTCTTGCTTTCATTGGCCGCAGCATCGACCGGACGACTTTCAAACAAGCCAACTTCATCTGCCGCACCATCAACCAAGCCAACTTCATCTGCCGCACCATCAACCAAGCCAACTTCATCTGCCACACCATCAACCAAGCCAACTTCATCTGCCGCACCATCAACCAAGCGACTTGCTTGGGTTTGTTGTTGTTGTTGTTGTTGTTGTTGTTGAGTTTTACCGATTCTTTTTGCCACTGCAAAAAAGAAGCATTAGTAAAGATATTTTCATATGAATCATCTATATATAGATACTTACATTCTTCAAAAACCAGACGCCCTTCATCTTACATTCCGTCGTGATACATGTAGGAACAGTTTAGCATCTTAGAATTTTTTTTGTCCCCTGACCGTGTTAAACTTAGTGGAAATTCTACGATTGTCCCAGGGAGGAGAAACCACGATTTCTTGCCATTTTCCCTTCCCTTTCCTTTTATCACATTAATTTCGTAAGGCCACAGCACTTTTCACACATGAACATTTTAAACTTTTTCTTGTGTTCTCCCAACTTCCCACGTGTTTGTAACAGACAATATAAACATACATGGAAAATATGTTGTATTGCTTAATGCCATCTTCTATATTTGTTGAATGTATGGTTATGACTTTCCATAAGATCTGATGAAAATGTTTAAAAGTTTATGAAAAATTATAAGCGCTTCGCTTTCTTTCTCTGCCTTCTATTGTTTTTAAGCAAATATGCCTTAGTCAGCCCATCTTCTAGCCGATTTTTCCTCTTTTTCTTCGTCTTGGTTTCATGGGCCGCAGCATCGACTGGACGAATTTCAACCAAGCCGACTTCATCTGCCGCACCATCAACCAAGCCAACTTCATCTGCCGCACCATCAACCAAGCCAACTTCATCTGCCGCACCATCAACCAAGCGTCCTGCTTAGGTTTGTTGTTGTTGTTGTTGTTGAGTTTTACCGATTATTTTTCCCACTGCAAAAAAGAAGCATTAGTATAGATATTTTCATATGAATCATCTATATATAGATACTTACATTCTTCAAAAACCAGACGCCCTTCATCTTTCATTCCGTCGTGATACATGTAGGAACAGTTTAGCATCTTAGAATTTTTTTTGTCCCCTGACCGTGTTAAACTTAGTGGAAATTCCACGATTTTCCCAGGGAGGAGAAACCACGATTTCTTGCCATTTTCCCTTCCCTTTCCTTTTATCACATTTCGTAAGGCCACAACACTTTTCACACATGAACATTTTAAACTTTTCTCATGTTCTCCCAACTTCGCACGTGTTTGTAACAGACAATATAAACATACACGGAAAATGTGTTGTATTGAAAAATTATAAGCGCTTCGCTTTCTTTCTCTGCCTTCTATTGTTTTTAGGCAAATATGCCTTAGTCAGCCCATCTTCTAGCCGATTTTTTCCTCTTTTTCTTCGTCTTGCTTTCATCGGCCGCAGCATCGACCAGACGACTTTCAAAGAAGCCAACTTCATCTGCCGCACCATCAACCAAGCCAACTTCATCTGCCGCACCATCAACCAAGCGTCCTGCTTGGGTTTGTTGTTGTTGTTGTTGAGTTTTACCGATTATTTTTCCCACTGCAAAAAAGAAGCATTAGTATAGATATTTTCATATGAATCATCTATATATAGATACTTACATTCTTCAAAAACCAGACGCCCTACATCTCTTCATTCCGTCGTGATACATGTAGGAACAGTTTAGCATCTTAGAATTTTTTTTTGTCCCCTGACCGTGTTAAACTTAGTGGAAATTCCACGATATTCCCAGGGAGGAGAAACCACGATTTCTTGCCATTTTCCCTTCCCTTTCCTTTTATCACATTTCGTAAGGCCACAACACTTTTCACACATGAACATTTAAAACTTTTCTCATGTTCTCCCAACTTCGCACGTGTTTGAAACAGACAATATAAACATACACGGAAAATGTGTTGTATTGAAAAATTATAAGCGCTTCGCTTTCTTTCTCTGCCTTCTATTGTTTTTAGGCAAATATGCCTTAGTCAGCCCATCTTCTAGCCGATTTTTCCTCTTTTTCTTCGTCTTGCTTTCATCGGCCGCAGCATCGACCAGACGACTTTCAAAGAAGCCAACTTCATCTGCCGCACCATCAACCAAGCCAACTTCATCTGCCGCACCATCAACCAAGCCAACTTCATCTGCCACACCATCAACCAAGCCAACTTCATCTGCCGCACCATCAACCAAGCGACTTGCTTGGGTTTGTTGTTGTTGTTGTTGTTGTTGTTGAGTTTTACCGATTCTTTTTGCCACTGCAAAAAAGAAGCATTAGTAAAGATATTTTCATATGAATCATCTATATATAGATACTTACATTCTTCAAAAACCAGACGCCCTTCATCTTACATTCCGTCGTGATACATGTAGGAACAGTTTAGCATCTTAGAATTTTTTTTGTCCCCTGACCGTGTTAAACTTAGTGGAAATTCTACGATTGTCCCAGGGAGGAGAAACCACGATTTCTTGCCATTTTCCCTTCCCTTTCCTTTTATCACATTAATTTCGTAAGGCCACAGCACTTTTCACACATGAACATTTTAAACTTTTCTTGTGTTCTCCCAACTTCCCACGTGTTTGTAACAGACAATATAAACATACATGGAAAATATGTTGTATTGCTTAATGCCATCTTCTATATTTGTTGAATGTATGGTTATGACTTTCCATAAGATCTGATGAAAATGTTTAAAAGTTTATGAAAAATTATAAGCGCTTCGCTTTCTTTCTCTGCCTTCTATTGTTTTTAAGCAAATATGCCTTAGTCAGCCCATCTTCTAGCCGATTTTTCCTCTTTTTCTTCGTCTTGGTTTCATGGGCCGCAGCATCGACTGGACGAATTTCAACCAAGCCGACTTCATCTGCCGCACCATCAACCAAGCCAACTTCATCTGCCGCACCATCAACCAAGCCAACTTCATCTGCCGCACCATCAACCAAGCGTCCTGCTTAGGTTTGTTGTTGTTGTTGTTGAGTTTTACCGATTATTTTTCCCACTGCAAAAAAGAAGCATTAGTATAGATATTTTCATATGAATCATCTATATATAGATACTTACATTCTTCAAAAACCAGACGCCCTTCATCTTTCATTCCGTCGTGATACATGTAGGAACAGTTTAGCATCTTAGAATTTTTTTTGTCCCCTGACCGTGTTAAACTTAGTGGAAATTCCACGATTTTCCCAGGGAGGAGAAACCACGATTTCTTGCCATTTTCCCTTCCCTTTCCTTTTATCACATTTCGTAAGGCCACAACACTTTTCACACATGAACATTTTAAAACTTTTCTCATGTTCTCCCAACTTCGCACGTGTTTGTAACAGACAATATAAACATACACGGAAAATGTGTTGTATTGAAAAATTATAAGCGCTTCGCTTTCTTTCTCTGCCTTCTATTGTTTTTAGGCAAATATGCCTTAGTCAGCCCATCTTCTAGCCGATTTTTCCTCTTTTTCTTCGTCTTGCTTTCATCGGCCGCAGCATCGACCAGACGACTTTCAAAGAAGCCAACTTCATCTGCCGCACCATCAACCAAGCCAACTTCATCTGCCGCACCATCAACCAAGCGTCCTGCTTGGGTTTGTTGTTGTTGTTGTTGAGTTTTACCGATTATTTTTCCCACTGCAAAAAAGAAGCATTAGTATAGATATTTTCATATGAATCATCTATATATAGATACTTACATTCTTCAAAAACCAGACGCCCTACATCTTTCATTCCGTCGTGATACATGTAGGAACAGTTTAGCATCTTAGAATTTTTTTTGTCCCCTGACCGTGTTAAACTTAGTGGAAATTCCACGATATTCCCAGGGAGGAGAAACCACGATTTCTTGCCATTTTCCCTTCCCTTTCCTTTTATCACATTTCGTAAGGCCACAACACTTTTCACACATGAACATTTAAAACTTTTCTCATGTTCTCCCAACTTCGCACGTGTTTGAAACAGACAATATAAACATACACGGAAAATGTGTTGTATTGAAAAATTATAAGCGCTTCGCTTTCTTTCTCTGCCTTCTATTGTTTTTAGGCAAATATGCCTTAGTCAGCCCATCTTCTAGCCGATTTTTCCTCTTTTTCTTCGTCTTGCTTTCATCGGCCGCAGCATCGACCAGACGACTTTCAAAGAAGCCAACTTCATCTGCCGCACCATCAACCAAGCCAACTTCATCTGCCGCACCATCAACCAAGCCAACTTCATCTGCCACACCATCAACCAAGCCAACTTCATCTGCCGCACCATCAACCAAGCGACTTGCTTGGGTTTGTTGTTGTTGTTGTTGTTGTTGTTGTTGAGTTTTACCGATTCTTTTTGCCACTGCAAAAAAGAAGCATTAGTAAAGATATTTTCATATGAATCATCTATATATAGATACTTACATTCTTCAAAAACCAGACGCCCTTCATCTTACATTCCGTCGTGATACATGTAGGAACAGTTTAGCATCTTAGAATTTTTTTTGTCCCCTGACCGTGTTAAACTTAGTGGAAATTCTACGATTGTCCCAGGGAGGAGAAACCACGATTTCTTGCCATTTTCCCTTCCCTTTCCTTTTATCACATTAATTTCGTAAGGCCACAGCACTTTTCACACATGAACATTTTAAACTTTTCTTGTGTTCTCCCAACTTCCCACGTGTTTGTAACAGACAATATAAACATACATGGAAAATATGTTGTATTGCTTAATGCCATCTTCTATATTTGTTGAATGTATGGTTATGACTTTCCATAAGATCTGATGAAAATGTTTAAAAGTTTATGAAAAATTATAAGCGCTTCGCTTTCTTTCTCTGCCTTCTATTGTTTTTAAGCAAATATGCCTTAGTCAGCCCATCTTCTAGCCGATTTTTCCTCTTTTTCTTCGTCTTGGTTTCATGGGCCGCAGCATCGACTGGACGAATTTCAACCAAGCCGACTTCATCTGCCGCACCATCAACCAAGCCGACTTCATCTGCCGCACCATCAACCAAGCCAACTTCATCTGCCGCACCATCAACCAAGCCAACTTCATCTGCCGCACCATCAACCAAGCGTCCTGCTTAGGTTTGTTGTTGTTGTTGTTGAGTTTTACCGATTATTTTTCCCACTGCAAAAAAGAAGCATTAGTATAGATATTTTCATATGAATCATCTATATATAGATACTTACATTCTTCAAAAACCAGACGCCCTTCATCTTTCATTCCGTCGTGATACATGTAGGAACAGTTTAGCATCTTAGAATTTTTTTTGTCCCCTGACCGTGTTAAACTTAGTGGAAATTCCACGATTTTCCCAGGGAGGAGAAACCACGATTTCTTGCCATTTTCCCTTCCCTTTCCTTTTATCACATTTCGTAAGGCCACAACACTTTTCACACATGAACATTTTAAAAACTTTTCTCATGTTCTCCCAACTTCGCACGTGTTTGTAACAGACAATATAAACATACACGGAAAATGTGTTGTATTGAAAAATTATAAGCGCTTCGCTTTCTTTCTCTGCCTTCTATTGTTTTTAGGCAAATATGCCTTAGTCAGCCCATCTTCTAGCCGTTTTTTCCTCTTTTTCTTCGTCTTGCTTTCATCGGCCGCAGCATCGACCAGACGACTTTCAAAGAAGCCAACTTCATCTGCCGCACCATCAACCAAGCCAACTTCATCTGCCGCACCATCAACCAAGCGTCCTGCTTGGGTTTGTTGTTGTTGTTGTTGAGTTTTACCGATTATTTTTCCCACTGCAAAAAAGAAGCATTAGTATAGATATTTTCATATGAATCATCTATATATAGATACTTACATTCTTCAAAAACCAGACGCCCTACATCTTTCATTCCGTCGTGATACATGTAGGAACAGTTTAGCATCTTAGAATTTTTTTTGTCCCCTGACCGTGTTAAACTTAGTGGAAATTCCACGATTTTCCAAGGGAGGAGAAACCACGATTTCTTGCCATTTTCCCTTCCCTTTCCTTTTATCACATTTCGTAAGGCCACAACACTTTTCACACATGAACATTTTAAACTTTTCTCATGTTCTCCCAACTTCGCACGTGTTTGTAACAGACAATATAAACATACACGGAAAATGTGTTGTATTGAAAAATTATAAGCGCTTCGCTTTCTTTCTCTGCCTTCTATTGTTTTTAGGCAAATATGCCTTAGTCAGCCCATCTTCTAGCCGATTTTTCCTCTTTTTCTTCGTCTTGCTTTCATCGGCCGCAGCATCGACCAGACGACTTTCAAAGAAGCCAACTTCATCTGCCGCACCATCAACCAAGCCAACTTCATCTGCCGCACCATCAACCAAGCGTCCTGCTTGGGTTTGTTGTTGTTGTTGTTGAGTTTTACCGATTATTTTTCCCACTGCAAAAAAGAAGCATTAGTATAGATATTTTCATATGAATCATCTATATATAGATACTTACATTCTTCAAAAACCAGACGCCCTTCATCTTTCATTCCGTCGTGATACATGTAGGAACAGTTTAGCATCTTAGAATTTGTTTGTCCCCTGACCGTGTTAAACTTAGTGGAAATTCCACGATTTTCCCAGGGAGGAGAAACCACGATTTCTTGCCATTTTCCCTTCCCTTTCCTTTTATCACATTTCGTAAGGCCACAGCACTTTTCACACTATTTCCATGATAGTTGCTGATATGCCTCCACATCTGTTCTACGTTAATGGCCGTGTAAGGCCTCAATACGTCGCAATGTGGCATGATGACAGCTAATACCTACAGAAAATGAAATGAAGATTATTCAATCAGTAAAAGTCACATGCACATTGTTTTGTGTCTGAAGTCAAATGTTATTTGTCGCAATTATTTAGATTATTGGTAGTATCAAGGAAAACATCATCAATTAATTTCTTGTGAAGTGCTTGCTTTGAAATATATATTTCAAACTGAAACACGTTACTTTGCTTGAAGGGCATAAAAATTAACTAAAAGATATGCTAATATTTGCAATCAATGTCATTAACGTTATCCAGCTAAAAAGAAATTAACAATAAATGTCATACGCCCAATTTAACTGTAGATGGCTGTAGATGGCTGTAGATGGCTGTAGATGGCTGTAGATGGCGGTGTATGCTGTAGATGGCTGTAGATGGCTGTAGATGCTGTAGATGGCTGTGTATGCTGTAGATGGCTGTAGATGGCTGTAGATGGCTGTAGATGCTGTAGATGGCTGTAGATGCTGATACCAAACATTGAATGTGCATCAACTGCTGCATTTAGTAGATGATGTAAGAGACCTCGGGCCCCTTTTCACGCACAGCTGTTTCTCCTTTGAGGACAAAAATGGGTTTCTCTTAAAACTTATTCATGGAACTCAGTTCATTGATAGTCAAATTTTATCTGCGGTGTCATTTACCCAAAAACTCCCTGAGCTGCGAAAGAAATGTATCGTGCTTGGTTCTGATGAAGAAAACAATTATACTGTGAACTTTTGCACCCCAACAAACCACAAAGAAAAGAGGAAATTGTGCAAGATACATATATTTTGGGAGCTTTATACCGGAAACGTCTCAGTGACATGGAAATTGAAGCACTTGAGAAGTTTCTGGGTCACGCACCAACCACAATTGAGGTTTATGGCTTTAATCAAATCGAAGCAAAATCAACTTTGATATATGGATTGGATTACAAACGAATGTTCAGAAGAAATTGTTCAACAATTCGTTATACTTCTGGGAATTCATATTATTTCGCACAAGTTAAGTGCTTTATGCAGATGCACTTGGGGGCTGGGAATGTCTGTTATCTTGCAATTGCATTTCCTTTGGAATGTTCATATTACAATCCGTCATCTACACACATTACATCTGTAAATAAAATCAAGGACAGATTGATCGTCATTATTAACATCAATGACATTTGCAGTAATTGTATGTACTTTGATGTTGCTGATAGTGATATTTCTTTGATGCCTCATTGTTATGTTTGTGAGTTTCCGAACAAAGTCGAGGAGGACTAAGTCTAAGGTCTGTGTTTATACTGTACTACGTAGTTCAGAATTTACGATGTGTTTCTATACCAGTCTCAAGGTCGTAAATTATGCAATGACAGCTATTATGACAACGATTATGTCTTTGCACTTATAACTTCACGGCAGGGTATTATATTAAATGTTGCGTCGTTAATTTTCGCGAGATCTTATTTTTCGCGGGTCTATATATAGTTTCCCGATTTTTTTGCAATTGTGAAAATTAAGTTCCGCGAAAATAAGTAACAATATATAAGGTACCAGGTTTATATTATCAATTAGCTGTTGTAACTGTTTGTTCCACAGATATTGTCAAAAAAGGTTCATGTTAACTTTGTGCAAAAAGATAATAAATACACTGTGGCTATATTTGAACGAAAATACTATTTGACCGGCAGTCGATTTTTTATAGGATTTCTGCAGAGAATTAAGCTTTGTGGACTTCGGCGGCCATTTAGTAACTAGCTATTTGAAGACCCTGGCTGGCAGTCGGCCATGAATTGCCTACGCTAACTAGCCATCGTACTTTGTGCCGCGGAAAGACCAAGCATTGAAATCAAAACATATTGTAATCAATAGAAGC
Source organism: Actinostola sp. cb2023 (assembly GCA_033675265.1). Taxonomy (NCBI): domain Eukaryota; kingdom Metazoa; phylum Cnidaria; class Anthozoa; order Actiniaria; family Actinostolidae; genus Actinostola; species Actinostola sp. cb2023. The sequence goes on along the minus strand of JAUJYZ010000041.1, from coordinate 184,653 downwards.
GCTTGGTGTTTCTTAGCAAATCTAGAATACCTTAGATTGATAAATACTCGTCGATTTTTTTAATTCTGATTGGAAAAAGTTGGTTAGTACTTCATGTAAGACTACATGTATTGGCACTAAATGATTATGTTATATCCTGAACTATATATTCTTATCGTTACTACGTCCTGTATTATCCCATGCCATATCCCATATAATGAATTGTGCGTGCTGTTATTTAACGCTGATTTACTTGCTTGAGGTGCTTTACTTGCTTTAGGTGCTTTACTTGCTTGAGGTGCTTGACTTGCTTGAGGTGCTTGAGGTGCTTGACTTGCTTGAGGTGCTTGACTTGCTTTAGGTGCTTGAGGTGCTTCACTTGCTTGAGGTGCTTGACTTGCTTTAGGTGCTTTACTTGCTTGAGGTGCTTGACTTGCTTGAGGTGCTTGACTTGCTTTAGGTGCTTTACTTGCTTGAGGTGCTTGACTTGCTCTAGGTGCTTGAGGTGCTTCACCTGCTTGAGTTGCTTGAGGTGCTTGACTTGCTTTAGGTGCTTTAGGTGCTTGAAGTGCACTTGCTTGAGGTGCTTGACTTGCTTTAGGTGCTTTACTTGATTGAGGTGCTTGAGGTGCTTTAGGTGCTTTACTTGCTTGAGGTGCTTGACTTGCTTGACTTGCTTTAGGTGCTTTACTTGCTTGAGGTGCTTGATTTGCTTTAGGTGCTTGACGTGCTTGACTTGCTTGAGTTGCTTTAGGTGCTTGAGGTGCTTGACTTGCTTTAGGTGCTTGAGGTGCTTGAGGTGCTTCACCTGCTTGAGGTGCTTGACTTGCTTTAGGTGCTTTACTTGCTTTAGGTGCTTGAGGTGCTTGACTTGCTTTAGGTGCTTGACTTGCTTTAGGTGCTTTACTTGCTTGAGGTGCTTGACTTGCTTTAGGTGCTTGGGGTGCTTGACTTGCTTTAGGTGCTTGAGGTGCTTGACTTGCTTTAGGTGCTTTACTTGCTTGAGGTGATTGACTTGCTTGAGGTGCTTTACTTGCTTGACTTGCTTTAGGTGCTTGAGGTGCTTGACTTGCTTTAGGTGCTTGAGGTGCTTGACTTGCTTTAGGTGCTTGAGGTGCTTGACTAACTGTCTGTCTGTCTAACTGCTGGGATTTGAACCTCTGGTACCTTTAAGATTTGGTTGATAGTAATGCATTGCACCCTAAACCTAACATAAGTTTAAAAAAATAAAGTCTTCCCTAATACTATATTAATCCTTAACCTAACCCCAAGGTACTTCATTACTATATAGTCTTCCCTAATACTAACCCTAAACCTAACCCCAAGGTACTTCATTACTATATAGTCTTCCCTAATACTAACCCTAAACCTAACCCCAAGGTACTTGATTACTATATAGTCTTCCCTAATACTAACCCTAAACCTAACCCCAAGGTACTTGATTACTATATAGTCTTCCCTAATACTAACCCTAAACCTAACCCCAAGGTACTTGATTACTACATAACCCTAAACCTAACCCCAAGGTACTTCATTACTATATAGTCTTCCCTAATACTAACCCTAAACCTATAAACCCCATTGCCCCCACCACCAATCGTAAATAGATAATAACTAAAAGTAGCTACAAAGGAAAAATGAAAAGCCGGTATATCCTGAGTTCATTAAGTGTGCAATCATTTTGTGTATTGCCGAGAGTAGATGGTGTATATTCATACATTTGAATAACAAAAGCACTGCTTGACTCTCCAAAGTACACTTTGAGCTGGTCCTTGAGATGAACAAACGCTGACTTCACAACAAGTTCATTACAAATCCCCACCCACTACCAGTACCCAGAGGATGGATAAATATTAAAAGTTCCTAATCCCCTTTCCCCTAGGGGATGTGTTTTGTCTCAAATCCCATGACAAGACAATATCCACAACAAGATTGTGGTGAAACTGTTAACTGCTTAATAATAATAATAATAATAGTTTATTCACAATTCATCACACGTACACGAAAATAAACAAATATAATAATATATAAATGAAAAATGCTTAGCTTATAACAAGAAAAATCAATCTTATATTTAACAATATTGGCTTTTACATATTTCAGGGCTCTTCAAAATTAAACATTTCTCATAAAAGGAACTCCAGAAATGATTAGAGCAAAATTTAGCTGCCTTTTAAAATTGTATTAAATGCTCTTATTACCTTCACAGGAAACAGCCGTCTAGGGTTGGCTGACTTCACGTACTCGTCACAGAGCCTTTTAAAGTACTGTGGCAAGTACTGATCCTTGCTGGGGACCGTCCATAGTTTCTTGGAGGGAAACTTGGAGAGAATACCCAATTGGGTACTCATGTCCCTCCATGTGAGGTAATATTGCTGACTGTGTATTAAAAAGAGACATTTATATCAAAAATTTCGTTCTGCACTGGGGCCTAGTTCAAACGTCGCATGCAAACAATGCAAACTAGTCAATTCCTTTGTTTCTACTCATGATAATCTCATTTGAATTGAATCGATCGGCTTCTCCTGACCGCCATTTTGGATCGGGTGCCAAAAAACTAATACGCATGCGCAGTTTTTCCCGCTTCTTTGCCTAACACTTGCGCACATTGCAATATACCACCACGTGGGAGTGTACAGTGCATCACGAAAACAAATGAACGCCGACAAATCGAGACAATATATAATATTTTCGCATACCTTGAAAGGTCGTTAGCAGTAGCTATTTCCCCAGTTGAGAAAGACTTGGGAATAACTCTGAATAAGAATCCTTCAGAGCTAGACGACGTTGAGCTTTCCATGACGTATCCGATGCATTGCACCGAAAAGTTTGTCATGGGTACAAACTCTGTCCCTTTCTTAATGTAGTAACCAATTTCGCCATTGTTATCTGTGAGTTGCTTATCTGCAACTTTTGCAGCTTCTTGTGCAACACCAGAGTCTTCATCGTCCAAACTCATCGCACCGACGCTGGCACCGCCATAAGTTTCTTCTTCCCCTCCATCTGACCGTAGACTGGTCTCACTCTGAGAGTCTTCATGATCATCGTCCAAACTCATCGCACCGACGCTGGCACCGCCATAAGTTTCTTCTTCCCCTCCATCTGACCGTAGACTGGTCTCACTCTGAGAGTCTTCATGATCATCGTCCAAACTCATCGCACCGACGCTGGCACCGCCATAAGTTTCTTCTTCCCCTCCATCTGACCGTAGACTGGTCTCACTCTGAGAGTCTTCATGATCATCGTACAAACTCATCTCTTAATTCTGTCTCTTCTCTACTGCTACTTGAATAAGAATAGTGTGGTTAGGCTACTAGAGTCTGACTCAAAATATTCCTTTTAACCGTGATCAACACTGACTGACTGACGTAGCATTTTACAAGATACCATCTCAAGGAGAGTTGCAAGCATCGAACGTAAACATGACTGGCCGTCCTCTTATCATAGCTTGCCAATCTCTTTCAATTCCTTGTATCTGGAGTTGTTCCTAATAATTTTAAAATTTCTAAAATTACCCCTGTGTACAAAAGTGGTACAGTTACTGGTTACACTATCGCCTTTCTCAAAAGTGCTTGAAAGACTGGTATATAACCAGCTATCTGACTTTCTAGGAAAAAATAATGTACTTTACAAATACCAGTTTGGATTCAGAAAAAGCCACTCAACTGAACAAGCAATCCTTGAACTTACTGACCAACTTAAACGGAATATTGATAACAATAAGCTAACCTGTGGTATATTTCTTGACTTCCTTCGACACCGTAAATCACCATATCCTTCTACAAAAACTATCGACATATGGCATTCGAGGTACTTCTCATCTCTGGTTTACTAATTACCCGGGGGGGGGGGCACTCCCTATAGTGGCCTATACGGGGAGGCTCCGACCGAAAGGGGTCCCTTTTTGGTGCCACAAGTATATAAAAGGGTAGGGATTTCACGATCGCGGTATATAAAAGGGTAGGCAAACTACGTTATTTTGCAGGAATAAATATTAATATTGTTTGATTAACATATCTACTGTTAACGCGTGATGTTGTTCAAGCCCAATCCCGAGCATAATATAAAATGGGGTACAATTTTCTATTGTATGTATGTGAAAGGGATACAATTTTCTATTGTAGGTATATGAAAGGGGTACTATTTTGGCCAAAAGTGGTATATGAAAGGGTAAGGGGTCGAGCCTCTGGGCGGAGCCTCCCCGTATCAAACATTATGAAGTACCCCCCCCCTCCCCCCGGGACTAATTACTTAGATCACAGGTCCCAATATGTTGAAATTGATAATGTAATGTCTACCTCACTTAACATTGAATGTGGAGTACCACAAGGATCAACACTTGGCCCACTGCTCTTTCTCCTTTATATAAATGATATGCCTAACTGCTCTGACAGAGTCGACTTTAGAATATTTGCTGATGATACAACAATATTCTACTCTAGTGACTCTTCTAATGAACTCAGTGAAACTACCATGGCAGCTGAATTTCATTGTCTTTTAAATCAGTTACTGTGCTGCCAATAAATTGTCTGTCAACTTTTAAAAAAAACATTATATGCTAATCTCATCTCCTCATAAGAAAAGAGACCACATTAAGGTGGGACCGGAGGCTATTTTGGGTCCGATTTGGTACAATTTGAAAAAATTATGTCTCAGCAAAGAATGATCTAAATAACATCAAACTTACACATGTACATCTCGATTATATAAACCTTCTAGTGAAAGTGAAGTTTTTGAGATTGAAATGATGAATATACATTGATAAAACTCTTACATTGTAAGTGGGAACCACAAATTCAACATATCAATACGGTAAAATCTCAAAAAATCTAGATATTCTCTACAAACTTCGACATTTCCTAAGTCTCCAGTCGCTAAACAAGTTTTCTACTCCCTAATATATCCTTACCTTCAGTATTTCCCAAGAGTTGACATTAAGTTACATTAACAGGGGCGTAGCAAGGATTTTTTAGGAGGTACGCACACCATCTCGTTTAATTGGTGTGCGTACCTCCGAAAAAAACCTGGCTACGCCCCTGTTAATGTAACTTAATGTCAACTCCGTTGTCATTTAGCGGTATTTTATCCAGTTTAATTAATTTCAACTGCAATTGCAGCTGGTGACAAAGGTATAGTGAATGAGATGAAAGAGAAGTATGGTGAGGGAAATGTCACCACGGAGATTTGCCCCAGGTGCAACAAAGAGTATGAGAACTATTCTAGCGGGGTGCATGAAAATAATATAGCTATGTAGTCATATGAAAGATTGTAAATATAAATTGTGAAAAAGACTCAGAAAAAAGACCCTCCTCTACTTCATTGAGAACCCTGTATAATGGGTCTCTCCTGCGCCCGCAATGACATCTGGGGTGCTTACCATTTACCCGGAAAAACTGAAAATTTCGCTTTGAAAATCAAATTGTATGTAATTCCAATTGGAAAGTTCCGGAAAAACTGAAAATTTCGCTTTGAAAATCAAATTGTATGTAATTCCAATTGGAAAGTTACGGAAAACTCGGTCTACCATTTCAGGGAATCCACTTTTCCCGCTCTTTTCGGTTCTTCGCGTCCTTTTTAGTTGAAAGCCGCTGTATTTTGAATTTGGCGACCGAGCCTTTAGGCGAGCTAAAATTCACAGCAGTCACAGGAGTATTTGCTGGCTGGTCGATTAATAAATTATTTATTATACTGTTCTGCAAAGACCTAAACCATTTTAGCCGTTTTCATCGTAATATTTCAATTTTGATATTAAAGTGCGTGACATGGCAACGGAAAACCTATCAAATGTTACTGACTCAGCCGGTCTCATATTTTTCGCGTTCTTGTGCACTGATATTATGCGCGTTCTTTGTAGAATTTTAAATAAACGTACCTTATATTCACAAGGAACGTATAAGCGAGGAATACAATAATAATAATAATAATAATTTTAAATACAGTTAATACAATGTTTTGTATGTGATTTGTGGCCGGATTTAGGCATACCTACCAAAATATGCACGTAATTTCACCTGACCTGAACTTCCGTTTATTTAAGCCGTTCATGATTGTCTTTCTTTGTGTCCAAAGCTACTGATTAGCGTCGTATTTCTGCCAAATATAATCTGTTTACGTTCCATAACTTACGAGGAAATGTTTGAAGACTTTGCCCACATGACTTAAGATGCACGAAAACATGAAAATCAATGAAGCGATTGTTTTACCTACTTTCAAAACATATTTGAATTCCCGCATAAAAAGCGGCCAGGAATCCCACAACAGCAGTTAATAAACCTAAACTCATCAATAATTCATACGATTATCTTGTTTGTCATTTTTTGAAATATACGAGAAATCACAGCGCTTTAAAGTTAAAATGGCCGGATTAGGGTACGGCCGGTATTTAGGGCAACACACTGTACATTAATGGGTACGTTGTACATTACAAGACTTATAATGAATCGGAATACAAAATGGGTGTTATCGCTGTGTAGAACGCAAATCGATTAAGAATAAGTTTATTCACCCTCTGCTGAAAACAAAATCAATTTTTTTGCGTGAACTCTACTACAACTTTATTTTCCAGTTATGGTCTAATTCTGTAACTAGACAAATACGTTTACGAAATACACTTTTTCAAATTAACTTCTAAATTCTACATTCTATTTTAGAATATAGAAAATATAGTTTCAACGGTCCACAACTAGATTTTGAGGGATTCTTTAGGCATCTCAAGCAACTCAAGTACCTCAAGCACCTCAAGCACCTCAAGCACCTCAAGCACCTCAAGCACCTCAAGCACCTCAAGCAAGTCAAGCACCTCAAGCAAGTCAAGCACCTCAAGCAACTCAAGCACCTCAAGCACCTCAAGCAACTCAAGCAACTCAAGCACCTCAAGCACCTCAAGCAAGTCAAGCACCTCAAGCACCTCAAGCACCTCAAGCAAGTCATGCACCTCAAGCAAGTCAAGCACCTGAAGCAAGTCAAGCACCTCAAGCAAGTAAAGCACCTCAAGCACCTCAAGCACCTCAAGCACCTAAAGCAAGTAAAGCACCTCAAGCAACTCAAGCACCTCAAGCACCTAAAGCAAGTCAAACACCTCAAGCAAGTAAAGCACCTAAAGCAATTCAAGCACCTCAAGCAACTCAAGCACCTCAAGCACCTCAAGCACCTCAAGCACCTCAAGCACCTCAAGCACCTCAAGCACCTCAAGCAAGTCAAGCACCTCAAGCAAATCAAGCACCTCAAGCAACTCAAGCACCTCAAGCACCTCAAGCAAGTCAAGCAACTCAAGCAACTCAAGCAACTCAAGCACCTCGAGCACCTCGAGCACCTCAAGCAAGTCAAGCACCTCAAGCACCTCAAGCACCTCAAGCACCTCAAGCAAGTCATGCACCTCAAGCAAGTCATGCACCTCAAGCAAGTCAAGCACCTCAAGCAAGTAAAGCACCTCAAGCACCTCAAGCACCTCAAGCACCTCAAGCACCTCAAGCACCTAAAGCAAGTAAAGCACCTCAAGCAACTCAAGCACCTCAAGCACCTAAAGCAAGTCAAACACCTCAAGCAAGTAAAGCACCTAAAGCAAGTCAAGCACCTCAAGCAACTCAAGCAGGTGAAGCACCTCAAGCACCTAAAGCACCTCAAGCACCTCAAGCAAGTCAAGCAAGTAAAGCACCTAAAGCAAGTCAAGCACCTCAAGCACCTCAAGAACCTAAAGCACCTAAAGCAAGTCAAGCACCTCAAGCACCTAAAGCAAGTCAAGCACCTCAAGCAAGTAAAGCACCTAAAGCAAGTCAAGCAACTCAAGCAGGTGAAGCACCTCAAGCACCTAAAGCACCTAAAGCAAGTCAAGCACCTCAAGCACCTAAAGCAACTCAAGCACCTCAAGCAAGTCAAGCACCTCAAGCACCTAAAGCAAGTCAAGCAACTCGAGCACCTAAAGCACCTCAAGCAAGTCAAGCACCTCAAGCAGGTCAAGCAACTCAAGCAACTCAATCACCTCAAGCACCTCAAGCAGGTGAAGCAAGTCAAGCACCTCAAGCAACTCAAGCAGGTGAAGCAAATCAAGCACCTCAAGCAAGTCAAGCACCTCAAGCAACTCAAGCAGGTGAAGCACCTCAAGCACCTAAAGCAAGTCAAGCACCTCAAGCAAGTCAAGCACCTCAAGCAAGTAAAGCACCTAAAGCACCTCAAGCACCTAAAGCAAGTCAAGCACCTCAAGCAAGCAAGCAAGTCAAGCACCTCAAGCAACTCAAGCAGGTGAAGCACCTCAAGCACCTAAAGCAAGTCAAGCACCTCAAGCAAGTAAAGCACCTAAAGCAAGTCAAGCACCTCAAGCACCTCAAGCAAGTCAAGCACCTCAAGCAAGTAAAGCACCTAAAGCAAGTAAAGCACCTCAAGCAAGTAAATCAGCGTTAAATAACAACACGCACAATTCATTATATGGGATATGGCATGGGATAATACAGGACGTAGTAACGATAAGAATATATAGTTCAGGATATAACATAATCATTTAGTGCCAATACATGTAGTCTTACATGAAGTACTAACCAAAAAGTTGGTCACGAAGCTTTTCGGAATCATGATTTGGATTCGGTTGGTTCCTTTTTATTTACTCCTGAATATTGCATCTAACTGTTACAACTGGACGTTCTTTACATAAATTGCGTTCATTTAAGCCATATCTCACTTTGTAAATAATTTTTCAAATTAATTAAACAATTTTTCAAAACATGAATTGTCATGAATTTTTCAAATATTCATCTTATACGGGCTTCCTGTGGTAAACGCTTGAAAATGCCGAATTTCACCGTGTTCCACCGACCGGATTATGGGAATTTTCAGCATGTTAGTGCGTGGACAATACGTGATTGCATGGCGGTGAGAAAACGTAGTTTGAAGTATAATTGAAACTTGGCCTCTCAAAATACATAGATTAATTGGTCCAATGATTTTAGTCACGTGACAGGTCACGTGATCTATATTTGACACTAAATGTTGCATCTATTTGATCTCGACGTTGATACTTCATTGCCTTGGTGGTTTTTAAGGAGTTTTATTGAGAATAAATCAAGTAAGATGCAAAACAAAGTAGTCAGCCTCGTTTTCATGTCGAATCGATAGTTATGCAACAAATTGACATGGATGTCGAAGAGCCCGATGCGCGAAGTTGTGTACTTTCCATATCTTTTGTTGTAGTGCTTGAAACCAACTTTTAGTGTCACCTATACGAGAGACATGCTGCCTATTTCAGTACTTGGCCAAGCATTATTTTAAAAACTGAAATACTTTAACAATATTAAAACCATTACCGGTGCATTGGTCTCCTCAGATAGCTTTGGCTTGCAAGGGAGAGTAGTTCTTGCCTTTTGAAACTAAGGAAAAGTAACATATTATTCAGAAATTCCGGCTCTCGGACATTGTCTGCAAATATCTCCTATAGAGAAGTTAATTACCGTGTCTTGCTTGACCTTTCTTTTGGAAGAGAAGCTTCTTCGTTCTTTTTCCATATGGCTTCTGGCCGAAATAAACGCAGAACTCGCCTGTACCCAAGGGCAAGAGACCCTGCCTTCTTTCTTCTCTAGTTTAAGCGCTGACAGGGAAACAAAGTGTAAACTCATGAGTACATGACTTTTGAGTTTAGTTTGGTAACGTTACGAAATCGAAAAACAATTGAAACATGCACTTGATGAACTTACCTGTTCCACAGTTCGTACAAAAACGAGAGCTCTTCTCGAGTTTCGGTAGAGTATAGAATCTAGAGATCCTTTAACAACATGCCATTTAATCATGTTAGTTTGTGTGGGCAATTTTTGTCCTCTAAACCTCCTGCCAGAAGACATATTGGGGCCAAAGTTGTTTATTAAATACATAAAACATTCGCTGATATGACGTATATTACAATGTAATTTTCGAGTCTATTTATCTAGTTACATGTAAAATTTTGAGATCAATATTATGAATAGTGTTACACTGAAAAAAACTGGTCCTACTATTATTGTCTGAAGATCAAAACACTACTATATTTTTAAAACAATAAAACCTTCATGCCTGTTTGCTTAAGCTAGCGTGGAAGAAGAACTAAAGTGATATAATACCTAAAGGGAGACTAAGACATAAATTGTTCAAAATTTGATTTGGCTGAAACTTCACTGAAATGATCTCCAAGGGTCTTATAATCACAATGGTAAATTATACATATAAATAAATAAGAAGCAATAACCCCACGTGAAAACAGACATCAACCACTACAGAAAATTCTGAGATCGTGGTCGTGGGACTCAGATTTTTCTGTAGTGGTTGATGTGTGTTTTCACGTGGGGTTATTGCTTCTTAGTCTTATAATCACTGGTTAAAATCTTTTCTCAAAATGTTTCAGTGAACATTTCAAACTTTTCTCGTGTTCTCCCAACTTCCCACGTGTTTGTAACAGAGAATATAAACGTACACGGAAAATGTGTTGTATTACTTAAAGCCATCTTCTATATTTGTTAAATGTATGGTTATGACTTTCCATAAGATCTAATGAAAATGTTTAAAAGTTTATGAAAAATTATAAGCGCTTCGCTTTCTTTCTCTGCCTTCTATTGTTTTTAGGCAGCCCATCGTCTAGTCGATTTTTCCTCTTTTTCTTCGTCTTGCTTTCATCGGCCGCAGCATCGATGAATTTCAACCGGATGAATTTCAACCAAGCCAACTTCATCTGCCACACCATCAACCAAGCCAACTTCATCTGCCGCACCATCAACCAAGCCAACTTCATCTGCCACACCATCAACCAAGCCAACTTCATCTGCCGCACCATCAACCAAGCCAACTTCATCTGCCGCACCATCAACCAAACCAATTTCATCTGCCGCACCATCAACCAAGTCAACTTCATCTGCCGCACCATTAACCAAGTCAACTTCATCTGCCGCACCATCAACCAAGCCAACTTCATCTGCCGCACCATCAACCAAACGACCTGCTTGGGTTTGTTGTTGTTGTTGTTGTTGTTGAGTTTTACCGATTCTTTTTCCCACTGCAAAAAAGATTAGTGAATGAATGAATGAATGAACTTTATTTAAAGAAGGTTAATATAAAAACATTTATAAAATGCACCATTTCTTTAGCATGTTTCTTCAAAAGTACACCAGCTTAACATCTGATACCATATTTGCAAACAGACGGAACATTGTACTTCCCAAATCTCGAAAAATCTCAGCGGGGTGAATTATAGTTTTTCCGTTACTTCGCATAGAATATCAAGCAAAATTCAAAAATGCTGATTTTGGACATTATCCAAGATCATCGTACACCGAGATAGCTACATCTAATATGGCAAACAACTTTATTCAGTTGAACATTAACATGTCTTCGACTGGTTTCCGAGGAGAAAAGAAAATAGGTTTGGAAAAGGTTTGTGTAGCCCAAAGTGTAGATCCCGAATGATAACATCCAGCATTATCCTGGCGAAAATATGCAATTGCGATTTCAGGGTGCTGTTTTTTTTTAAGGAACATAGAACATGATCCATGATCAATATGATTGTCTGGCTGTCCTGAATACCAGATTTAAGAATATGAATAAATGATTTGGTCTGGAGAATCCCAATTCACTCTGTGCTTCCCTGTACTGCGAAGGCATAAACTTCATTGCAAAGTCCTGTACAATGAGCACGCTTTGAGAATCCAAAGACTCTATTAAGTCTAGACGAGCAAGATCTTGGTTAATGCTGCAAAGCTGATGTGCCTTCCATGCATATATATTTTCCTTTGCTTTCTTTATGAGAAACAATATTTCATCACTGTCGTCTTCACAAGTGTATTCATGTGTATTTGCATTGAACATTTATTTTAGCTTTCTCCTAGGGATGTGCACAAAGTGCTGACACCTTGGAATGTCAAGAATGCATTTTTCTGTCGAAATCGCCCCAGGTCTACCCAGTAGGGAATATTTTGCTCCAAGGAATGTTCACGAGAAAAATATTCCCCATAGGGTAGGCCAGAGGCATTTTCGACAGAAACCCCAACCAACAAACACAGGAACCCCAACTCGAGCCTGTGTTTCAAATATCAGATCTCCAACTGACAACGTTTTTTTGAAATAGCTGTGTATAGTACATACTGTAGTCAATCAAGTTATTGATTGATTCATCAAAAATGTCCCTTGGTAAACTGTATGCCTTGCACAATTTTCCCTTGGCCTTATTTTTTTTTTTTTTCATATCTATTGTGGTGGCAGCTGTATGGTTATTGCAGAAGAACACAACAACAGTTTTTCTTCCCATGTCACTGATGAGATCCAGTTCTTCCTTTGTTTCATAATTCACAAATAATTGTATTAATGATTATATATCATTATTATACAATGCTCTTTTAATTATTATGACCATGCATGCATCCCACTTGAACTGCATGTTAAATGTATATATGGCCAAATCGTAGTAGTTTCTTGGGCTTCATATTTATGAGTTAATAATTTATAGTTATAGAGGTTTGAAATCTCAATATACTAATTTGCATGGTGGCGTCAATTCGGGAATTGTCATAACTTATTTATATATTTTTCAAGTAGTGCTTTTTTTCTGAAATAGGAAACAAAGTTCATAAAACTATTTCTATAAACTGTGTAAAGATATCGCAAGTTTAGAAATGTCAGTAATTTGCACAAAGGCGTTTTTGTATAATAAATGATGACTGAATTTACGTCATCTGATTTGCATATTGAGAATTCAAACCTCTGTAACTCACAAATACGAAGCCCAAACCAGGAAACTACTACACCACCACATTATTTACTTCATAAAGAATCGATTTCCAAAATAAAAACATTGGGCCATATACACTTTAAAAATAATACAGCATGACAATAATTTATCACAAACTAACCTGCCCAGATATATTTGGGAAGTATTGCACAACGGTAGACATGACACCAATCCCTGGCACAAAGTTTCCTTCCACCTTGAGTTTTATGGTTGAGTTCAACCAGGTTAAAGGACTGCATTCCTAACAATATATCATACCACAGCTGATTCAGTTGTATACCAAAGCAAAACAAAAGGTAGGAATTAAGAACCTTTTTTGTCCATTTCTTTCTTTAAATAAATTCCTTTCTAATTAATTATGTAATTCATTACTAGGTAATTTGCTATCGGTATCTTGTAAAATAGTATCCATAGTCTAGTCTGCAAACAGGTGTAATTTAAATTATTAATAAATTGTTATATAATATATAAACATTCTTTATACCTGTAGTTTAGCAGGTAAAGCTTGTTGGAAACGCTCCCAGAATGGTTGCCCTCTTGGAGCAGGCATGGCTGATTTGACAAGTCTGTACATTGCTGCTTCCAGATTTGGTGAGACCCCAGCCATACAATGGAACTACAAATTAAAAAGATTACTCTTGCCTGCTAAATATTGCAAACATCAAATTCTACAGTACTTTATTAGGGAAGAAGAAATATATTGTGTATAATTTATTTTGTTATCTTGATACAGGGGGGGGCGGGTGTAGAGTACTCCCATATATGGACTCTATGGGTACATGTATGTGCCATTCAACTGGAACAGGGTATATACAATCACTATTTCCCACTCATACGAAACCGACTCTATATTGACAAATACTGTACCATGCCATATATGTAGAGCAACAATGTAGCTCCCTTGTGCCATCTGGGCTGTTGAAGTGGCAGCTCTTCCATTATAATCTCTCTGATCTTAGTGATAACTTTAATTGAAGATTCATCACCCCATGACTTGAGTGCCATGATCGCCCATGCCATCAGAAAACCCTGTTATGGATTGAAAAAAATTATTCAGGGACTGGCCATAAAGGAAAGGAAGGGGTGCATGGGGGTAAAAACATGGGGTGGCTCACAATTTGCTTAAAAGGGCAGTGCTGTCTATAAAATTGTCAAAATTGCACATTAGAGAGGGTGGGCTATATATGCTACATGGAAACTGGATGCATGGTGATAATAGCTCCTTCAAATCAAGTTTAATGCCCACCCCAGGAGGCCACTGTTGACTTGCAATAGAAATTCACCGAGGGATTCTGTCAATTTAGGGTCGTCCAAAAGACAAGTTAGGGTTGTCCCTTGTAATATTTGCATCATCATTTTTCTAAAGTAGGAAAAATTAAGATCAAGAAATGTATTGCAACTTAAAAAGCACAGTTCAACTAGCAGTCCCCTCCCCAATCCAACTAGCTACTCTTTGGAGTAAACAATGCCGATGTTGCTTTCCCCTATTAAAAACAATAAAATATTATCGTTACGTCTCAAAAAATGGCTTCGTTCTTAATATTGCGTGACGGAACTAAAGACGGATGCGAGGGGCATCAAATAAACTATTGTCATTGTCATTTCTATGATTCGCTGAGTTTGTGAAATCGATTTTACAAAGAAAGCATGTTCTACAGAGTCGTGCATAATCACCGAAGGCTGATCTAACAACATGGTTTCTTCACAAACACTCATTGTCAGTCTCACACCTCCCTGGTTGGAGGAAGGTATGTCTTGTTTTCAAAATAACCACAATAATTCATAGAGATACGGATTTATCAATCCTGTACTAGTACTGCAAAGGGTTTAGAGATCTTCAGAACTGAGTTGATACACGCAGTGAACTCCCATAAAACGAACAGTAGACTCCTACGCACCCGTTTTTAGTTCTGTCACGCAACGCTCTCGTGAAACGGGTGCGTAGGAGTTTAGTCGAACAGCAGTGTCAAAATGAACTCCAGAAATGAAAAGAGCAGCTCGAAATTAGTAAAAGGGCGAAGTTTTAGCGCATAAAGTTTGACACAGGAAAAATGGCATTAAAAATAAAATCGATCGTTTTCCAAACGAAATCTTAGAAAACGATCAATTTTATTTTTAATGTCATTTCTCCTGCAAGTGTCAGACATTATGAGCTGAAACTTCACGCTTTTACTAATTTCGAGCTGTTCTTTTCATTTCTGGAGTTCATTTTGACACTTCTGTTCGAGGGAGTTAAGGGAGTTAAGGTCACGTGACCTCTTAGTTGCAAGTCCCCTATATTATAGTGCCAATCTTCGCGCGTTCATAACTCGTACTCGATCTCTCGAATCATTTAGCACCAATTATGTCCATATTGTTACGCATAAAAGAAATGTATATTGAAATTGTACTATACCTCCACTGCTCATGGTCACGCAAATGTTTCTTGTCAATACAAATGCTGTGGCCAAAAGAAATGACACTTTGTTCTTGCCAAAATGTGACGATAGGTCAATGTACCTATGGAGGTATATAATATATAAGTTAAAACGTACGTTAAAAAGCTTCTCAGCATGTACTTCTATATATCCTGAATTGAATCCCGCAATTTTTTTTCTTATTAATGTTTTTATCAATAATTCTTATCTTGAATTTTAATATACCTTTTGCAAACGTGCTTGAGCAATGACTCTTCCTCCAACAGTGATGATTTCACCACTGTTTGAAATTGCTGTAGTACATTGTAATCGGTCACGAAGAGTCTTGTGGTAACACCTTGCAGTTTTTTTACGTGTAGTTGTGATATAATAAGAAATACATTTGATTTAGGTTCAGAGCTAAAAAAGAAAATGTAACTTTTAGCCTTACATCTCGGGAAAAGCACCAGTAATCTTCCACCTGATGTCCCAAGTGGCCAGACTTTATGTAGAGTCTTGTAGATAACTGCTCTGCTTTCAGCTGGAGGTAGTACTCGGCAATGTGACTTCCTGTCACACCGCCTCCTACGCTTACCACACCCCGCCCAACTTCTTTCTGAGGGTTTTAGTGAGCTTTTGCTTGCTGTCGAAGCAGCTTGCAGGTAACACTATGATTCTGTAAAGAAATGATTGTATTGATTATGAGTTTTCTTTCTCCGCCTCCTCCGCAGGCAACTTTTCTTTCTCCGCCTCCTCCGCAGGCGACATGCAAGGTACACTGAAAATTGCTTTCTCCCGGGCCCCGGTCCTCATCAAAGATCAAATGATCAGTCATCGTGCCAATATTAAGGTCGCAAAATATCTTGTCAATTTCAGGCGTGGGAGCCATCCGTTTTGATTGGTTCAAAGATGAAATGAAATCGCAAGCCAGGCGTATCCGTTTTGATTGGTTGATGAAGAAAGCAAGCCTAATTAATTAGTAGTGTTACTAACGCGACCTTTCTATAAACTTGAGTTTTTCCACTGTAGAAAATACACGTGCAACAAACTGGTGTAGTAATTTTACCAAATCAAACTCTAGCTTGCTTATAAACCTCGTTGCAAAAATACACATCACATGGTTACAAACACAGACGCTACGAACGCGGTAAAAAAATCGACTGTCGCAGGTTACTGGGAAGAATGAGCAGTACAGTAATGAAGGTATACTATAAAAAAGTGTAATGCTCTACACCCATGGGCAGGGTGAACAAAAATGAAATTCATGATGACGTGTCAAGTTCCAGTATCGTAGATATAGTGATATAAACAAGCACACAATTCGCTTTTCTTTTGGCACAGTAGAGAAGTTTATTGACAAAAGTACGCTAAAATAACCACTACCGGAATAAATAAACCTCTGCCACCAAACCAGGGCCAAAAGAAAAGGAAAAAGTGTGATAATTTATGACTAATGCAAAGAACTAAGGCTGAAAAGTACAAGAGGAAATCGAATGACGAAGTTGGTGGGCCAGCGAGAGTTTTGATTGTAAGCTAAACTCCAGGTAAACCTTATAGGCGTCGCTGGACCAGTCCCCGTATAATTGTATTAATTCCCCTGGCACTCCGCAGCTGAAGGCCCATGAAGCAGCGCTGCGGCGAAAGGAATGACCCCTATAACTAGAAGCTGGAGAAACCCCGGCTGCTCTAAGAGCACGACGAAATTCCGAAATAAACCTACTCTTAGTGAGAATAATGTTACCCTGCTGTACTGGTAGGAGGAACAAGGCATTTTTGGCGGATGCCGGGACTTGTAATAAAATACGCTGATACGCTGAGACAGGACACAAAGGCGAACCCGCAATAGGCAACAAGGGAATGTGCAAGCGGCGCTCTCCGAACTGAATGGTCTTAGTACATTTAAAGGTAACTAGAAGCCCATGTTTATCCGCCAAAACATCACCCCTGGTGAGATTACGTGCGGCATCAAAGAGCTTCTGCGACACCGGTACTATGTTGGCCAGCCTGGCCATGAGAAAAAAGGAAAGCAAGAAGGCACAAAACAAAGTGCAGTCGGTAAAAATTAAAAATTAAAAAATCTAAGACTCTAGACAATTGGATCAAAATTACCGGAGTGACAGGGGGAGCCCGGCGGGGAGTATGAAAGGCTGTGCGGGTAAGGCCCTTCAAGGCTTGGGAAAGAACAATTTTTTTGCTAAAAGGGTAGTCAGCCCCTGAAAATAAATGTAACAATCGAACCCCACTAAGATAGTTACGAATAGACGGCTGGCTAAGCGTGCGACTTAAAAACTGTACATAAAGACATAAAGTATCTAAAGCTGCGGGAACTGCAGCCAATTTAAAATAAGAAAACAAAACAACAAGTAAGCCTTGAATTGTGTTCTCAGATTGCTGTATGTTCCAGAGCTGTAAGCAGAGCGAAGGGTAATCTTCAGGTCCTGTCAAAGCTGGAATCTCAGATCTCGCGCAAACAAGTGTTCAGGAATGTTTTCTTGCAGCATCCAGAATTAAGCACTGTGACAGCTGCTTCGTTATCACAACACACTGTCAAAGGTAAACCACTCCATAAATGACCCCACAATTTAAGGGCCACGACAATGGTTAACAATTGCAGGGAATTAATGTCCAGTTCTTGAGATACAATAAAATCGGGAAAACGGCCATGAAAAAACTGATTAGCACAAAGTCCTCCACAACCAACGAGACACGCGTCCGTTCTAAACACGTCGCCGGGAGCCGACCACTGTGCACAATTAATCATTGAAACGCCATTATAAGAACGTAAAAAGCGAAGCCACCACATAATGTCTCGACGAAACTCCACAGTTAAATTGACATGGTGATGATTAAATTTCACTGTTCGTAGTAGGCGCAGGATACGAGCAACGAAAACTCTGCTCTGTCGGACACATTTAGAGACGAAGACAAGCTTACCCAAGAGTGATTGAAGTTCTGAATTTTTGGCAGTCCGCTTATCGAGCCAACGTTGCAATAATGACTCGATTTCGGAGAGACGCTCTTCACTAACTGACAAAGTCAAGTTGATGGTATCCAACTGGACCCCTAAGCAAACCATAGTTTCCGAGGGTGGACAAGCTTTATTGGTAGACTCCTCGAGTCCCAGAGAGAGATAACAACTGACCCAGTTGGAGAAAATGGGATGTAGCCAGCGACGATTCAGACACTCCAATAAAATCGTCGAGATAATTGAATAACAAACGGTCATGACGTTGAAAAATCCAAGTAACTGCCGACGTAGAACGCTGACAAGACATTGCGGCGGAACGTAAGCCCATAGTCAGAACGGTATCAAAATATAATCCACCCTCCCAGGTATAACCAAGGAGAGGATAGTCTCGAGGATCGACCGGAAATTGCCGGTATGCCTTCCGTAGATCGCGTTTGTAAAGTTTACAACCAGCGCCAACAGCTACGACAGCATCGGCGATGGAATCAATAGTTGGATAAGTCAAGTCAATAGGTTCACCCAGAAAACAGTCGCCCGGAATGCCGTCATTGATAGACAGGCCGCAAGGCCAACTTAAATCAACGATCACACGGCGCTCGATAGAGTCTCGTTTCTCAACCGTGTTGAGCGGAGAAACGGCGAAACCATCAGGAAAGGGTCGATAATCAAAAGGACCAGCAATGCGACCCAATAGAACTTCACTCTGTAAATATTCGCTCACAGCGTCAGGGTAAAGCAACGCACCACGATGATTTTTAAATGTAGGAGGTGGAAGAGCATGATGTATAAAACCAATCGGCCATCCAAACTCTAAGAAATCGCAGACAACACGGTCGTGGTAATTTTGAAGACATTCACGCCAAAAGGCAATATTTAACTTCGAAGGAACCCTTAAACAAGCTCCTGAAAGATTAGATTGGCCATCACTGGCGACTACGGCATGATGAAGATCAATAAACACGATACGCGACGTGCTGGAAGTACAAATACTGTCAATACTGTCCCGACGAAGTGGAATCACAAAGAGCATAACTTGTCGTTGTGTCACTAAAGGAATCACAAACAGGATCAATTGTCAACATGTCAGAAGAACAACCATCGACAGTAAAATGTCTCGACGAACAAACATGATTAAGTCCCGACGCAGAAGAAACACAAACATTAGCAAAGTCTTGATCGGAAACGCTGGAATCCAAACCAGCGGGAACGCCCCATCGAAGGAATCGCAAAGGATGGGAGCATTAAGAACACTCAGTTTTTTTAAGCCGGTTCCGAAGATCCCGAAGGAGATTTTATGGGACAATCTGCGATGATAGGCCAGATTGCGATTCTGCACCCAGCACGTCGCACAGATTTGCTTGACCCACTTTCGCACACCTTTAACCAAGCCATTATGATCGCGCGAATGAGAGCAAGCATTCTTTTGGAAGTCGCGGCAAAACAGCGTCGGTGTCGCAGCTATAGGCTTGCTCGGAGCCAGTCGAGGGCCGCCATAGAGAATGCGGCTCTCTAAATGAAGGAAGGAATCATCCCATTTCAAGAGGCCGCGCTCGATGTCTAGTAGCACAGCGCCATGAAAGCTTACAGTAAAATCGCCGGTACATGAGGGACACCAGATGCTTTGGTCGTGTAGCACGCTCAACGCTGGAGATGTCGTTGGACTGAAGGATTTGGACATAGCCAGCCACGAACTCGGCCATAGACAAATCCTCGTATTTGACCTCACGTCGTGCGTGCGTCAAGCACAAGAAGCTGTGAGGCCAAAACTGGGGATATAACACTTTGCTAGTGGGTTTCGCCTCCTTACCCGACTTTAACTTACCGGGTTTGGAGGTGCGAGAACGGAGAGGCTGCTGCTGAACGGAGGTAATATCGTCGTCGCCGCCCGCACCACTTCCATCCGAGTCCTCATCCAGACCAAAACTCGCCACGCGTTTGACTGCTTTGTCCACGAGATCCGCCATCCCTCGTAACTCCGGGAGAGTAACAGCGACCGGTGGGATGGAATCAGATGTTGGAATGGCATCATTAGATGCGTTAAACATTGCTCGTAAATTTACGTTGTCGGACTTGACCTCCTGTACTTCGAAACGTGGCCCATGGATCGCCTCCAGAATGGTCTCAAGCGAAGCTGGAGAGGCAGTGCTGTTGATGGAAGCCGCGGGAAGCTCAGGCACAGACTCGTCGCCAGAACAATCGTTAGTACAATCTTTACTCGGCTTACCAAAGGAATGGTTGGATTTGGAAGCCTTACACCCTGGACATTTGCTAGGACGGACAAACTACTGAGCTATTAAAATGACAATAAACGTGTTGTCACTGTGTACAAATTAGAACTAAGGCTATATATGAATATGATACTCTGGGATCTCAGTAGGGGTTGTTGAAATTAATCTCTTTTTGCGCATGCGCTGCCCAAAGAAAACAAAAGATCGAATATTTCATTTTATGGTGAAAAAGCAAAATACAGTACCCAATTTAAGGTTCAAAAACCATACCCTATTTGGGGGCACATAGCTATATAGCATATATATGGGAGTACCCAATCCCCCCCCC
Organism: Actinostola sp. cb2023; assembly: GCA_033675265.1. Lineage (NCBI taxonomy): Eukaryota > Metazoa > Cnidaria > Anthozoa > Actiniaria > Actinostolidae > Actinostola > Actinostola sp. cb2023. The sequence goes on along the minus strand of JAUJYZ010000041.1, from coordinate 164,021 downwards.
CCCCCCCCCACCCCCACCCCATTAATTCATGTATCGACCAATCATATCACTTCTTCAGAAGGTAGTGTATGACTCATCTATAACGGCATATGCTGCCTCCCTTTTTGGGAACAAGTCTTTATAACAGCTCCTTTTAACAACAATTGTTCTATTTCTTGTGAAATAAGATCTGCCCCTTGTCCCGATGCTCGGGTTACCTGTGGTATCCTCTGTAATGGGTATTTTATGAAACTGATTTTGTAGCCCGTAACGAGGTTGAGGAAATCCGGATCCGATGTTATCATTTTCCAGGATTCTATGCATCCTGGGAGTTTGCCGGCCGTTCCTTTGAGGGACGAAAAGACCGGTTTTTTGGACGAGGCTGGTATTTTTGTGAGCCTCCCTGGTAGTTTGAGTAACCACTGGTTGACTGATATTTGGTGGATGAGGAGAACCCTGATCGGTTCCTTCCCTCATTGGAGGTGTTATTACCATATTTTGATTTAGTTTTATTGGGGGTCTGACCGCTCAAATGTTTTGCAAGACCTCTAGATAGTTCAGCTTGCTTTGAAGCGATGGATGGGAAATCTTCCCCGAATAGCCATTCTTTAGCATTTAGTAGCGGTTGATTCGCTAAGTTTATCTTTGATCTGTTTATTGAAGACAGTATCCATTGTCTTCTAAGACATGACAATTGGCAATTAGCTGAACCCAAAAGACACAAGGTCTGTTCTAGGATAATTTTTATTTCTTCAAAAGAAGGGTTATTCCCAGATTCTATGCAGTCATGTAGGCTGCAGATTGGCGCCGTGGCATTCAACAGAGCGCGTTGTATCGTGTACATTTCTTTGTCCCTTTCTTGTACGATTTTTTTCATTTTGAAAGGGATTTGATTTAGCACTTGTTGATCAACTTTGGGGGCCGTTAATGCTTCCACCTTAGGTGTTGACCAATATTCAAGAATATCCACTACCTGTTCGTATGATAATTTTCTTCGGAAGTTTGTTTCCAGAAACTTCGCAAAGGCAGGTGTGGCGTTCCAGGTCAATAACTTGGCGTCTGGATCATACAAAGTATGTCCCGTCGCTGGTGTTTTTGGATTGCTTTCTGATGCCTTGCTAGGCCCTACGGGTTCCTTTGTAGGATCTACGATGCCTGAATAGGCTCTACGGATGCCTGAATAGGCTCTACGGTTAGTGCCTTACTAGTAGGCCCTATGGGTGCCTTATTAGGTTCCACTGAAGACTGCTTCGATAGCCGCCATTTCCTCCTTCATCGAGCACTGCTCCGTGCAGCTGGACTTCTTTACGTCGTCTTGGGGAAGAATTTTCTTCTTCCGAGTTTTGGCGGGAAGACGGCAGCGAACGGGACCTTGTATAATGATGTCGGTGTTTAGGCATTTTCATTGACAAAAAACTTTCTCTCAAAGTTTGTGAGAGGTGAAAGCTGGAAAACAGGCAAAAATATAGCAAAAATGTGGGCTATAATAAACAAACTTACCTTACCTGGTTTGAAGCACAAGGAAAAAAGCCAACGATGCATGATGGGACCTCGAGAATGAACTTTATTTAAAGAAGGTTAATATAAAAAAAATTATAAAATGCACCAGTTTAGCATAGCTAATCTTCCACTGGGCCTTCTAGGTTAAAATAAATAATAATGATCGTAATAATAATATGTAATTAACTAAATAAATGGAATAAAAAGCTATTAAACTCATCACTAGTAGATGAGCTTGGCATTAGGTGCTTGATCGGTGGGGGGTGCCTGGCTCGGAGCTTCTGCAGTAACCATGGCAACCCTGTCACAACCAACCGAGCACCTATCACACTGACCAATCAGTGGACCATATACTTACCTATACTTACCACAGGGACGGGAGGGAGGGGAATTCACGTAGCAATGGCAATGTGCTAGCGAAGCCACGATCGTGAGTATCGTGTTGCTCTGGTGTGCGAACCTTGCCAGGCAGTTGTTGGCCACATGCCAGGTTTGCGTCATCACAAAAATAGCGTGTGATCGAATTACCTTTAGCGTGGACCAATAGCGATAGCGAGAATGCTAGCGATAAGCTGGCAATAGCAAGAATCGTATTAGCCATTTCAAAAACGAGTGGAGGACTGGGAACGAGTTTTTAGAATTAATATAATTAACAAATGAACCCCATCACAAGAAAGAGCATGTCAGAATTAGTAAGTTTACAAAGTTTCGATAGGTTTAGTTAGATATTGAACGAGTAACAGCTTTCCAAACATCACAAAAATTACAAAGAAATGTATGTTACAGGGGACAAGTGTCCCCCGTAACCATACATTTCTTTGTAATTTTTGTAGTATTTGAATGTCTGCAGTTCAGTTGCTACTTGTCCAAACCCTATCAAACTCCTGAAACTTACTAATTCTGACATGCTCTTTCTTGTGATGGGGTTCATTTCTTAATTAGATTAATTCTAAAAACTCATTCCCAGTCCTCCACTCGTTTTTGAAATGGCTAATTACTCTGGTCTGCGAACCATGAGCAGCTAGCGTGATCACAAGATTAGCGTGTGATCGTGATACCCTTAGCGTGGACCAATAGCGATAGCGAGAATGCTAGCGAGAAGCTGGCAATAGCAAGAATCGTAATACTCTGGTCTGCGAACCATGTGTGCGCGGGTAGAGTCGTTGACCAAAGGTCAAGCTAGCGTGATCACAAATTAGCGTGTGATCGCGTAACAACTCTTAGCGTGGGTCACCAAGTGACGCTTGCGACAATGCAGGTCATGAGCAGTGAACTTGCGTGGCAATAGTACATTTAGCAATGATGTAGTGCTACTTAGCTCGATTCTAACTTTGCCTAAATTTCATTTAACCACATTTAAACTCATCATCACTAGTAGATGAGCTTGGCATTAGGTGCTTGATCGGTGGGGGGTGCCTGGCTCGGAGCTTCTGCAGTAACCATGGAAACCCTGTCACAACCCAAACAACCTCCAAGTGCTTGGAGAGGAGGGACAGGGACACAGGGACCTCCCACCAAATGTCCAAGCACCAACATCAAGCATTGAATAATTGAACACGAAACATAGCCTACCTAAGACAAGTGATGTGACATTGCAGCTAAAGCTTCTGCTGGTGTTCTGATATACTCTAAGTATGCATTGCTTGTCCATCGTCCTAGTGCTTGGATGAGGTGGTCCGGTGTCACAGCGTTTTGTGTATCCCCGCGATATGTGTATCCCCGTACACATATCACTAGCGTTTTGTGTATCCCCCAGTGGGGATACACAAAACGCTAGCTTTGTATCCAAGCCTGTTTATCTCCAAACCAGATTTCAATATGGCGGCTAGTAAACGATATCAATGACAACAAACAGCAGTCTGTCGTGCTCCCTTGCAGCCAGAACCAGTGTGAGATTCGAGTGTTATACTACTGAAAAGCATTGAGATATACATGTATATAAAAGGTATGTGATCAGTACTATTTGTTTTAAAATGCTATTTTTATTATGATCTATTTCTATTGTTTGTAACAAACATAAGCTTAATATAACAAAATATAACAAAACTGGAAGCTTACATGTAAATATATTACAACTAGTTTATAAGCTTATGACTTATGTATTTAGATACATATAAGCTTATGTATTTTATATATCCATACATGTACTGATTTTCTACTTGTGGGCAATTCCATATATGATCATGAAGACATTAAAAAACAGTAAATTTTGAAATGCAACATATCTATATCTTTATAAGTTTGAACAGCTAATTAAGTTACTCTTATTCGATTGTTGTCAATTCTCTTTTGTCTAAGTGGCAGAGTAGTAATGCAAACGGTGGTAATGCCCCAACATGGAATTGCCTTTATAAGCTACTTGGAACTAAACTCTAGTTTTACATTTACAGCAGATCCATGTCCTGAAAAGTGCATTTCTAAATAACTTATCCGGAACATTTTCACATTGCTGGTGGAACCAGATATTGCAAGATTCACATTGCACCATATTCCCATTGGTGAATGATCTTCTACATGTGCAATAAATCTTGACAATAATGGTTGCAAGGACTCCTGGGCTGCTCACATGGTCAGTATGTGGAAACATAGCCACAGACCTTTCTCTCATGCATTCCCATAAATGCATCCTCATGGCTCTCCGTGTGAAGTGGAGTTGGCATGGATCCTTTCCATAACAGAGGGCTGTGGCAAATGCCAGGGCAAAGATACCACAGTCCACTGAATTCTGTTGTTGCTGGATAGGCTGGACTTCAATTTTGATGGCATCACTGATAGTGCAACGAAGAAGGCAAGCTATTTGATCTTTGGTTTCATCTGTGATACCTGTGTAAAGGCTGTCATATAGCTTGACTGTATTAGCATTATTGTTAGTGCAACCAATGTTTGTGACACAAACCCAGTGAAAGTTGCCAGTATGTAAAATCTGAATAAATTCTGAAGTTACTGGATCAAACTGTCTTGCCTTTGCAATTGATGTTTACACAAAACCTTCAATTAATGGATATTTATCATGAAGGAGATTCTGGAAAATCATGACATGCCTGTCATCAAGAACCCCATTTCCTGTGATGATATTTTTATCAGTTGAAGAAAGTTCTTTAATAAAGTTTGGGCGCTGCAATTTTTCTTTCCAGTGTGGATCTTGTATATTGGTGTGTCCTGTCAATATAACATCCTCATCTCTTTTTCTTTTATGCTGGATCACATTTTGTTTCTTGGTAGCTTTTCTTTTTCGGTTTTTCTTAATTCTGCGTTTGAAGATGTTATCATCAACAGGAGCCTTGTAAGCATTTCTAAGATACCAATCTGCCTCACCAATGTTGACATTGAGCAGGTTTCTTGAAATTCTACGCACTGCTTCAGGGAGAAAGACTTTGTTTAATGCAAGGCTTGGTAGCATTGGAAATTCTTCTTGAAGTATTTCAAGAATCAGCACTCCCTGGTCCTCTGTCAGTTGGCCAAGTTTGGAATTGAAAGGTAAATCTTTTTTTGTCTTTCCTAATAATAATAATAATAATAATAATAATAGACAACTTAAGTATTAATGATGACTTCTCTTACTACATGTACATTGTGTACTAGAGTACAAACACTAAAAGCGTGCAACATAGATAGTACTAAATAGAGGTAAATTATGCTAGTTCTATTGTTTTCTATTGTTTAATTAGTGCTATTTATGCACTAAATAGTGCAAGGTATTGTATGCTTTTAGTGTTTGTTAGTCTAAATAGCACTAATTAAACAATCAAAAACAAAGGATTTAGTATGAATTAGTACTAATTAGTACTTTTCTATTGTTCATGGGTTTAGTGCAAGCACTCTATATATTCATCATTTAGTCTATAAAATAAAATGATATATACAATACATGTACCTTGTGCACTTTGACAAGAACCTGTTGAGTAAAGTTCAAAAAGCCAACTTTCAAGGGTGCCTTCCTGTATCTGTCTTAACTCAGGCAGTACTAATGACATCTGCTTTTGAAGAGCTTCTTCATTCATTCCATGGATTTGAATGTTGAACATCTTGATTTTAGTCAATGAAGTAACATCACCACCTGTATCATCTGAAATGGCATCATCATCATAATCTGTGATAGGACTAGAGGGTGGAGAGTGGGCTTGTGTTAGTGGTACTGGCATGGCTTGTGTTGGTGGTACTGGCATGGCTTGTGTTGGTGGTACTGGCATGGCTTGTGTTGGTACTGTATTGGGTTGTGCTGTTGGTACTGTATTGGGTTGTGCTGTTGGTACTGGCTTGGCTTGTGCTGTTGGTACTGGCTTGGCTTGTGCTGTTGGTACTGTATTGGGTTGTGTAGATGACGTTTGTGGTTGTTGTATGAACAATTTTAAGTCCTTGATGTTGACTTTTCTTTTTAACACAGGATCACCATTCTGTTTCTTTATGTTGCATGTACCATTAGATGCATCATGATTTTCTACAATGTATGGTCCAATCCACTGGTCGTCCAATCCACTGGTCCACCATTTGTTAATTGTAGCATATTTCTGCGAAGTACCAAGTCACCATCTTTGATACTACAATTTATTGCTCCCTTTCTCTTAGAATATTGCTGCTTTTGTTTTTCTTGGGCCAAGTTGATGTTCTTTTCAACTTTTGGGAACAACGATTCTCTTATCTGGGACATCACATCAACATGTTGAAGTATGATCTCATCACTGGCCAACTCCTGTGAAAGTTGACTTATCTGATCCTCTAAATCCTCGTTGTTGCCAGTCAGTTTTTCAATTTGTAAAGGCAGTCTATGATTGCGTCCATACATTAGGTAGAAAGGACTGTATTTTGTTGTTGATGATACATTTGTATTTATTGCAAATAATGCACCATCAATATATTCATCCCATTCTTCTTTCTTACTATCCATCAGTTTTCGAAGGGTTCTAAAGTTAATTAATTAATTAATTCAGGAAAAGTAAACATATTCAAGGAGTATAGGAAATTTCCTTAGGGTAGTCAGATCAGGGCTGGGAGACCACAAAAATACATTATTTTATAGTTTGCATGGCATTGGGTGAGGGAGTGGGGAGATGCTAATCAAAATTACCTTCATTGTAAAATTGCACTTATTTTTATTGATATTGTTGTTACTGTTATTAAATTTACATACTCACTTTTTAATTGTCTGATTAGTTCTTTCATCAAGACCATTTGACTGTGGATGGTATGCTGAACAGATCCTGTGCTTTACTCCAAATTCTTCCAATAGTGCTTCAGCAATCTATGAAGAGCCCATCAATTATATGTACAATCCATATGACATTTTATTAAATTGACATTAATATTTAATAATATCAATTAATTTTATTAACCTGATTAACAAATTCTCTTCCTTGGTCCGAAATGATATGAGCTGGGGAACCATGACGACAGTAAGTCTTGTAAAGGCCTTTTGCCACACTAACAGCTGATTTATCTACCAAGGGGATAGCTTCTACATACTTGCTGAAGTAGTCAGTTTGTGTCAGCAGGTACCTATTTCCATTGATGGATACTTGGCCAGCATCTATTAGATCAATTCCAACCAAATACCAAGTTTTGGGGATGACTTTTATAGGATGCAGCACATCAAATGACTTGCTCTCGGGTACATTCCGCTGACATCTGTCACAGCTTTTAATCTGAACAAAATAACAAAATTATTACTTCAGTGTAACCCAAGACTAAATAGCATTTCAACCTCATTTACAGTGTGGATCAGTCACATGAACACTTTGAGATTATTATCAAAATTTTAAATTATCTGCTTGAGCCAATCAAAGATCAGAAATCAAAATCTATCTGAAATGAAAATGTATTTAATCATAATAATAATTTAATCATAATAATCACTGACTTGAGAATAATAAAATTGATTGGTTTGTTTTCAAATGTCAAAAAAAAATTCGAAAAACAAAAATAATAATTATTGTATAAAGTCAAAACATCTACTAATAAGTTGTATCAAGGCCATTCGTATATTCACACACATAACCTTTAATTGTAATTAAGCTTACACAATTGAAAATAAATAATATTTGCGTTTGATAAGCTTATTAAGTTACGTTTATCTAATTTTTTTATTTTCTTACCATTTCAAGAGTGTCTTTGTAGTATTCTGGCCAGTAGTATCGATCCTTTATCTTTCTGAGCGTATTGTCCCGACCAACGTGACCTGCAAAAGTTGGCCAAGTGACACTCTTGAAATACACGGAGTTTTTCGTCCTCTTGGATAACTATGCGTTTGACCGTCGATCCATCTTTCTTTTCAAGATAGAAAAGCGTGTTTTTTTCCTCGTCAAAAGCGTACTTTTTACACAAACGCCGTAAAATAGATTTGGCTTGCTTGCCAAACCCGTCCGGGTAGACGCTATTTCTTAAATAGGTCATAATATTGCAATATTTTGTGGAATCCATCTTTATTGTGTAGCTTTGCTTGCTGTTAAATTTCCCGCGAAAATTTTAATTTATTTTGAACCTGCAAAGACCCCAGGGATAGCCAACAAAAGCATAAGGGGAGGGGGGTAGGGGATACACATATCGCTAGCCGCCATCTTGGAGGGGATACACAAAAACGCTAGTGATATGTGTACGGGGATACACATATCGCGGGGATACACAAAACGCTGTGACACCGGAACACCATTGCGTGCAGCTACAGTGGCAGCTCCAATTCTGAAACTGTGGCTAGAGAAATTTCCAGGGATTCCAGCTCCAGAGAAAATGGACCTCACCAATGACGACAAACGATCTCTGGAAAGTGGTTGACCATTCTCCAACAGAAATAAAGGCCCTGGAGCACCACCTCTCTTATGTAAGTAAGCCGACATGGCTGATACTGCGCAAAGTGGTGCAAAGCCACACCCGATGTGCACATGGCAGCCTTTTCGGAACGGATCCGTTTTTGACGCTTTTATCCAGACCCGAAGACAAGATGGTTGTAGTCTTCGCTTATCAACCACAGTCTAGATTAGAATAAATTTGCAATTGAACCGATTCGAACGCACGAGTAGATAGATAGATGTCGTTTATTTGACTTCAGATTTGAGTGGAAATTGATGTGATGTGATGTGATCGGTGTGGTTCGAACTGAAATAGATGAAATAAACTATCTTAGAGTTACAATAATTATAGAATACAATAACAATGAAATTAGTGATACAAATGTATAAGAAAGGACTTACAAAACTAATCGGTCGATCGAGTAAACTGACAACAATTACAACTACAATAGAATCAATTAATCTTACCGAAACTTAGACAGAACCGATATCTAATTCACTAAATTAATTACATGTAACTTACTTTGGTTTATGCTGGTAGAACTAAACTTGAACGAGGTTGAAATACAGGGTAGATTTACTTGTAGATGCGGCAATGAATCATGTACCGCGTGTCTAACTTAAGCAATAGATATTCGAGTCAGATTACCGTAACCATGGCAATTGTTCACGAAAGGAACGGAAGCGTTACTAAACCAACATTCCCGCCCCATAAAGGGAAGTATACCGAGACCTTTAGCTAAACTAATATAGGTATGGAACGCTTCTGTAATAAGATTGTTCTATAATTAACTAATAATGAAGCATAATACTTGATATGTCTATGATATATGTAGATATCGTAGCGTGCTATACGCTAAGTTCAATGTTCCTTGTTGGTGCCAACAGCACAAGTCGGTCGCTTGGTCCTTCAGCAGACTCTAGCAACACGATCTTATCGATCGGTCGTACCAGAATTGATGACTTTGTCTTTACATTGACGCTTCGTACTAGGCCATCACGTCGGTTGCAGTGGACATCTAGGATTCGGCCTAAAGGCCAAGAACTGCGTGGAGAGTTGTCATCCATGACCAAGACAATGTCGTTGATAGAAAAGTTTCTAGATGTACGATTCCATCTTTGCCTTGCTTGTAAAGAAGGTAGATATTCCTTCAACCACCGTCGCCAGAATACGTCTGCGAGGTATTGCACCTGGCGCCATCGTCTGCGGGAGTATTGATCCTCCTTTCTGAATATCCCGGGTGGCAGGGTGATTCCCGACTTCAGTAGTAGCAGGTGGTTGGGTGTAAGAGCTTCCAGATCTTTGGGGTCGTCTGACACTTTAGTAATTGGTCGCCCGTTAATGATGGATTCTACCTCGCACATCAGCGTCAGTAAGCCTTCATCATCCACGGTCTGTTCTTTAAGGATAGCATTCATGATCTTCCTCACTGTCCTTATGCACCGTTCCCACACACCACCGTGGTGTGATCCTGCTGGGGGGTTGAACGTCCATTTGACGTTTTGTTGCAATAGATAACTGTGAATCTTTTGTTGATTCCAGGTGTTGATAGCTTCTCGTAGATCCTTTTCCCCTTTAACGAAATTACCGCCATTGTCGGATCTCATTTCCAGGGGCTGACCTCTTCTTGCGATGAACCTTCTGACAGAGTGAATGAAGGAGTCTGTATCCAGGCTATGTGCTATTTCAATGTGGACAGCGCGTATGGTAAGGCAGGTAAATAGCACTCCATATCTCTTGACGACGCTCCTCCCTCGACGTACTGAAATGGGGCCAAAGCAGTCCACGCCAACGTAGGTAAAGGGTGGCTTTGAGGGTGTAACTCTGTCCTTGGGTAGACTCGCCATCTTTTGCTGGCCGAGCGGTGCTTGCCTTCTTCTGCAACTAAAGCAGTCGTTTAAGATTCTGCGCAAGGTAGGCCGAGCCTTTACGATCCAGAACTTCTCTCTGATTGTTGACAATACGTACTCTAGGCCGGAATGGCCGGTGGTCACATGGTGATGTCGTACGATCAACTCGACGATGTGATGGTGTTTTGGTAGAATTACCGGATGCATAGTTTCAGCGTCGATGGGAGCTTGTTGCAGGCGTCCACCAACACGTATGAGGCCATCCACCAAGATTGGGTCGAGTTTGACAATGCTGCTAGCCTTCTTGACTGCGTTCTTTATCCTTGCCTGGTTGCTAGGCTCGGCGTTTGCATTCTTTGGCTCTCTAAGGGTTGACAGTTCTTCATGGAAATATTGGTGTTGGACGTATTTGAGGATTTCCATCTCTGCTAACTTCGTTTCTTCAACACTTATCGGGTTGATTCGTCCCTCTGCTTCCGTGAATAAGGTTTCTCCTTTCTTGCGCCTGTTGCAGGTCTGGAGTAGCCTTTCCTTATAGCGTAGTACCCAAGCCATGATTTTCTTCAAATGATTCCAAGATGAGAATCTATTGAAGATGCTGTCGAGCGTAGTGGTATCATGATCTGTTACCGTTACAAAGGTTGCGGCCTCTTTCTTGATTTCGAGATCGTCGTCAGTCGCATCCATAACTGCGAGCCGCTTAGGCCAGTTCTCCTCGTTTTGCCACAGGAACTCTGGACCGTTGATCCAACGCTGAGTTTGGAGCATTTCGTCGGCAGATAATCCCCTTGACGCATCGTCTGCGGGATTCGACTTCGTGTCGACGTATCTCCACTGTGAAGGTGAAGATTGTTCGCAGATTGCGGAAACTCTATTTCCTACGAATGTTTGAAACCTCTTGTCTCTGTTCTCGACGTAGCGTAGGACACAAGTGCTATCGGTCCAGAAGATTGATTCATCTATTCGTAGATCGATCTCATGGCGAATCATCCTATCGAGCCTTGTGGACACAACGGCTGCTGATAATTCCAGTCTTGGAATCGTTACTAACTTCAGGGGGGTGAGTCTTGATTTAGCGGTCACGAAAGAGCAGTGAATATCGCCTTGTGTATTCACGGTTCTGATGTAAGAAACTGCACCATATCCCTTCAGAGAGGCATCAGAGAAGTGGTGTAGTTGACTTGATAAGACATCCCCGTGATCTCTCGGCTTGAGGCAACGGTCGACAGTAAACTGCTCGAGCTTTGGTAAGTCTTGGACCCATTTGTTCCAACGCTCAAGGTCTTCGTCTGGAACCACGTCATCCCATCCAAGCTTTTTTCGGCACAAATCTTGGAGAATGGTCTTTGCTGTGAAGATGAAGCGAGCTACGAACCCTAACGGGTCATAAACTGAGCTCACTATGGACAGAATCCCTCTCCTGGTAGGCGGTTTGTCCTTCGCGGTGATTTTGAATCCAAACTTATCGGATTCGACTTGCCAGCGTACTCCGAGCGCTCTTTCAGTCAGGGAATCGTCGAAGTCGACGTTCTTTACTGCTGCAGCTCTTTCGGATTCTGGAATTGATTCTATCACCCTCTTTGAATTCGATATCCACTTTGTCAGACGAAATCCACCTCTTGCTAGGATTGACCTCAGTTGATCGGCCAAACGGATGGCCTCTTCGTCCGACTTGACTGATTTCAAGCAGTCATCAACGTAGAAGTTTCTTTGGATAGTTTTCACTGTAGTAGTATCGAAGTCTGCTGCGGTTTTCTGGAGTGCGAAGTTCGCGCAGCTTGGCGAAGACGCACCGCCGAACAGGTGTACCATCATCTGATACTCTTCTGGGGAACGATCAATGTCGCCGTCCGGCCACCATAAGAACTTCAAGGCATCGCAATCCTTTGGAAGCACATGTACTTGATGAAACATCGCTTCGATGTCTGACATCAAGGCCACAGGTTCTTGTCGGAATCGCGTTAGGACACCAGTAAGGGAATTGGTGAGATCTGGCCCTTGTAGCAGTTGATCGTTAAGTGATGTCCCTTTATACCTTGCCGAGCAGTCGAAGACGACTCTGACCTTCCCTGGTTTCTGCGGGTGGAACACCGGGTGATGAGGCAGATACCAGCTGATCATGTCGTTGGAATGGTCGAGGACCTCTTTGTGAACCTTTCGGGCGTAACCTTTGTTCAATAGGTTGACCAAGAATTCTGAATACATTTTCGACAGTGCTGGATCTCTTGATAATCTCCTCTTTAGCAGCTTCAATCGATGCTCAGCCACCACCTTGTTGTTGCTTAGGTGGGGTGGTGAATGCTTCCAAGGCAACGCCATTTCATAATGACCGTCCTTTAGTTGCACTGTTTCTTCCATGATGCTGAGTGCTTGCTTATCATCCTGTGACATCGTCGTCTTCCCGTCATACTGTGAATCGTTAAACTCCATGTTACAGTAGATCCTGAATTGGCGTTCTAATTCCGCGTCAGTATGAATGAAATTGGATGAGCGGGAAGACTGAGTGGCTCTACCGAGCGGACCATTGATCACCCATCCTAAAACAGTTCTGGTCGCGTATGGCTCTCCTTTACCGCCTCCTCGTACCTCCTTTGCTTGTAAGGCAAGGGGTACGTCACTGCCGATAAGAAGATCAACTTCTGATTCGATCCATCTGGGGAGGTTGATATCTCTGAGGTGTGGCCACGCCGTGACGTCTAGCTGACGGGCCATGCTTTCTGTTGTGACCGGCAGCTTTGAAATAGAGAATGCCATAGGTAATTCAATGAGGTTGTTCCCATCTAAATCCAGCACTTCTAAACTTACGATAGAACTCTCCGTCTTACTATCCTCCTTCTCCATTGTTGTAAGAGAGAGAGTCGTCTGCTTCCCTTTCAGGTTAAGCCGTTCTTTCAGGTTGTCTGTAAGGAATGTCGTGTTTGAACCTCCATCTAAAAATGCATACGTCTCGGTAACCTCGTCGCTCCCTTTGGCTTTGACTTTGACAGGCACTATTGCCAATCCCGTTACATCTCGGCTGACTCGACTCGGGCTCTTTGAGGGAATAGAGGCTTTCACGTAACCGTTGCGAGCCGTAGCGTCACCGTTTGTTTTATTGTCCGTGGGTTTCTTCTCATCAGAGTTGACCACTTTAGGATGGAGGTATGTAGAATGCTTAGCTTTACAACCTTCTACTTTACAGAAGCTTGGCTTTGGACACGAGCTAACTGCATGGCCAGACACTAGACAATTGCCACAAATGCCCTTCTTGCATGTTGCGTCATGTCTCTCATCTAGTGACATTTTCTTGAACTCAGCACAACGGGAAAGCCAGTGACTGCCTTTACAGAGAGGACAACTCACAGCATCTCTAGTTGACCGTTGGTTGCAAGAATCTTTGCTAGAATTTGCGTAGCCATTTGCAGTCGAGGGTTGTGGATTACCTTGAGTTGCGAAAGAATTCGCTCTCCGGGTGCTGTTCCCATCGTTACTTTTGGCTTTGTCGACAAATGATTGCTCCTTACGTCAGTAGATATATTGCCGAACACAGGGTGACTTGCTATTCTTGCGCGTTTTTTGATAAAGTCAGCGATGTCTTCTATCGTAACTTCTCTTTCCTGTTTTTCCGTGATGCCGTCTGCGATATCTCGCCACTTTAACCTCAATCCGAATGGAAGTCGGTCTATAATATACGCTTCAGGCTGTCTGGGTTCTCGACTTTGCTCAGGTATCCGATATGCTGCAAGGCGTTTTTGCAGCTCGTAAGGAGGATAGAAAACCTTTGAAGAGCTTCAACAGATTCCGCCTTTATGGGTTGCCCCTCTGTTAATCGATTCACGTACGCGGCTGCTATCTTGTAACTCTGACCATACCTTTCCTTCAGTAACCTGCGAGCTTCTTGGTAGCCTTCATTCACGTCCATTGACAGGCAGCTTCGCATCAGTTCTTGTACATCGTCCTTCGTGTACTGCACGAGATAATACAATCTTGCGCTACAACTTTCAGTCTTAAGTTCGATGATATTCTCGAAGGCTCGAATAAAACTACAATATTCGATCGGATCTCCTCCAAAGACGGGTACCTCGGGTTGCGGTAGCATCAAGGCTAGCGTGTGCCTTTGTTGTTGGACGAGAAGTTGTTGAATTTGTTGATTTTGATCTTTCTGTGCCATTATCATTTGGTCGAAGGTCTCTTCTTGACGGGCGATAGGCGTGGGCTTATACTGAGGCGTGGTCCGGTTCTGTAATGCTGCGTACGAGGTGTCCTTTGAAGCTGATGCATTGCTGGACACCGACGGTGGCTTGACTTCGGCCTTCCAATTTCTGGCGCTATGACCAACATCATCCGCGTCAGCATACGCCCTTTCCTCAGCATCGGCCTTCGCTATTTCCGTTTCTAGTTTCAGCTCCTCTATTCTTTGCTTCAAGAGCAGCTCTTCTTGTTGAAGAGCTTGACGTTTCCGAATGGTTGTGGCCTCTGCTTCTAAGATAGCCTTCTTTGCTGCCGCTTTAGCTTTCGCGCTAGAAATTGAAGTGGACGAACTAGCTATAGAGCTTGACCTTGTTTGGTTGCTTTTGCGTGTTTTCGAGGTGCCGCGAGAACTTGTGTTACTGGCAGAGTCACACGGTTGAAGATCAGGCATGTTTGTAGGGAGAGCAGAAGGGGTAGCGACCTTTGTCCACTCTTCGATTCGCAGTGAAAGATCGCAAACCCTTCTCTTTTCGGCTTCGTAGTACTCGCATGACTCCTCTAAATCGTCTTCATCTTTTAGGTGTTGATGATAGATCTCGTGTGCGGCCTCGAAGCTATTCATAGCGCGATCGAGTTCAGGAAGCTTCATGCGAATTTTGTCGAGGTTTTGTAGATCTGTCATAAGTTCCTTTATTTCGTTTTGTTTTTTCGAAACAAAGCCCTTGGCGGCGCTTCTCGATCGTTTTAAACGACGCAATTCTTCCATTTGAACTCCTTCTTGATCGAGAGTAACGTTTTTTTTTGTATATTTCGAGTGTCAATTTGTTCGGAATCCGTTTCCATTTCCTATTATTCCTTATGCAGTGTACTCATGGGCTTCCTTTGGTACCGGATGGGTGTGTAACATTCCAATCATTCCACAGACCACGAGCATTCAGGATTAATTCTTTCGAAGCAAGAAACAAACACAAGATTGAAGAATCTTTAGCCAGATTTACGCAATATCGTAACTCAAATTCGAACTAATGTAGTCTTCGCTTATCAACCACAGTCTAGATTAGAATAAATTTGCAATTGAACCGATTCGAACGCACGAGTAGATAGATAGATGTCGTTTATTTGACTTCAGATTTGAGTGGAAATTGATGTGATGTGATGTGATCGGTGTGGTTCGAACTGAAATAGATGAAATAAACTATCTTAGAGTTACAATAATTATAGAATACAATAACAATGAAATTAGTGATACAAATGTATAAGAAAGGACTTACAAAACTAATCGGTCGATCGAGTAAACTGACAACAATTACAACTACAATAGAATCAATTAATCTTACCGAAACTTAGACAGAACCGATATCTAATTCACTAAATTAATTACATGTAACTTACTTTGGTTTATGCTGGTAGAACTAAACTTGAACGAGGTTGAAATACAGGGTAGATTTACTTGTAGATGCGGCAATGAATCATGTACCGCGTGTCTAACTTAAGCAATAGATATTCGAGTCAGATTACCGTAACCATGGCAATTGTTCACGAAAGGAACGGAAGCGTTACTAAACCAACAATGGTTTGTTCAAGTTGTCGAAAGCCAAATCTGAAACATGCAGGTGACTAGTGGGTTCAAAACTAGCCAAGTTAGGCACAGTGAATTCTGCGGATCGGCCAAAGTACGCCAAGGTGCAGGCTGCCCAAAACATTGTGTGGTCAAAAGTAGTCAGGTTCATCGCTTTGAATATAGTAAGCATTAAAGAGTCTGAAATTGGTAGCCGTTGTGAGGAAGGAGAGCCTTGAGATCGTTTGATGCCCCGAAAGACCTGCTGCAGCCTGAGGCATTGCAACAATGGATCTGTGAAGCCCTGTTCAATGTGAAGGGATCGTACTGCTGAAAGGTAGACTTTAATTGACTGATGCTGAATGGACTGTGCTAGGTGAGTTATGAATAAACACAGAGTTCTCTCGTCAGCCGGACATGGGGATGTTCTACCCAGTTGATGACTGAACGTGATAAACTTACGTTGGGCTGAAGCATACGTGCGACGCGTGTTTGGAGCAAGACCATTAATAAGAAATTCTTGACATTGGCGTTCTAATAAGGACTGGTCAGCTCTGCAATCAGTTGATGCGGAATTGGAGTTGGGAACTGATGAGCTGAAGGAGCCACACGCCTGAATTCCTGCCAATTGAAACGTGACAATGCATCAGCAATTAGTCACTACCAAATCGAGCAGGGGACTGGGAATGAGTTTATTAGAATTAATGTAATTACGAAATTAATGTTCATGACATGAAAGAGCATGTTGAAATTAGCATCTGTGCAAAGTTTGATGTGATTTGGACGAATTCTGTCGGAATTATAAACGTTTGAAACTGTGTTGTCCAGCCAAAATTTTACAGTGAATGTATGGTTTGGATGGACAACGTCAAAAATTTACAGAGTTTGTATGGGAAAATAGACATCTTTGATGTCCTCTAGCATCGTCAATATTAAGCCGAAG
Organism: Actinostola sp. cb2023; assembly: GCA_033675265.1. Lineage (NCBI taxonomy): Eukaryota > Metazoa > Cnidaria > Anthozoa > Actiniaria > Actinostolidae > Actinostola > Actinostola sp. cb2023. The sequence continues at coordinate 147,241 of JAUJYZ010000041.1, read as the reverse complement.
TTCACCAAACTTTCCAGACTAGCTAAGTTTGATCTGCTCTCTCAGAAAATGATGCCCAATTTTACTAGTATCAAATTGAATTAGTTTTACGGACTTGGTACCAGTCCCCTGCTCGATTTGGAAGTGGCTAATTGAGTTATGAACGCCTGGAATGTGTTGGAAAGAAAATGAAAAATTAAAGCGTGCTGCTGCTAGCAAAAGGCTCCTCATAAGCCGCATCAGGATTGGTACTTTAGAGGTTCTGTGATTCAGGATGGACACTACTGCTTCATTGTCAGAACGAAACAAGATGTGTAGCTTTTCCCAGCGAGGGCCCCAAATGTGTGCTGCCAAAATAATCGGGAAAAGTTCCTTGTATGCAATTGATTGCGTAGTTTGGGTATCGACCCAGACACCATTGAACCACTCCTGATCAAAGAAGGCTCCATAGCCAATGGTGCCAGAGGCGTCGGATACAACTTCTAAGTCTCTAATGACAGGAATGACAGGATACACCCAGAAACTCACTCCATGCCAAGCATTGAGAAATTGATGCCACCATTCCAGATCGCGACGAAATTCACAGTTAAGCCGTATCGGATGCTCAGGTTTGCGAAAGCAGCAAAGCAAATCAATCATACGTCTGATAAACGTGCGACCAGGCCAAACCACCTTAGCTGCATGATGTAGATAGCCAATCAATGATTCTAATTGACGTTTGTTGCACCAGCGCCGTGCTCGCCACAAGGTGATTAACTGTTGAAGATTGAGCAATTTGTCGGCTGGTAACCGGGCAATTTGATTAATTGAATCTAACTCAATCCCCAGCACCACCATGGTAGTACAAGGGCCAACGCACTTGTCTGGGTGCAAGGGTAGACCTAGATCCTGACAAACTTGAAGTGACTTATTGAAATTAATTGCGCATGTGTTTGAACCAGGAGGGCCTGCCATGATAAAATCATCTAGGTAATGAACCAGATTGGAGACTTGGTAATTATTAACTAGAATCCATTCCACCATGGACGCCACCGAGTTAAAAATAAACGGAGCTGAACGGAGGCCAAAAGGTAAAGCCAAGTCAACAAAATAATTATTGCGCCATTTCATGCCAAGCAAATACCTATCAGAAGGGTGGACGGGAATGTTTCGGTATGCAGCCTCAACATCAAACTTAGCCAACATAGCACCCCGACCTAAATTGGAAACCATTTTTACAATTTGATCCACTCTTACGTATTGCAAGGTGAAATCCTCGCGATCAATCCCGTCATTCACACTAAGGCCCCTAGGAGAAGACAGGTCCACAATGAGCCTCCACTTCCCAGGCTGACCACGCTTAGGTATCACTCCAAAGCTGCTAACTTGCAAATGGGCTAAGGGGGGAGCAACATAGGGCCCGGCGACTCTACCTAATTGTACCTCGTTATTTAGGTAACTGTCTATGACCTGAGGATTGTTGATTGCGGATTCTTTGTTTTTCTTAGCCTGTTTTAACTTGTGATGACTACAGAAGCCAACCTGAAAGCCATCGCGAATGCCTCTTAGAACGTATGCAACCTGGGCTTGATCAGGATGTAGCACTAATTCCTGGGCAAAATGATCGACCCTGAGAGGTGTGACTGCAGAAAAAACAGGAGGAAGGCCAAACAACGCTGAAATGAATACACAATATCAACACTAGTCGTTTATTGCTTTAGTAAAGCCACACTGAGTAGTGCACCTACTACTCACGCTAAACTTAGATACAATAGACAATGCAAACTGCTATAAGTAACACTCCAGTCCTAGACTATTATTTTTGCTGTAATATTGACACTAGGGTCTTATGAGACATGATGGGATCTATGCGTTGACAAGCAAGGATGTCTCAAATGAAAAACATTGACCCTAATAGCAGGGGGCCTACGCTTTATCGAGGATCAAAGAGCAGCAACAGTAATGAATACATGAAAGCATGCATTAATGTTCTAAATCAATTCTAGTGCAGTACAACGTCTAATTGCGGATTTTGACCACGAACTGATCAATGAAAGATAACGTGTAACATGAAACGACACGCCCTCAATTTTAACACGTACACAACAATTGCAACGATTGAATTACATGTACGCTTTGCCATGCATATTTTAAATAAAAACTACGCCGATTAACGATCGCGGTAAAGGCAATATGCAATGGGGTATAACCCCAACAGTAACAGTAAGAAGGCTAATAGTAATTAGTATAAACAAACTAGTGGTCTATCACATATCCTGCAATCTGATTGGCTACGCTACTAGGGGTCTAATAGTGATAGTCCCCTAGTAGCGAATCACCATGGTAACCATTGGCCGTGAAAGATGAAGCAAGATGGCGGACAAACCCGATAGTTGTTTTCTCGCTAAAAAGAGCTAAATTAGACCGAGAAACAAATCTCAAGAACAAGAAATGGAAAAAGCACATAAATATAGACATCTCATTGACAATTCCAGCAAGTTTTCTTTGGCTGACACTGCAGAAACTGAGCGAGAAACGATCGTTAAAGTTGAAGATTTTTCAGGCCGAATTTTTTTCAACTTTTAAAACTGAGCAAAGCCAAAGCCAAATGGAGTACTGATAGTGATAAAGGTAATAAACGAAGGCTACACCACTCTTGACTCGTGGTTTGTTCATTTGTTATTTGATTTATGAAAGTTTTTCAACAAAAGAACCAACTTTTCTGGTTTAGTTTTCAATTTGTTGATGGTAAAATGTGTACTTATGACTCGCATAAAATTCTTATTCTTTTTACCTATGCAAATTAAACAAGAAATATTGGTATAAAAGTAAGTATGCTAGTTTGTTTATACTAAAACAATTAGACAACTCGCCCTCGTTGTCTATGAGCTAAGATAGTCAACTCGGCAGGAGCCTCGTTGACTATCTGCTCATAGCCAACTCGTACTCGTTGTCTAATTGTTAATTAGCTAATTAGCGATACCGCTAAAGAGTATTTAAGTCTATTAACGACGTTTCGACTTTGACTTGTCAACGAGCGCATCGGGAGACGATGTTCTACGCTTGTAGTCCGATGGACTCTTGCCATCTCCCGTCTTCTCTCCCAAATTACCAGGGCACTCCAGGCGGCGGTGGAGACCAGAGCACAGTGAGCACTTATGTGCGAAGCGACACGACGTATAGCGCGATGAACACTGACCCCGGTTCCAAGAACGGCAGATTGTGTCGCTGTTGTTGGTGCCCCTGGGTAGTTGACCTTCCGTTGCTTGTGGACCGATGTTAGAGCGTGGGGTCGACCCGGCTGAGTGAAAACTATACAATTGCGTATTGATCGTTGACCAGTCGGTAAGCTTGGTCGCCGCTGCATTCTCACGGAACGCTTTGTCGTACAACAGCCAGGCTCGACCATTAAATTGGCGATAGGTGCGCAGGATTAAATGTAGGTAAAGCGATAAGTCTCTCCAGCGATGTGGAAAGTACGAAGTTAGCACGAGCGTATAAATATTAAAAGCCTCTACCCAGGTTACTATGTCCTCGATCTTTCGACGCTGGCGTTTAGGCGTGGATGGAGGTCAATACCATACGACCGTCAAAGAATAATTGTGGTTCATTCTCGGCTTCCACTAGATTTGTGGCAATTAGCTCGCTCAAATCCACAAACTTGCCGCTTACAATATGCGTTACCAACTTCGATGGCACGGGTGAGCAACCCGGGCCAACAACGAAGGGTTGGTGCAGTACTGGCGTAACTGATGATACTACTGGCATTGTAGCTGGCATTGTAGCTGGCATTGTAGCGAGCGTAACTTGCGGGGCCAGCGATACCACTGGCATTGTATGTGGTATTGTAGCGGGCGTGGCGCTATATACGTCGCGCTAGTAGTAGCAACAAACGTGTTCGCAAAAGAGGGCACAGGTAAAACTGACGTACCTGGTACATCCTGCGAAGAGCAAGCACTTGCCACTGGGTTCGATAATGAAGATGAAGCCAGCGGTACTGATTGTGATGATTCTGTATTTGTCGCGGCCGTGGCGGCCAGAACAGCCTGAACGACGTCCCGAATCAACTCTTGCCGATCTTGAGGCGAGAGCACTGCGTTTGACGATACGATATTCCCAACAGGACGTTCCATCGCGTCCTTACTGTTGCGGGTTGATCGAGGCATAGCGGATATTCAATAGCAATAAGCAGATATTCAGAGCAAGAATTCACGTAGCAATGGCAATGTGCTAGCGAAGCCACGATCGTGAGTATCGTGTTGCTCTGGTGTGCGAACCTTGCCAGGCAGTTGTTGGCCACATGCCAGGTTTGCGTCATCACAAAAATAGCGTGTGATCGAATTACCTTTAGCGTGGACCAATAGCGATAGCGAGAATGCTAGCGATAAGCTGGCAATAGCAAGAATCGTATTACTCTGGTCTGCGAACCATGAGCAGCTAGCGTGATCACAAGATTAGCGTGTGATCGTGATACCCTTAGCGTGGACCAATAGCGATAGCGAGAATGCTAGCGAGAAGCTGGCAATAGCAAGAATCGTAATACTCTGGTCTGCGAACCATGTGCGCGGGTAGAGTCGTTGACCAAAGGTCAAGCTAGCGTGATCACAAATTAGCGTGTGATCGCGTAACAACTCTTAGCGTGGGTCACCAAGTGACGCTTGCGACAATGCAGGTCATGAGCAGTGAACTTGCGTGGCAATAGTACATTTAGCAATGATGTAGTGCTACTTAGCTCGATTCTAACTTTGCCTAAATTTCATTTAACCACATTAATATATACATATATGTATATGAGGAGTAGGTGTATGAAAAAATTATTAAAAAATGCGCTACTATGATTTAGGTTATATCAAATTTACGTCATGTATGCTATATTATTATATTAAATCGAGAGAAAAAAACTATAAACTATAAATTATAATTTGGAAAGTGAGCTACGTTGAAATGGTATGCATATCTAAAAAATATTTATGTAATTTATGTTTAAAAATCTTAATTGTTTTGACAGTCTTAATATCCTCTGGTAAGGTATTGTATATAGTGGCTCCGCTGTATGGGAGGCCTTTCCTAGTAATAGATCATTTATATTTTGTGGGGACCCATAAATAATGTTTCGAAGAGTTTCTAGTAGTACGTTTGGATACAGATGATAAAGGCTTAAACATATCACTTATATAGGCAGGCGTAAGGCCATTTAAAGACTTGTCAACCATAGTGGCTATCCTAAACATGACCCTATATTCAATTGGAAGAACATTAGATTCCTCAAATAGTGGGCCAGATGATGTATACTTGGACTTATCGTATATTAATCTCAAGATGATTTTTTGTAACTTATGAATTCTAGGTATGTGACTAGATTGACCCCAGATTATGCTGCAATAATCAATCATAGGTTGAAAAAAAGTTGTATAATATAATAACCTAATATTAAGTGGTAGATAGGCTTTTATCCTGCGTAATAATGCTATATTTTTACTAAGTGATGAGGCTATATTATCAATATGTATTTTCCACGATAAGTGTTTGTCGATGGTAACTCCAAGGAGCTTTTCACTGTCAACATTCTCAAACAATGTTCCATTGTGCTGTACTTGAAGGTCAATTGAGCCAATCTTAGCTGCCTTCTGGTAGGTGCAAATAGTCATACACTTTGTTTTGCTTTCATTCACAACCATGTCATTTGAGGAGCACCATAAGTGAACATCATGCATAGCTGATGAGAGGTTTCTATCAAGTTCATTGGTGGAGTTTCCAGAAGTGTGCAGGGTAGAGTCGTCGGCATACATATCAATTTCTAGGTTGGTACACAAAGGGAGATCATTTACGAACAAAATGAACAGTAAGGGTCCCAGTATACTGCCTTGAGGTACACCAGATGATATAGGTGTGAGGGATGATATTTGGTCCTTGACTCGTACACAATGGCTCCTACCTGCTAGGTAAGAATGCATCCATTTCAGTAGTGTAGAATCAAAATGGTAAAGTTCCAGTTTAGCTAGGAGTATGTCAATGTTTATCATATCAAAGGCTTTGCGGAAATCGACAAAGACGAGACCATTTAGGAGGCCATTTTCAATGTTATTTAGACAGGTATCAATAAGTTTTGCAAGGGCAGTTTCGCATGAGTGGTTTGTACGGAATCCAGATTGTGCTGTATATAGTAGATTGTATGTTGATATATAAGCACTGATACATTTATGTATATGGCGTTCCAACAGTTTGCTAACAATACACAGAATAGATATGGGTCTGTAGTTGTTCTTATCACTATGGCTACCAGATTTATGCACAGGAGTGATCCTTGCGGTCTTCCATAGAGTTGGGAAATTACCGGTGGAGATACTTCTATTAAAAATAGAAGTTAGCGGGTTTGCGATGACAGGAGCTGACAGCTTAAGGATTTTTGAGCTTAGTCCATCTAGGCCAGTTGATTTGTGAGGATCAAGTTCAGCAAGTGATTTTAAAACATAGTTACAGTTAATAGGAGGTATCGTAAGAACGGCATCATCAGATAATTTACTATTTGTAAAGTCTTTAAGTTGGCTGAAGTCAGGAGCATGGGTACTTACTGGTAGATATTGTTGAACAATTGTTGAGAAGTAGTTATTTAAACTTTCACATATGTCGGCTGCACTTGTTAGACTTGTATTGCCTTCTTTCAGGATAGTAGGTGTTGATTTAGTTTCTTTAGGAGTCAGTTGATTAAGATGTTTCCATAACTTGGATGAGTCACCTTTACCATTTGTAATGCACAATTGGTAGTAAGTTGCTTTGCTTTTCTTATTAATGAAACACATTGGTTACGAGTGGATTTATATTGTGTAAAGTCTTTAGTTGCTTTGCAGTGGTCCCTTATTCTCATACACTGAATAATTCCATCAGTCATCCATTCTGGTTGCTGGATTCTTTTGACCCTTTTAGATTTTAAAGGCAAGTGCTTGTCAATTACACCTTGGAAAAGTTTATACCAGATGTCTAGGCTATCATCAATGTCATTTGAGCTATCAATTTCGCTCCATGGACAATGTTTTAAATCTTCAAGGAAGTTGTCTTTATCAAAGTTTTTGAAACATCTGTACTTGATACTGGTGTGGGAGTATTTAGTTCCAAAGGAGTCTTTAAACACCACACAGGTTGGAAAGTGGTCACTCAGGCCTATCTTAGGGACTTTAACTCTTCTTACTTTAGCGGAAGAGGAAGTAAACATGTGATCAATTAGTGTGGAGGAATTTGATGTTATTCTTGTAGGTTCCTTTATAAGTTGATGCAATTGAAAGTTCTCAGTTATCTCAAGCCAGGATTTGCTATGAGGACTAGTTACCATTAAATCAATGTTAAAGTCTCCCATAATAGTAAGTTCATAGCCCTCTATATAAGCATTGGTAATTTGGGATTCAAATTTTTCCATCCATAATGGTACGTCATAATCTGGATTTCGATAAGCAGTACACAGCAAGTGCGCAGGGCGTTTCGGTGGACAAAGTTGGATCCAAACTGATTCAATATCTTGAGATTCTAGATCTTTTCTTCTGCAGTATGGGGTATCTTTGTGAATATAGACTATAATACCGCCACCTCCTTGTTTATTGACTGGTGATTTCTTTTCGGCACGATCCATTCTTTCTATTTTGTATCCTGGAATTTTCACGTGTGAATTTTTGAAGTTGTCGTTCAGCCAAGACTCAGTTATACCAAGAATATGGGTTTCTTTACCCGGATTATTTAGTAAAAATCTTAGTTCGTCGAGTTTAGTATTGTTTTGATGTGGAGCAATACTGCTTAAGTTCCAATGAGTAACTTTCAAGCCGCTTGGTAAGTCGCTACATAAAGTCGCTTTGTTGTTGTCAGGACAGTTGTAGTCCGGGCCAGGATTTGGTTCGATATCCATGTGGATAGTAAGGTTGAAGTCAGGTTCTCTGCCAGGGAGTTTGAGACTTGTAATTCCGCGTTTAGTTGCTTTAAATTGTGGATAAGTAAATCGAGTGAAGCCAAACTTCCGTGACGAAGGAGCTCCAACAGTAATTCGATTATAAAACGCACAGAACGGATATAATTCGTTAGAAGAGCCATTAGAAGAACCGTGGTATCTGAAGATGGAATGGTTATCGATATTCTTGAGGTAACTCCAAGGTTGTAATAGACTAAAACAGATATATAGGCGCGAGAGGGCCTATGGGTAGGGGTACCCTATAGGACCCTAAGGGTGTTAAAAAGGTGGTTTGAAGCACTAAACGGAAATTCCTACCACTAGTTATCTCATATATTTCGAACAGAGTCTGTGAAATATAATTCCATCTGAGATTTGAACACTTTCTTGACGTATTCCTTCCTTTGTATAACTGTTTTCTGAGACCACTCGGGGGCTGGCGGCATGTTTCTTATAAGCAGGAGCCAACCTATACTCCTCCATGCCAAATATTGCGGAGATGTATTCTTCTTCTTGGTCTTTTACCAGTTTCTGAATAATTTCATGAATAGTGGGCTGGTCTGTCACGTGGTTGTTGGCTTCTTCTTTAATAACGTTTAAAGATTCTGTTCTCTGGTTGGACCACTTGTTAGGTGGGTCACCCAAAGCCGATGCTGTGCGAACCGACTTAAGCATGCAAAGTTCCAACGTGTCTTTTAGTGATCGATGTCTTCTCGATATACCTAGCATCCACTTTTTAAAATCTTCTGGCCACTTTGTTTCAAGGTCTACGTATCTTTGATTGAATTCCAGTTCCATATCGCAGTCCACAAGTCCGTTGATACGGGTAGACCCTTGCATCCCCAATCCTACGCGCACCTTGCTCTCTGTAACTCAATGTTAGTGCGAAATTGGATATGGTTGAGACGGCCCCGCCTTGGTCTACGGGATGGTGTAACAAGAGGGTACACTGAAGGATACCCTCCATCTGCTAACAGGTAAGAGTTTCGAGGCAGGTGAAGCTGCTGTCCATATCCCATGGCCGGTAAGCGTGCATAAGATGCTGCATTAGTCGCGTGTCCTAGAAATCCGCCTCGAGAAAACTGGAAGAAACCATCATTGTCAATTATCACATGAAAATTAAGAAAATGATAGCCCCGATCTCGTCTGTAGTACAAGCGCTGTGCGGCACCTTGTGGCCTGTTAATTTGAACGACAAAGGCGTCAATGGCACCTACAGCGTTTGGTAGCTCATCGAATTCATGCCGTTGATTGTTCCATTGGTTTATCATCATTCCAGGCTATGTACCGCCAAAAGTAATGTTCGTGTAAAATCGGAACAACTGTCAGAAGAGTGTTGTAAACATTGCTTACTGATACGCCGAACAGTTGGCCAAGGGCAGTTAGAGTATGGTATTGTCGCAACCATATAAATGTTAACAAAACTCTATCGTGGAGGCAGAGAGCATAAGGGCGTGTTCGACGCATACGCCTCGCGGATTCCATGGGTCGCGTATCCGGGCTTCTACTTCCGCTCCAATTCGCTGGACAACTCGAAACAGACTGCCAGGTGTTTCGCCTGTTAGAAACCAAAAGCTCTCTGGGTTTATCACAAGTGTATTCCAAATGTTACGACGGACAGCAGGTAGCAGCCAGCGATTTCCATCGTAGCGATTTCGTATAATCACATGAATTGGAACAAGCATCCGCGAGACAACATTCATGAAATTTTCAATCCCTGCAAGCAGAGCATTTAGTGTCAAAGGCGGCGGAGGTGCCCGGCGGAGGTGTAAGATCATGATGTGCAAATATTCGATAATGAATGCCAGAATTCCAAAAATAAAAGATGGTAGCGGTGGAACCATCGTTTACGCTAGAATCGAGAACACGTCACACTAGTAATTACACGGCAATGACTTCATTCATAATATGATGTTTAAATCAGGCACCATAACGTGGTGACAATAGCATGCATGCACCTCATTTACGCTACGATGATTTCTATTCAGATATGATAATGTATTCAACCACTGTAAAATGAGACCTATGAAAAACAGAGGATACAGAAAAACTCTATTAAATATCAAACCTTGAAATAAACATTACATGTCTCACTAAAGTGCAAAGGTGGTTTGAGAAAACTATATGCGCTTAACTTGATCATGAACAGCAACAAACTAAGGTTTGAGAATTAATTTATTATTAGATTATAATTAAACAACCAGCTGTCTACTCACTTAGTGATAAACTCATCACACATCAGTTCATGATCATTTCACATTTGCCTGAATTTTTCCAAGATTTTCTCCAATTGAAGCTAATTGAACTTTGGACTTCTTATTGTTGAGAAGACAGAAGTTATTTACATAGATTTTCTCTTGGTACTTGTTGATAATTCAGACAAAAGCTTTGATAAAAGTTTACCATTTTACCAAACAAACTCACTGCAGCTTGTCAGCCATCTGAAAAAGACTGCAGTTATCAAACCAAACAGGTAGACTTTGTGGTTTCCCTTTCTTACATACAGGATGAATACATTATTTGCTATAACATGGTACTAAATGAAATGCATAATTCTCTGAAAGATTTAGTATCTTGGACCATGTGGTTCTCTCTGACTTGCCAGACTTCAGAAAAGTAGTTAAACTGTGTAGGACTTGTTGCTTTCAGCTGTTTCTTTGCTTTCTTCGAACCGTTCAAGAAGGTTAATAATTGTGGTCTTCGTTCTTGAAGGTGCTTACTATATTCATTGTCTGTTCCTTTTAGCAGCCTAATAGGGGTGTTTGCACAAGGCCGGTGCACCATCAACTCTGTTAATATATACACGGTTGCAGCATCCAGATTCTGTTGTAACTTGGCTGCATCTAAACCTTTCTCATTGTAATTTGACCCCATCAGTGTTGATGGTATGAACAACTGACCATGTGCAAGGGCAAGGCACCCATTCTGCAGTTCAACACGATTCAGGTAACTTCCACCACTGTGACAGGTTGTCACTATTGCACAGTATTTACCATGAACAAGATGTCTTTCAGTCCATAGAAATTGGGCTTCTAAACCCGATGGGTTTTCATCATGTCCTCCATCCACACGAATGCAATGAAATTCCTTGCTTGGCAGCTGTTCCGAAAATTCCACATTGTTTTCCAACACTTTCAAGTCAGAAGCATGCTGTGATGGATTTTTGGGAAAAAGCAACTGGGCTTTAACAACCTCTGCACATGCTTGAGGGGTAGTATTAGATTCCATTGTATGATACGAAGTAGTTTGAAGGACATAACTGTACTTATTTACATAATCTACTCTCGTTGTTGTTTCAGCCTCTTCTGAAAGCACTCAGCGGCCCTTGTGTGTGTAAGTTGTGTCAAGTCTGAATCCAGCCTGATCATCTCTGTTCAATAAAACCTTGTTCCGGCCATCTGTTAACTGAAGTACATCTAGTCCTCTAAACAATGCACAACTCCAATGAGCATCAGGGTTGAATTTCACATTGAAACCATTGCGTGACCGACCTCCAGCATGTAACCTTCGCTAATCCTTTGTACCTCTTGGCAGACAGCTTTCTAGTATGTCTGACTACACAAAGTTGAACTACGGTACCATGCTGATTTTCTCTGTATTGTACTTATTCCTCAAATGCTCTTGTATTCTACACTGTATGATGCCTTGGGTCCACGCTTTCTATTTCCATCAAATGTTGTGACCCCAGTTCTCCTCCAGGCATCTGCTCCACACCTTCGACTCCTCACATACTCTTCAATGTCTTTTCCAATGTTGGGGAATTCTTTAACAATAGCAGAAACCCTCTTAGTTAATTTTCTCTTTAACAAACATCTGCTTGCCAGTTCTTTTGATATCTTACGTTTTGCTCTCCAAAGTATAATGTGTCTTTGCTTCTTTATCATTTTCAATCCCTCAGGAGACTTCAAATTGTTAACTACTAGCCACTGTTCGGGATCATCACTTTCTGAGTCACTTACAACAAGGATTTCTTCACTAGCCAATACTTCTTGTCGACTTCGTGCTAAGTATGCCTGCCTTGATTGCTCAACTAACTGCTCCTCCTCATTACTGAGATCCATGAATGTTATGTTATGAGAAAAGTCAAGTAGAACCTGGTTGATTACTTCAGCACTATACTGTCTCATAAGTAATGTCAGTTCTTCAACAAATGTTATCCAATTTAGATTGCTTTCTCGAAGCATGAGTAAGAGATGTTGATCTTTGGGGGTGAAGACTTTGGATGGAACATTTTCTTTATCCAGTCCAGCATCAGGATCCAGCTGTACACCATGTCTTGGGGTAGCTGTTTCTAAGTTGCTATGGCTTGTGTCTCTTGGCTGGCTGCTGTCGACCTGTATTTGATTGGCTATTTCTTTGTAATTAGCTTCATGTAATTAGCTTCACTGTCTGAGTCAAGTGTTTCATTGTCACTGATACACTCACAAGAACTACCTGTAGATTCTCTATCAGACTCTGACTCACTGCTAGAAATGTCTATACCAAGACCTCTCAGTAATGCATGCTACTCAAGAGCAGCAATATCCATTACTTCATTTCGGATTGTAGAGGCTTTTTGTAAAGCATCTTCAACTTCAATTTTGAGCTGACTGTATTTCGAAATTCCATACTTTTTTTGGCATCTTTACTAGCCAGATTATTGGATGCACAGACTGCATACTTTATTAACTTCTTATCCGACTCTCAAGAAGCTAACTGGCAGAGACTTTGGATGGCTTCTCTACTCAACCCTGTTACTGTGTTGTTACATGGCAGAATTAATTTGTGGAACAAAGAAACAAATGTAGTATAGTTCACACCAGTCTGCTGTTCAATCATAACCAGTTCTGAGAACCTTTCCCCTTTGGACTGATCTGGAAGACTACAACAGGTAATTGCATAAACCATCGTTTTGCCTGGTAATTTTTGCACTTAACTGAAGGATAGTACTTGCGAAATACATCAACAACAAGGCCAGCTTCCATAATGTCTTTCGCTGTCTGTATTAATGGATATATTACACTCATTGCAACCAACAACATGAAATTCACTGCAGTATGCAGTTCTGGCTTCAACGAACTGTGGCAACGTTATATCACTAAGACTTGACTGATAAATCCCTTCAGCTGTATGGCACATATTAATATCACACAAAGTTTTTTTCTTTAAAGTCAAATACAACTGTAATAGAGGACAGTCACATGACTGTCCAGATCTTAGCCTAAAAAAGGCACATGATCAGATGCAACTTCCTGTGATGCATGCACAGCCTCTAACTCAAATGTTGATGGCTCTGTTATTTTGATGGGGGCAGCCTCCTCCATACATGTAGATGTCTCAACTACGTCTTTGCCATGACTGATATCTGCTTGTTCTCCTTCCTGCTCTGTTAATTTGGCACTAATACATGTACTCTTGTCACTCTGATTATTTTCTCTTTCCACATGCGCTAGAAACTTATCCAAAGGTCTTGATTTCAATTTCTTGGCTGAGCTGGGTACAGCAGCCTTCCTTTCATCTCTGTGTCTCTTGTCTCGTGCAGACTTTCTTTCTTTCATGAGTAAAAGTTCCAGTTTGATTTCAAGCCCTCTCTTTTTACTGCGAAGTGGCTCCATCTCCTTGGTTCATCAGCATTGATACTTCTAGCCTTCTTTTTTCTTTTTTACTTCTTCCAGGTCTTCAGTGACCTCACTTATTTGTCTAGTTCGAAGATTGGGCATCTTTACTACATTTTCAGGCTGTGGTGTTAAGGATGATGAGCGGGACCTTTTCTTCTTGTAACTGTGACCCTCGCTATCAATTTTTTGTCTGGCAAGATCCAGTAGCAAACCCTTCTGGGTGACCTTCAATGGATCCTTGAGGCAAATTTCATATGCTGCCTCGTTTATCTTGTTCCTGTACTTATACAGAAAGTCTCTTGGTTGTAGACCTGGATAAATAATGCTGCTTTCCTTTAACTTTGTTACATCAAGTGGCACATCTTGTGTGTTCACCCCATGATCTTCACTTAAAACCAGCTTACAATAATGAATAAAAAAATAATTTTAATAATTTCACAACAACCTCTCCTCATTTCGTGATCATTTCTTGCACAAGCCATTCATTCATTGATACATATCAACAGTTCACTTCATATTTCAACTTACTTTAACAGGGCCTCCAGCTTGAATATTTTCATTTCCCGAGACAATAGTGAGCTGCTGTTTCTGGAACTCTGCAAGAGACCAACATCAATTCCTGCTTATCAGTTCATATTAACTTCTAAACTATATAATCATGTATATCATTAATAAGATTGAGCTACAGTACAATTATTGCACAAATTAAGACATGCACACGTTTTGTTTTACAATTTTCACAAATAATCTGATATCTGCATGGTACTCAGACAGGCAATGAAGTACCAGTACATTTTGCCTTGGGACACAGTCAGTGTATGCCTCAAACTGTATGCCACAAACAATAGTCTGATGTTGTGTGCAGGAGGACTTTCTGGGAAGAGCGACATTATAATCAGAGTAAAGGAAATTATTAACCTATAACTTATAAATACTCAAAAACATTTTGTTTACATGTAGATTAATTATGTAGATTAATTATGTAGTTAAATATTATAAACTACATTTACCTTTGGATTTAGAGATGATGTCTGTTGAGTTTGTAATTTTTTGCTGTTTGGCTACTTCAGTACTATTACTCTGGTCACTTGGAGTGGCAGGCAGTGGTGGTGTCTGAGGTATGTACTTTTCATCACCGGTTACAAATATGAGTACTGTGCCATTTTCACATGCAAGTAATGTATCATCATCATCAACTTCAGTCCCATACTGTTGTGTCTTCACTCAATCCAAGCTTCGTTTTTCCTGCAATTATATTTGAATATCTCTGGTTATATAGTATGCAAGTAAATGTACACATTATTAATGTTCAAATTTTACTTAATAAAATGTTCAGAACATCTTTGCTTTGAAAGTCCAGGAAGTCCATGTGGGCTAACCTGTGAGGATGCAAGATAATTTAAATAAAATAAATATATTTTATTTTTAATATACACTACTAAATTATTAAATGTTGTGCAGTCAACGCATTAAACAACAGGGAGCCCAAGCTGTACACTGTAGTTGATCATGAACTTGAGCCGATGGTCCGTGCTGGATGACCAAGAGCCAAATATTTTCCCGTCCGCCATGACCTAACTAAGTCGATAAGCATTTTATCATATGACCCACCCAACCCTCTTTTTCGACCGACTTACGTCATCACATATGGACCCCATCACATGACTAATTTTCCAATGGTTTTATTAAGAGCGCGCGGGAAATATGGGTCATATGATAAATGTAAATATATTACAGTACTGAAAGAACATACATACTAGATACTTTAAAAGCAAATTCTGCTGTTGTCTGATAATGAACATGTGGCTTTCCTTTCAGTATTGTAATGTACTTGCCATGCCTTAGTTATTTGAAGAGCTATACCTAACCCCAGATCAAAATTTATAGTCATTACAATCCAAGATAACACCAATCAGACTTTCATGAAAAAAGGTACATGTACACTTCAAGGTATTAAATTAAATTTAATTATTTATAATATATACACATACCAGTAGCCGTGTGTGCCTGTAGGTAAACACTTCTTTTGTTCATTTCTGTATTTAAGATGTTTTCATTTCCTAAACTTGGTGGTATTAATGGAGGTAACTGTTCCATAGCTACTGAGAAACTATCTTGAGTTCTAGTATAAACAGTTCTCTCAAGCCAACGGCATCTAAGAATGGCAAGGAAATTCTCCAGTGACATCTTGTCCTTTTGAGGTTCTCCATGTTTTGTGTAACATATCTAACAATAAAATAAACATCCTATAAGTAAAGATTGTGGAAAATGAACTAGTACTCTATATGTAGCTTGTTGTTCCATGTAAGTGTACTTGTATTTAATCACTGATTTTTGTCGTTCAATAAAATAAACATCCTATAAGTAAAGATTGTGGAAAATGAACTAGTACTCTATGTGTAGCTTATTGTTCCATGTAAGTGTACTTGCATTTAATCACTGATTTTTGTCGTTCAGTAAAATAAACAGGGATCGCGTGTGGAGAGTGGGGCTGGGGCAAAATATAAGCTGTTGTCTGATAAAAGTAATATATATATCCAGTCCCCCCACTTTCAAAGGTGTTCTGCGGTCCCTGCATTATCAATAATACTGAAAATTTGTAAACATACAGTGTATATATATTAATGAAAAAAGGACAATAATCCACTGATAGTATTTAATTTACCTGATTGTTAGAGCAGCAATTCTTTTCATTTCCATCACCAAGACATATTTCAGGGCAAATGCCACATATGCCACACACAACATCAACCAGATTCCTTTCAGTAATCATCTCAAAACAAAAGAAACCATTGTAGAGAAGGTCTTCCAAATATGTTATTTCATTGTCTGTTGGATTATCTTCCTAAGAAAAAGGTATTGACATACAAATCGAATATTAAAAAGTGTTGACTTAGTATGTTTATGATCATCAGTAATTCGTTTTTCAAACATTTTAGATAATGTTTGAAAAACGATTTTTTTTTAGATCTGACATATTTTTACGTTTTTATTAACATGAGGACAGATCGCCTAAATACTAGTAAATTATTCTTACCTCT
Organism: Actinostola sp. cb2023; assembly: GCA_033675265.1. Classification (NCBI taxonomy): domain Eukaryota; kingdom Metazoa; phylum Cnidaria; class Anthozoa; order Actiniaria; family Actinostolidae; genus Actinostola; species Actinostola sp. cb2023. The sequence continues at coordinate 130,715 of JAUJYZ010000041.1, read as the reverse complement.
CACACTTCAATGTCAATGCAGCCAACTTGGCACCTATCATATTTCCAATGGGGTGAAAATTGTCTGAACTCCAACAGAATATCAAAAGAAATCAAGACCTTGTCACTTATGTTGAACAAACCTGAAATATAACAAACATAAAAAAATATTCCCAATTACCGTCTAAAGAATTTAACCAGGGAATTCTGATCAGGGAATTACCATCTTACGAATATTTTACCATTAATACTAAAAACATATATAAGGAATTAAGTATTACCAAGTTTCTCAACTGAAGCTTGATGCATTGCCAAACAGTCGTTGGAACTACAAGTCTTAACTTTCACTGAAACTCTTCTGAAAGGGTTCAGCTCTGTGATAATATACTGAGATGATGAGTGCTGTCCTGGATGGTCCGTGGCATTTCCCAATATTGAATCACAAAGTTCACATTTTTCATTGTCTGGTATGTACTCCTCAGGCCAACCTCCTTGGAGAAGCAGCAAGGAACAAGCATCTCTAGTTGCAATCTCTCGTAGTAAAGAACGTGGAATGTTATATGGCAGTGTTTTGATTCAAAGTTGAAACCCGTTTTACCTGGGATTTCGTAAGTGTAGAATTCGGCTCAGCAAAATCAGCAGCTGTACTGGTACTGGTAGCTATAGCCTGTCCATAACTCCCAGAAGGGCCATAGGGTCTGACTTGTTCGTTGACTTCGAAGCAGGAACGAAGCAAAAGCACATAGTGACACATTGACTTTGTTTTGCTTTGCTTCGCTTTTGAAGAATAGCCTCGGCAGTCTTTTCCCATACACACATAGTTGGTCGTGGTTTTTCGAACATGGCAATAGCCCAATGGGTTACTTGCTGTTGCATGTCCCAAAACTACGAAAGACGACTCTGATACTTGTATCACTGGGTTGTTACTGTTAGCATGGACCTGAAGGTCTTTCTACACACTCTCACTACATGGAAATGCGTCCAGATGGCGTCAAAATGGCCAACGGAGTGTCAACGGCGTTCTTCCCTTGCGAAATAAACCTTGGAATTCCTAGGAATTCCTAGGATAATCCTAGGAATTCCTAGGATTTTGTTCCTAGGAATTCCTAGGAATTCCTAAGAATTCCTAGGAATAATGGTGTGAATTTTCACGGTAATTCGGACTCGGAATTCCTAGGAATTCCTAGGAATTCCAAACATAAAAATATCAGCTTTGGAATTCCTAGGAATTCCTAGGAATTCCAAATCTCTACCAGTGATTCAATCTGGCCCCAAAATTCCTAGGAATTCCTAGGAATTCCTAGGAATACTTGGGAATTCTTAGGAATAAATGGGAATTTGTAAGAATACATATAAAAAAAGCTAGAAACCAGTGATTAAAAGCAGAAATTTAATGTGAATTAATTTCCCTGCATGTATAAATATATTTTCATTGACATAAAAAATACAATAAAATTATTAGAAGGCATTCACTTGGATTCAATGCTATCGAAATCACTTTTTGAATTATTTTGTACAGACTGATGTCAGTTCTCTTAGCTTTTTGTTGACCTCTTGACTATAATGTCCACCACCGGCCATAATGACTTTATTGGATTTGTTATGCTTCATTCTATTGAAGAAAAACATAAAAGTTTTAAAGCATATCATCATAATCTACCAGAGAATATTGTTAGTTGTTATGGAAGGATCACAGGAAAGCTCAATAACTTAATATTGATCAGTGCATACAGTACATTCATTAATAACTGAAAGCACTCAGAACTGAAATACGATGTAAGAATACTTCTATACAACGTAGTTTCTTGAGCTGTGTAAGCTAATGTAGATTCAGGTATTAAAACCACTGTTCAAATCTCTTTCAGTGAGTATTTAAGTATAAAGTTAAAAATCATTGCTGTTGAACTCTCGACTGGTTCATTTGCGAAATTAATACTTAATCGGCATTCATAATCAGAGAAAAACAGTCTTAATATGTTCTGTTGTAAGCAAAGTATTTCAACAAAGTATTGGTTTGTTCATTATCTAAGACTACTTTGATCTGATCTACTGTAAATCAGGCCGTTTTGGCTACATTTGAATGGCTTCATGACCTAAAGTATAGAATCGAATCTTACCTTGTGAATTCAGCACAATTTCTTGTATTTCACCGCATATTTGTCAAGAAATAACACTCTGCAACACATGTCAATTGTTCCATGTCGTTCTCCAGGGATTTAGTAGAAGAAAAGAGTGATTATTCGACTAATAGTTTCCACTACACGTTGATGTTAACGTTTCTCAAGCGAAGAATAACAACATGGCGGGTCACAAGAATTCAAAACCGTGTCAGTAGCCAATCAGAGTGAAGCTCTGCAGGGGATATGCTCCAAATATGGAGCTTGGAACTAGACTCCCTCGATCGGCCATACAAAGTTGCTGTGAAATTTCCTAAGTGTCTCGTCAGGCGTTTTTCGTAGCAAAAATAAAGGCAAACTTTTCAAATTGAAAAATAACAAACTTCAAAGGAGAATTTGAATTTAATCAGCTAAGATGATTCTTTGAAAATCATGAAATATATTTTGACTGCCGGACATTTTTTTAAATACGGTATTTTGAAGACTTGTAGCGGGCTTTGCGCTTGTAGACATCCCTAAGAATTATAAAAACCAATTCTCAAAAGTTTTCTTTTCAGTCTTTGAATTATTGGCCATGGGTTATTCCTAAGAATTCCTAACAATTCTCAGTTGGTTTTAGAGCATTCTCAAAAATTCCCAGCAATTCCAAGGTTTTCAGTTCAACCTAATTTGCATGTCTTGGAATTATTTGGAATTCCTAGGAATTCCAAACAATTCCAAGTTGGTGTGAAAGCATTCTCAAAAATTCCCAGCAATTCCAAGGTTTTCAGTTCAATCTAATTTGCATGACTTGGAATTATTTGGAATTCCTAGGAATTCCTAGGAATTCCAAGGTTTCTGGGAATCCATTTCGCAAGGGAAAAATGGCTTCCTCCACATGCTTACATGAAAAGGAATCCAAGCTGGAGGAGTTTTGCATCACCGATCGTTTCACTTTACAGTCCTTTACACTGCAGATCCATAGCTTGCCATTCGTGCTCACGAAGCATCGGTCGTCTCTGTTGCTCGTATGGACGCTATAATCACACTGGACACTTTCACTGCTGGAGGACAGAACTTCTTCTTCTTTTTCTTTGGTCCAGCAAATTGTCCATTCATTTCAAAACCACACATGGCACAGAATTTCGGTTATGAGCGGTTGAAATATTCCGCATTGCAATTGGAGCAATGTCCACGACCACGCTGACTCATTCTGTCCAAAACTCTTTCACAAAAACTTATATAAGTAATTTGCAAACTTTACATTCTAAAGGAATCTAACATAGACTAAAAACTTGATGATATGGCGAACTGTTTGGTACAGTATTATTTTTAAATCGGTAAACATGGCCACCATCTAGAACCAAGTCTCTCATTGGTGGACTACCGAGACCACCGGTAATTACATATCAGCCGATCACAGCCATCCTTTCAAAACGCGAAGTCTAACAGCGTCCATGAGGGAAACCAAAGGGGAGATCAACACCACAATAGATGATTCGCATACTTTCCCAGCAGCAGATCGCATGTAATCACAAACAAATGGGAATAAGGAATAAATCAGGGACTTTCCGAAGCCCTTACTCAAATTCACAAAAACATCCTTCCCACGAGTCGCTTGATAAATTGCTTGGGTCTGTTCAAATTTTGGAACGATATTGTAATTACACTTTGCCAGGGAAAACTTCACGGCATCGATGAAATTCTTCCCAAATTTCGACTCATATCGCTCATACAGAACTGAGAAACTAGAATTTACTGGAGCCTCCGCCATTTTGAACATCAGACAGGCTGTGTAACCAGGCGACCACCACATATGATGTCAGATCTTAGCAGTCACATATGTGGCTGCTAAGCCGCCATGCGCATGCAAGTTATACTGGACTCTCTTTCCTCCGTTTCCTCCGCTGTCGGATAGAGTCCGGGACTGGACTACAATCTTGCATGAAGTGAACTTCCCTATTATGTGCGATAGTTGATTTAGGGTGGTGTTTGTTTCCTTACCATCTGCTTGCACTCCTTTATTAGGGATGTCAACTTGTCCTCTGGTGGGAGAAACTTCATGCCTTGAGAGTCGACTAGGATTCCCAGAAATGCTATGACCTGTTAAGGGACAAAGATTGATTTTTCTACATTTATCAGAAATCCTAGGTTATCTAACATAGCCCTCAGGCCCCGGTTGTATGAAAAATGAATAACGCTATCCACCGGATAAGTCCTGTAATGCTTTCCTTTGCACCTGCTCGTGTGTTGTTCATGATGAGCATGTCGTCCAGGTATGATACTAGGTGAACGCCCATCTTTCTTAGGGTTCCCACTACAGGCTTTAGGACCTTGGTATAGATCCGAGGTGCCGATGAGAGACCGAAAGGGAGGCATGTGATCTGGTAAGTCTTCCCCAGAAACTGAAACCGAGTGAATTTCTGGTATTGGCTAGCTGTGTAGGGGGACTGCGAAAATACGCATCTTTCGGATCAAGTCCAGTTTGCACATGTAATCCCCTGGTCTCAATAAATCGGCTACAGTTTTGAGATCCTCCATTTTGAAATGATTGAATTCTACAAAGGTGTTTAACCTGGATAGCCCCTTTGTGTTTAACATACTGTTGATCTCCTTGGTGACCAAAGAAGATTGTAGGGGTGATATTGCAGGAGGTTTGCGGATTCTGTACTGGAATGGGGTGTCCAATAACTCCACTTTGTAACCCTGAATTGTTTGTAGGACCCATGGATCCTGGGTTACCAGTTTCCAGTTCTGAATAAAGTGCTTTAACCTCCCGGCTACCCTGAGACGACAAGCTTCCTTGGGTGCCGACTGGAAAGCTGAAGCTGACTAAGTTTGTCCTTTCCTCCAACCAGAATAATAAGCCAGTGATCCAGCTCCGGTACAATCAAAGCTGTGACATTTGGTTTAGGGAATTGTCTGCAAAGTTCCGTGTATCGTCCAGAGTTGTTCTAAAGTAGATATCTAAGATATCCTTTAGCAGTTGACCACATGTCCAGAGTGAGTACTTTGAGTTGGAAGTACCCGAAAGAGACGGTATTTCATTCGTCACTTGAGTTTTCCCGACATGGTCGGTTTCCCTCTTTGCATCTTGGAGTGCTGCCTGGAAGGGCCGGGTCCAAACGGTCACCTGAAGTAGGTTTTTCCTTTTTAGCGCCCTTGCTTTTGGCCTTAGAGGACACCTCACTTGGAGGACACCTCACTTGGAGGACACCTCACTTGGAGGACACCTCACTTGAGGTGTCCTTAGAGGACACCTCACTTGATTTGATTTGATTTGATTTGAGCGTGCACACTCAAATTCGGGACATGAAAGCCACCGTTTAGGTGGAATTTCCCGGCCCTCATCTCCCCTTGAGGAGGTTTCAGTTGGGCTCTTACGTTTCACAACTTTTGGCGCCATATCGACCGCCTCTGTTGTCGAACTTTCCTCATCGCATTCTCTTCTAAGACCCTTGGGTCTCGCATCATTTAGGTTAGCGATGGACTTGGAGGTGATTCTGAAACTTCTGAACCGTCTGAACTCATGATAATTTTTTACAGTAATTGACAACGAACCTTTTCAACCGAGCGAAAGCGAAATATGGCCGGTGAGGTATGACTGAGCGAGGGGCTTTATGGGATTGACTTGATAGTGATACTGGTGATGGTGTTGCAATGATAGATGATGGGTTTGTGTGATGATTCATTATAGCAGATGATTTGATGATGGTGACGATGATGATGGTAGTGATTCTGGTGGTGGTGTTGCAATGATAGATGATGGGTTTGTGTGATGATTCATTATAGCAGATGATTTGATGATGGTGACGATGATGGTTTTGTAATGATAGATGATGGGTGCGTGTGATGATTCATTATGCAGATGATTTCATGATGGTGACGATGATGATGATAGTGATTCTGGTGGTGGTGTTGTAATGATAGATGATGGGTTTATGTGACGATTCATTATGACAGATGATTTGATGGTGGTGACGATGATGATGATAGTGATTCTGGTGATGGTGTTGTAATGATAGAAGATGGGTGTGTGTGATGATTCATTATGGCAGAAGATTTGATGATGGTGGCGATGATGATGATAGTGATTCTGGTGATGGTGTTGTAATGATAGATGATGGGTGTGTGTGATGATTCATTATGGCAGATGATTTGATGATGGTGACCATGATGATGGTAGTGATTCTGGTGGTGGAGTTGTAATGATAGATGATGGGTGCGTGTAATGATTCACTATGGCAGATGCATGATATGATGATGGTGACGATGATGATGATAGTGATTCTGGTGATGGTGTTGTAATGATAGATGATGGGTTTGTGTGATGATTCAATATGGCAGATGATTTGATGATGGTGACGATGATGATGATAGTGATTCTGGTGATGGTGTTGTAATGATAGATGATGCGTTTGTGTGATGATTCGCTATGGCAGATGATTTGATGATGGTGACGATGATGATAGTGATTCTGGTGATGGTGTTGTAATGATAGATGATGGGTTTGTGTGATGATTCATTATGGCAGATGATTTGATGATGATGATGGTAGTGATTCTGGTGATGGTGTTGTAATGATAGATGATGGGTTTGTGTGATGATTCATTATGGCAGATGATTTGATGATGATGATGGTAGTGATTCTGGTGGTGGTGTTGTAATGATAGATGATGGGTTTGTGTGATGATTCATTATGGCAGATGATTTGATGATGGTGACGACGATGATAATGATAGTGATGGGTCTGTGTGGATGTGATTGATGATGATAGATGATGGTGATGGTGTGATGATTCATTATGGCAGATGATTTGATGGTGGTGACGATGATGATGGTAGTGATTATGATTATTATTATGGTGGTGGCGTTGTAATGGTAGATGATGGGTGTGTGCGATGACTCCTTACGACATGATTTCATGATAAGAAATTGTAGTTTGGATGATGATGATGATGCTGATGTACAAGTTGTTGCTGCTTGTGTACGATGTGCTAATCCTCAAGCACTGGAAAAAGGTACGAACATATCTGTACTAACCTTCCCTAGCTCCCAAAATGGCATTACTGATCTCTGCACGTTCTATTTCAGGTATCCTGGTAGTCTTCCACCCATGGTTTCTGGTTTGCAGAGTTGTTAGAACGTAACGCACAGAGTTGCTCACGTGGTGTTTCGATGGTCGACCTGGATGACGGCTCTTTGACTGCTCTGGTCGTGAGACATGTATGAAATACTCTATTGAACGTAGGCCATGTAAGTAATAGCACAGGTAACCCGATATTTTAAATATTGTAAATCATTTCCAGTTGCCATGCTGTAGTAAAACTCCGCTTACGTTATAATATTGTGTTTGTTTGTTTGTTTCAGGAAGTGACACGTGCTCACAAGGGATGGGCGTTAGACTATGTATTCCCCCACACGTTTCTTCAAAGACGACATCCCGTCCCCTCCAGCACAAGGTCTCTACGTCCATGGACTGTACACCAACAATCCTTGCCAAAATGTGTTGGCACGGTGTGTTGTTAGAGTCGTTTTCATATGAGTGGGAAACCTACGGTACAGAGTTAAGGTCACGTTACGGAATCGAAGACTTATATTCAACCAATCACAGCGCGCAAAATAATTACTCAACCAATCAGAATGCTTGGATACGGCACGTTCACCGCACGGCACGAACCTTACCGTAACTACTTCCTACTCGTACGAAAACGTCTCTATGTCACTCCTATCGGATGACCCCTCAGCCCAGTTCAATGTTGTATGCTCTGCTTTGATGGAACCTTGGTGTGACTTGCCACTTACATGTCACTAGCTACCCAGTTTATCAACATTGAATAGGGGGTACGGGGAGTATAGCCTAGTTAATCAATAATTGGGCGCGCTCATTAAATGTGCCAACAATAATGGTACAGATTGTACATGGTGCTGGGTTGGGACCATGTAGGCTGTAAACTCGTAGAACCAGCCCCTAAGGTCCTCTTCACTCCACCAATACACACTATTAGACACTCACCATAACCATCGTGCATATATAGCTAATTGCATAATCGTTGTCGGGTTGAAGATCATAGAAGCTGAGACCGCAAGGATGGATGGGAAATCAGTTCATGACCCGCATTACATACAGATATATTCAATGTTCTCGTAGTTTTGAAGGTATATGAGCTATTTAACTAAGATCCTACTAGTCTGCATAAAAAGGTCGATCATTTGACGGTGTTATTTGAGAGTTTTAATTTCCCAGAATGCCTTTTGGTCATAGCTTTCATGATTTTCAACCCGACAACAATTATGCAATTAGCTATATAGGCTATCAATTCGATTGGTGGTACAGACAATTGTATCGATATTGACGAGGGTGTTCTGTTCGTGATCGGTCGATCATGACGAAAGATCTATTAGTTTCAGAAAACTGTCGGAATACACCAACCCAGCCATTGCTTTTGAGACCACTCAATAATAAATAATAATATATTTGTATGCGCGCGTCTTTTTGATTGGTTTCTTGCGGTAGAGCGCGCTAGAAATGTATAATGTTGGGCTCCCTGTGCGCGTCCCGTAAGACACGCCCGCAAGAAATGCAATATTGAACACTATCATATCATTACAACAAAAGGATCATCGCGCGACGTTACTTGAAACAGAATGATACTATATTGCGCAAGGTGAACAGGGAGCCCAACATGTTAGGTATTGTGCGCGTGTGCGCTCTACCACAGGAAACCCATCAAAAAGACTCGCGCATTTAGTAGCCTCAGAAGCAATGGTTGGGCTGCCTGTTCGCCAATGATGGATAAGTTATCGGACGATTTCTGTAAATGATCAGTTGGCGGTCGATAAATGACCGGTGTCCGGTGAATGATCGCTGAATTTTCGGTTGGCTTGGTTGAGCAGTTGCTGGTCATCTCTATATAGAGTGTACATAATAATAATAACCTTTATTAACGTGTCAAATTACCTAGCTTACACAAGTGTAAACTAATTGAGGATACCTATCTACCTAAAATCTACACCCATACCCAAACCCAAAGCCCCACCTAATTTCCCCAACCCCTCCCCCTTATTTAAATTCTATCTGGCGTAAAATGTGTTTGTAAATCTATTTATCGTTTTCTCTATATAGAGTGTACATGTGTTTGTAGATCTATTTATCGTTGTCTCTATATAGAGTGTACATGTGTTTGTAGAACTATTTATCGTTGTTTATAAAATAGCACTACATTAAAACTCTAATACACTTTCTAATCTCTCAAGTCTTTAACCACACAATAAACCATTCTTTGTCAATGAGATATTACTTATGCACCAGAGTTTCAATAAAGTATAGCACAGAAAATATGCGGTTTTGTCTTGTTTGGCTTGCGTGCATCACTTACAATGACTTGCGAATCCACCTGCAATGACTTGTGTATTTACCTACAGTGACTTGCGTATCCACCTGCAATGACTTGCGTATCTACCTGCAATGACTTGCGTATCTACCTGCAATGACTTGCGTATCCACCTACAGTGACTTGCGTATCCACCTACAGTGACTTGCGTATTTACCTACAGTGACTTGCGTGTCCACCTAAAGTGACTTTCGTATCCACCTGCAATGACTTGCGTATCCACCTGCAATGACTTGCGTATCCACCTACAGTGACTTGCGTATTTACCTACAGTGACTTGCGTATCCACCTAAAGTGACTCGCGTATCCACCTGCAATGACTTGCGTATCCACCTGCAATGACTTGCGTATCCACCTGCAGTGACTTGCGTATCCACCTGCAATGACTTGCGTATCTACCTGCAATGACTTGCGTATCCACCTACAGTGACTTGCGTATCCACCTGCAATGATTTGCGTATCCACCTGCAATGACTTGCGTATCCACCTGCAATGACTTAAGTATCCACCTGCAATGACTTGCGTCAGGAGCTGACTTGCGTATCCACCTGCAATGACATACGTATCCACCTGCAATGACATACGTATTTAGCTACAGTGACTTGCGTATCCACCTACAATTATATAAAGGTGCAAATGTATTGGGCTGGTTGGCGGACAATAATAGCTGGCCGTTTAAACAGAGAGTTGTTGACTGTTCCCGGGTGACTGTTTGTAGAGGTTCGAGAGTACATGTTAGCTTCTCGTCAACCATTTTTAGGGTCGTGATAACAATCATTTGTATCTTTAGTCTCCGATCCCTCTTCTCCTAGTCCTGTTCACGATAATAACAGAAAGATCACTTTGAAAAACAAACAGTGTACGAAAAATGTTTGGGCGTAAAGAGAAAAATAAGCCAATAATGTTGGGATTCCTGTGGTATACAAAGACCATGATCCCTTGAGGTAGTGCAGCCCGTGCCGACTTGTGAAGAAAAACATGGCGTCGTTGTTGGAAGCTGTGCGTTGTATTTCACCTCTCCGTTTTGCAAGGTAAAAAGGCTCATAATACTTCCAAAATGATAGAACTGAAGGACTTATGTTCGCTCTATACTACTGCGATAGCAATATTTGTCTTTATTCGGTTGATAATGTTGTTTTACAGGAACTTTACAAAGACCATGATCCCCTCCGAGTGCATCGAGTTCTTGAAAGCTGTGCGTTGTGTTTCACTTCGTTTTCCAAGGTAAAAAGACTCAAACTACTGCCAAAATGATAGAAATTAAGGACTTATGTTCGCTCTATACTACTGTGATAGCAATATTTCTCTTAGGTTGCATGGGCTACCTGTGGTATTTCCCGACCGCATTGCATTGTGTGCCGGTCTACGTACCACGTGATCACCTATCACCTCGTTGTCTTCAATGGCGGGAAATTAGAAACCTCGAATTTTGCAAGTTTTTGACATCAAAGAACAACTGTACCGTCTCAATATTTACACTACAAGATAGGTAAGACTTCTGTTTATTACTTTATGAAAGTATTAGCTTGTTCTGAGTTCGATTTCAACGTGAAAGCGAACTGTTGTTTCGAGTTTGAAGTGCGGGCCCCTCGACCTCGTTCGTTTTGTCATGTTTTTGTGACAATAATTGACGTCTTCTGATGAAACCCTTCTGATTACTGGAGAAAGAGTAATCGATGTACAAGTAAACAAGCTACATTGCAAGCAAATAATAAGTTAATAATGTTATTTTTCAGGTCAATTGTTGGAACTTTGTTGACGTGATAACGTGTGCAGGATGACTGACAGACGATCAGATCCTGTAAAGATGACGGTAAATAACGTCTCTGGTATCAGGTATGGAGTTTCTAGGGTCAATGTTGATTGTATCGCGGTTTATATGTCGAGTATTGTCTATTGAAGGTTTCTTCTGATTTGCAAGCATGGCTGTAACACAGATATCAGTTCAAAACGTAGAATATCGTGTTTATAAGTTATGGGACTGTTAATTTGCTTAAACACGAAACCCGGCAATAAAAGGGACTGGAATGCCTTCATTTCACACCTTTCCAGCTCAGTTGAATCAATTTGAAATGGTGGAGTAACATCTTCGTATTCATGTCGTATTGAACGACTCAAAGTTCATAATTATTATTCAGCTGGACTTCGATAAAACTGAGCTAGATATCAATATTTTCAAAACTGATCATTCAAAACTAATAACAAGATTTTGAAAATGAGTTCTTGATGTTATTAAAGAACGAAGAAAGTCAAAAATTTTAAATTCAAATTTTTGAATTCAAATTTCGCGCCCATTGTTACGATCCAGAGCTCTTGACAGTACGATGGATGACTGACAACTGAAGGTGGTAGCTGCCTGGCACAGGCCCTTTTATAGCGCGGTTTCGTGTTTAAAAATTCTTTAAGTCTTACAGTGCGACTACACTAACCAAGGCCACCCAAACAAATTTTGAATCAAATTTTCTAATCACATTTGTGACGCTGAATAACAGAATGATGTCAAATTCTACAATTTAATCTGCTTCTTGTTCACTCTTGATCATATACATACACATATAAAGTTAAATATATGCTTTTAAAGCGAAAATTCGACAATTTGTGCAGATTCTATTGTTTAAATACTCAATTGTGATTGGATAATTTGTATGAAAATTTGTTTGGGTGGCCTTGGTTGGAGTAGTCACACTGTAATTCTAATTTAAAACCAAATTCTAAAAGCTGAGAAAATGTGACAATTGGTATAAAAACAATGGGGGAGGGGTGGGGTACGGTAAATTCTAATGGAAAATAATAACACAATGTACTAGAAAATAGGTTAAGCTCTGATGAAGAATATTATTGCTCTTGTTGATTTTTTAAAAAAATTATTGTTATTCCGAATTTGCAATTTATTTTAATTTTTGTATAAATACTTACCACCGATTTCATTACTACGCGCCCGACAGAGAAAAGTTCCTGGTGCGAGTTTGGCGATTCTCTTCCGTCAATCAAACACATTTGGCGAGACTACCGATTACAACCAAGGAGCTTGACTCAATAAACATTCGGTTGTTTGAGAGATTAAACTGGTAGGAATATAAATGTTTTGTTCCTATTTACTTTTGTCGATCTGATAACTAGAGGATATATTAGTTAGAATAAAATACTTGCTCATTTGGTGTCGAACGCAGCTTTGAAGTTCTGTGAGACTAATTAGGACTAACGGTTGTCAATTTCAATCAAATTTAGCAGTGCAAATGTTCCTCAAAATGAAATGGAAATACTTACAAAATTATTTCTCTTTGTCTTTTGGAGTTATAATAATTGCAAAGGCACTTTTATCTCTCAATCGTACGAATGTTATTGAGCCAAACTCCTTGGTTGTAATTGGTAGTCTTGCCAAATGTGCTTGATTGACGGAAGAGAATCGCCAAACTCGCCCAGGAACTTTTCTCGGTCGGGCGCGTAGTAATGAAATCGGTGGTAATACTAGAAAATGTACTGAAGTACAAATGTAGTTGTAAGTTCTATTAACACAAGACACAGTAGTCACCTATTATCTGCTTACAGTTCAGTAAACTCAGTTCTTGCTACAATTTATGTAGATACAATGAGGGTTTATCACGTAATTTCAAAACTCATAGGACAAAAAAATGATTACCATAGCTGGAAAGAGCTCGTTGAAATTAGTAAAAATGTGAAGTTTGGAAAAGATCGCTCCACAAATTACGAAGATATGAATTTTCAAAAATCGAAATTTTATATGAAAACCTTTGGAAATTACGCTTGGAGGCAACTCTTGCCTCCAACAAAGATTTTTATACAAAATTAAATTTCGATTTTTGAAAATTCATATCTTCGTAATTTGTGGAGCGATCTTTTCCAAACTTCACATTTTTACTAATTTCAACGAGCTCTTTTCAGCGAGCAATTTTTTTTGTCCTATGAGTTTTGAAATTATATGATAAACCCTCATTGCATCACATAAAAATTATTATTATTATATTATTATTATTATATATAATTATTATCAAATAGTTATTGTAGAAAACTGTGAATCGACAGTCAACTGCTGAGCAAAAGTAAATATTGGTGGTATTTAGAATTGACAGAAATGTATAGTGATACCTTCAATAAACTATTATTTTTATTTTTATTTTAAAGTGCCTATGAAACGAAAATGTCGATCCTTGTTTTATTGTACATTATTGTTGTTTGGTCTTTCTCTGAACATTTGCTGTATTTAAATATCGACTTTGAGCGTGCGAACATTTTCTTTTCACGGTTCGAAAATTATCATTTTCAACCAAAATGTGCGACAAGAGACTGGGCCCTTGACAATGGCTCGGTGTCGTCAAGAGGTTGTGCATGCCTTTGTTTGCACAATTTCAAATTTCCCGTAGCTCAATTCACTTTTTATTAATGCCATGTAAACAAGCAAATAGTAAACTTTCGTAGTAGCAAATAAAAATGGGGTCTGTTTTTTCGTTTCATATGCACTTTAAGCTTTATAAAATGATTTTCCATGTTTTATGCTCATATATCAAATCCACTGCATCGCTTCAAGGTTTTTCAAGGTCACGAAGAGAAAGTGGCTGAGAAAGTGGCATTTTGTTTTGCAATGATGTATTTTGGAAGAACATCCAAGTCAAATGTCGTTCATTTTCGAGGTGTTAAATTGCGTCAAAAACACACATTTTTGATTTCTATGAAAAACAAATTGAACTAATGCCCAGAAATCGGACTTGTAAGTCAGTTTACTTGAGGTTAAAATTTGAAGAGTTGTCTAGTTGTCACTAATAACCGGCCATGAGATCGATGTTACGAAAATTCAGAAAGTTAGATTTTTCAAAGCAGTATATGGCCGGTTTCGGCCGGTGTAGGAGTCAATGGGTTAATTATGTTGTGTATAACCTACGTTTGTAATTATAGATAAGTATTAATCATGTGCAGTACTTTTACACTACAATTGACTAGTGAACATTGAATATATTAATACAACTATTGCCCTTTGTCATGATCATCACTCAGGCTAACCTCCAAGACCATAGTTAATTAGAATGATTACTGACTACTACAACAGAGACAATGACTATGATGACATTAGACCAGACAACAACCATGACAGTGACAGTTACACAATGTTACAATGAAACAATGTTACAATGACACAGTATAGACATAGTGAATTAGAATGATTACAGACTGCTACAACAGGGACAGTGGACTATGATCTCATTGGATCTGACCTCAACTTGCAGTGTTCTCACCAGACTTTTGTCATATGAAATGCTGGGACCCCTCGAGATATAACTAGATCACCTTCAAACAGAAAGGTGGGAGAAAACCAAACATTAGAAAGAGGCTTAGGAATGGCCAAGACTGGAAAGCTCATTCATGGAAACTAAAACACTGTCTCTGATTTGATTTGAGTGAGCAAAAGTTTGGAGTATTTTGTGATTCAAGTATACATATAATGTCTGTCCTGATTTTTGCACCCCCTGAGAGAACATTTACTTCGGTTTTTGTAAATCATGCCCTTTTAACTGTGACATCCTTCTAAACTCAAGCCTGGCGAGAACACATAATGAAGATGGTTACAGACATGACAACCCGAAACACAATGTCACAATGAAACAGTATAGACACAGTGAATTAGAATGATTACTGACTACTACTACAGGGACAATGACTATGATGACATTAGACCAGACAGCTATCATGGCAAAGACAGTCACAAACACGCCAATCAGAAATGCAATGTTACAATGACACAGCACAGTATTGATGATGAACCTTGTAAGACAGACAAACAGCTAAAGTACGAGCAGGAGACTTGACCAAGAATGCTATTGGCACCTACTTGATTGAACTCTTAGAATATTGACAATCACCAACACAACAACAACAATAATAACAGCACACTGCCTACATTTATATTAAACATTATTGAGAAAGGTGTAATGGTATAACATCAAAGTAAATATTTAGATTCTCTGAACATAATTAAATTAAAGCTAATTTCAAAATCATTGTCAAAAATTAAAGAAAGTATTGACTTAGAAGACAACAGCACTCTGCTTTTGGCTTCAAATGCTAGTTATTTCTATATCTACATTTATTGAGTCGGTAACAATCGCAGGATATCACCAATAATGGCAACAATGATAACAATGAAAACAGTACTAATGACTCAAATGATCAATAATAAAAACAACAACTTTACATGATAAAACTATTTTAAAATAGCTAAATTAATTTTACAAGAACTATCTTATTTAGAGTTTATAATATTAAATTTAAATATAAAGTTCAGCGATAACATATTAAAACAACGTTTCGATGTACTAACGTCATTATCAAGTCAAAATTCTAAAAAAGTTTTTTGACTTGACAATGATGTTAGTACGTCGAAACGTTGTTTTAATATGTTATCGCTGAACTTTATAATATTAAAGTGCAACGTAATATTTCTTTGTAACAAGTAATCACCTTAAACCAATGTTGTTTATATATTGTTTATGAAATGAAAAATGTTATGCAATGCAAAAAATATGAAATGTATTTGAAAAGATTTAGTGCTCCTTGCACGAAACATCACAAGTTCTACAGAGCCACATATGAATTATCTACCAACAACGCTAATGATTCCAACAATGATGATGTTACAGAGCTTGTTGCAGGAGCACCATGGACACTCCACAAGCACCACAGATGAAGTTTCAGTTTCAGTAACTACCAATAGTGCTAAAGATTCCACCAATGATGAACACATAGATTGTTGCAGGAGCACCACAGATAAAGTATCTACCAATAGTGCTAAAGATTCCACCAATGATGAACACATAGATTGTTGCACGAGCACCACAGATAAAGAATCTACCAATAGTGCTAAAGATTCCACCAATGATGTTACAGAGCTTATTGCACGAGCACCACAGATAAATAATCTACCAATAGTGCTTAAGATTCCACCAATGTTACAGAGCTTATTGCATGAGCACCACAGATAAAGAATCTACCAATAGTGCTAAAGATACCACCAATGATGTTACAGAGCTTATTGCACGAGGACCACAGATAAAGAATCTACCAATAGTGCTAAAGATTCCACCAATGTTACAGAGCTTATTGCATGAGCACCACAGATAAAGAATCTACCAATAGTGCTAAAGATTTCACCAATGATGTTACAGAGCTTATTGCACGAGCACCACAGATAAAGAATCTACCAGTAGTGCTAAAGATTCCACCAATGATGAACACATAGATTGTTGCACGAGCACCACAGATAAAGAATCTACCAATAGTGCTAAAGATTCCACCAATGATGTTACATAGCTTATTGCACGAGCACCACAGATAAAAAATCTACCAGTAGTGCTAAAGATACCACCAATGATGATGAGCTTACAGCACCAGATTATTGCACGAGCACCACAGATAAAGAATCTACCAATAGTGCTAAAGATTTCACCAATGATGTTACAGAGCTTATTGCACGAGCACCACAGATAAAGAATCTACCAATAGTGCTAAAGATTCCACCAATGATGAACACAGAGATTATTGCACGAGCACCACAGATAAAGAATCTACCAATAGTGCTAAAGATTCCACCAATGATGTTACAGAGCTTATTGCACGAGCACCACAGATAAAAAATCTACCAGTAGTGCTAAAGATTCCACCAATGATGAACAGAGCTTATTGCACGAGCACCACAGATAAAGAATCTACCAATAGTGCTAAAGATTTCACCAATGATGTTACAGAGCTTATTGCACGAGCACCACAGATAAAGAATCTACCAGTAGTGCTAAAGATTCCACCAATGATGAACACATAGATTGTTGCACGAGCACCACAGATAAAGAATCTACCAATAGTGCTAAAGATTCCACCAATGATGTTACATAGCTTATTGCACGAGCACCACAGATAAAAAATCTACCAGTAGTGCTAAACGGATCCAAAGTCAGAAGTATGGATCCAAAGTCATAACTACGGATCCAAAGTCAGAAGTATGGATCCAAAGTCATAACTACGGATCCAAAGTCAGAAGTATGGATCCAAAGTCATCTAAAAACAACTAGGGCCAACTGACCAAGCGATACCGCGGGCACATTGAAGTAGCATAGCAAGATGGCTGACAACGAAAGGGAACTTTTATATCTTCCATTTCAAGCACAATTGGAGGATAAGTACAGCCTAATTGAAGCTTACTTTCAGCTTGGACTAGGGTATTCTGAAATTGTTGCATTTCTTGGACTTGTGCATGGAATATTCATAAGTTTAAGACATTTAAAGCGAATCCTGCGTAGTCTGGGCCTCAGAAGAAGATGTGCTCACAGTGATGGGCGTGATATTATATCAGCCATAGAGAGTGAATTGGAGGGAAGTGGATGTTCTATTGGCTACCGTCTTATGCACCAAAGGTTGATTGTTGACTACGATTTAAGGGTTGATAGAGAAACGGTGAGGCTCGTATTAAAAGCTTTAGATCCCCAAGGTGTAGAGTTGCGTTCTAAAAACAAGCTCAAGAGACGAGAATATCATGCAAAAGGACCAGACTTCATCTGGCATATAGACGGATATGATAAAATAAAGCCGTTTGGCTTTTGCATACACGGAGCTATCGACGGCTACAGCCGTCGCATTTTGTGGCTCAAGGTTGGCGTGTCAAATAAGGATCCTCATATAATTGCCAAATATTATCTTAATTATATTCGTTCTCATGGTAGTACAGCAACTGTTATTCGAGGAGACCAGGGGACAGAAAATGTACACATTGCTCGTATTCAGAGATACCTAAGAGACGATCACACTGATTCTTTTGCCGGCAATAAAAGTTTTTTATTTGGACGATCTGTTTCGAACCAAAGGATTGAAGCATGGTGGAGTTTTTTGCGAAAAAATGAAATGAATTGGTGGATGAACTATTTTAAAGATCTGAGGGATCAAGGGTTATATTCAGATAGTGAACCATTGCACGTGGAATGTTTGAAGTTTTGTTATCTGCCATTGATCCAACAAGAGCTGGACCGTGTTGTCCTTCACTGGAACCTCCATAGGATTCGACCTTGTTCAAACAGGGAAACTCCTCCAGGACGTCCAGATGTGTTGTATTTCTTACCAGAATTAAATGGGACAACAAACTGTGGTCATTTAGTAAATATGAGTGACATTGAAGACATTTTGGAGGAAGTTGAAAAGCACAAAAACTCTGCAGTTACTTGTGCTAATGAATTTGTAGAACTGGCAGGGCTTATTATGGAAGACCACGCCCTTGGCTCTCCAAAATCCCCAAGTGAAGCATTTTCACTATATAGAACTTTAGTTTCAGAAGTAAATAGCTTATAGCATTTCAGAACATCAGCAGCTTCAGTCATCAATATTTCAAGAAATAATTTACTCAATTTGGTGTTTTATTATTGCATTTTATCACAGTTTCAATCACAGTTAAATCATGTCAATGCTGTTTTCAGAATTTAATGCCATACCGACAGCCATACCAATGTATGTCAATATATCAGGTGCAAGAGTATCGACTTTTATTGAGGTACAGTGTAGTACTGCATGTAGACACTGGAATATGCACAACAAATTAAATACTCCAGTTTAGAGTTGTTAAGCGACGACCGCTGTCCTTGACAAAAGACGCATTTGCTCAGGCTTAGCCTCAATTCAGTGTTAATTAATTAATTATTCACAAATAATGCGAAAAAGTGTTGACATTCAAAAATAGAAACCATTTTTAATGGCACTGGTTATTCTCTGGATTGAGGCTAAGCCTGAGCAAACGCGTCTTTTGTCAAGGAGTACAGCGGTGTCTAAACAACTCGAGTATTAGAGACAGTGATCAAATCTAAATTTGAACAACTATTCCAATTTATGATGGTGAAGTCATAATTTTTGAAAACAGCTATAAATATGTTTTATCAAACTCAACTGTAACATTAACACATCAAAATTTGATATGTGTCAAACTCAACCCATTGTAGCCATAACTTCTCAGGCCACTTATGCCAGGAATTGCACCTGCACAACTGAAATTGCCTCAATTGCATTTTGGACAAGCAAATGTAATGATATTATGAAATGTAACATGTTTCATAAAACACGTACTAACATTATTTTTCTTTTCAGTATATATTGTCTTGTGCCTTGACATCTGGTCCCTCATTCGTGTTTGAGGGGTTACTAATTAAAATGAGCCCCATGTTTATATTTTAGCATAAATCTCATATGCATTAAAATCGAAACATAGCTCAGCAATGAGGGCATATTTGTAAAAGGAACATTAAGCCAACCCTAAAACTGTAACATGAACACTTCCACAAGTTTTTGATTTCTTTTTGACATCTATTTCACACTATTACATATATACAGTATATGATTTCACACCTTAGTTGATTAATACCTCTAACCAATTAGATACTCAGTATCTGCATTTCACTTTGATATTTCAATAGGCAGAGTTTTGTACATCATTACATCAATGTACAAACACTGATCAAAGTGAAGTGCTGATATCTAATTGGTTAGCAGTATTAATCAACAAGTTGTCAAAAAGAAATCACTTGTGGAAGTGTTCACTAATGGTTTAGACTATTGTTTGAAAACGAATGAATATTTGTGATGATGAGGAGATGATTAAGGCACATTCATTTCAAATGCTTCATCACTTCCAAGGACCATGTTAAACTCTTTCTTGAATTCAGCAAAACTTTCATATGTTGTAGAAATGGTTAATGTGGAACTACAGGTTGAGGCACAAGGTACACGGCTCAGACCTTGTGCACCATTGAAGCAGACTTTGATGCCTGGCTTACGTGGGGTTGCTGTGGACCCTGTGACAAAGTGAAGAAATCTTCGAAGAAGGTTGCTGTCCATGCTTCCCACATAAATGGTTAAAAAGTTGAATACCCGTACTTCTTCCAGCCTTAGGTCTTCAGATCCTTTCTTTAATTTCTGCAAGACCCGTTTCACATGTTGGTGAGAGCTCATCATACAATTCTGATATCTTATCAATAGGAAGTTCTTTCTGGAGTGCCTTTAAATTATCTTCTCCAATACCCCGCCTCATAGCTGATAGAAAAAACATTGGCTTGAAGACAAATTCAGCCCTTGCCATTGTGATAATGTGCTCCTTTAATGCTTCTTCTGTTTTGGCTGGCAAACACTGCATGGAAAACCGTTGGTAAAGGCCAAATATTGCATCTTTCTTATAATCGGCTACCTTTTCACCTTCTAGAAGAGAACAAAGAATGTCCCTTTCAAACTGGTTGATGTACCAGAGAAAAGATCTCTTTAGGACTTGATTTGGTACTGCTTCCTCACCATACACCAAAGCAATAAAACTAGCTTCACAAAACCTTACTGGAATTTTTCGAGTAAGTCTCCAACCGTGTTCTAGAATGCGCCCAAGTGCTGGTAAAATGGAATTGCTAATAGCAGACATTTTTATTGGAGTTGCCAAAGGAATCTTTACCACATCTCCCTCAAAGTACTCTGCAAAAGCGGCCTCCCAAAAGGAACAAAAGAAGTCTTCAGTCACACCACCAAAGTCAATCCCTTGTTCTCCTTTAAATGTGACATTTAGCTTACACTCAACAATGTGGGGATCACAGTATAGCTCCAGAGCATCATGAAGAATAGTGCTTCGCTTGACTGTTACTTGTTTCACTTCAGTGATCTCATCTGAATCTTCAGGATCATCGTTGTTTTCTTCAAAGGAAAATAATGATCAATGATCTCATCATTCTCGTACCCAGACCCTTCTCAGCTTTCTAACGAAAAATTGAAGGCTCTGGTAAGAGACAAACCGGAAGACCCAGATTCCGATTTTTGTTAGAAAGCTGAGAAGGGTCTGGGGATGAGAATGTGATCTCATGTTTTAAAACACTAAGAAAACGCATACCACAGGCAGCCCAAACAGTTTTGTATAAGTTTTACAGTAAATAGACCTAAAGGCTAATGCAGTGTTGTACCCATTTCAAACCTTATAAATAGAAGTTTTTGTTCGCAACATTTCCATGTCAACCGCATAGTATTGGTATGGAAATGTAGTGAACAAAAACTTATAAATCCCAGAAGGTTTGAAATGGGTCATTAGCCAATGACGTCTATGTATCGAGAAAACTCGTAAAATTAGTTTGTAATAAACTTGGACTGATCTTTGTCTGTTTTTGATAGTATTTAGAGTATTTTTAGCTGGTCTTTTAACAGCCATTTTATTTTTTTATCTATTTTTCGACCCCACCAGTAATATAAGCAAAGTTTTCAAAGATTAGTCCAAATGTATTATATTGACTGTTGGTTGTTGACTTGCATAAATCATCATCGAGAGGTATTTAGACTGTTACTACTAAAGAAATCAACCAGTAATAAGAATAAGAATACTTACCACCCTCACTTTCGCACCTTGCTTCAAAAACCTCATTTACCCATTGTCTGAAGCGCATTCCAGGCTAAAAAGAAAATAAAAGGCTGAAGCTAATGTAAGAGAGCAGGAACAAACTGTTCCAAGTTGGTGCATCTTTTTTACTATCATATTAGTATTTATCAATAGCTTTTATATATATAAATATATAGGATTAGTTGCGAGACTAATCCCTTTGAATTTTTCATAAACACCTATTCCAAAATAATATCGTTGTCTGTGCCAAAAGCAACAAGCAAGAAGCTGACGACCGCAAAGGACTTTGGGAATCTAGAGTAAATTAATTCACCTGTAGGTACTGTAAAGTGACATGTAGCAAAATGATTTTTGATTTTATGCTAAGACAGGTCCATAAAAAAATATTTAATTAATCTTACCGATGCACTCAAACTGCTTTCCCTTTGTAAGTAATGTTGATAAGATGAAGATCCCTCCCCATCATCATCACTGATAGTACTGAAAGATGAAAGTAAATAAAAGGTGTGTTAAATTGACATTAATTTAATTAATGTTAAGGTTAAATGCCAAACGCAATACTGTAAAATCCCAGTTTTAGCCCCACCCAAAAACACTTATGAATGACTATATTAAATATTGATATTGTTATATTAGTTTATGAGTATTGTACAGTTAGTTTAGATACCTTGTATGATCTACCTCCATGATATTCTTGGGCAGTGTTTCTTGAACTTTTTCAATGGAATAATCTGAAGAGGTACATGTAAATGTATGTGTCAACATTTCTTTATCAGCAAGTGGAAGTGTGTCATCTTCAATTCCATGTTCATCAGACCATCCAAAACCTTTGAATGTGACTTCTGTGTCTTTTCCAACTAGCTCTTGAGGTTCTTCTTGAACGTGAACATATAGCATTATTCCTTTGACTGATATTATAGGCTCTTGAGGCAAAACAATCTTTTGATGTGATGTGCACAGGCTGAAGTGCTCTGGAACAGGTTCTAATGATCCACACCAATCATAGACAGACATCATTTTCTCATCTTCACGAAATGCACGTGATACAAGGCCCCTCGATGGATGTCTTATGTATACTTTAAGCTGTTTAATATATGCAAGAGCAGGTTCGGGAGGAACTCTCTGAAGACGTGCAGCTTGTAGAGCTTTCTGATTTGCAGAACTGACTTCACTTGTCAACTTCTTCTGTTGATTTTCCTGGTCTATCTTTAAACTTGCTTGATATTCTGCATCTTGCTCATGTTTTATCATTTCTCTTTCGTATGAAGAACCAATAGGTGATGATTTCTTTTGGTGTCTTCCAGATGATGGAGGAGTATTTACAGTGACTCTTGCAGAAGTGTTGTTACTCAGATATGTGGTATGAACTGGGGGAGTTCCAGTAGAAGTGTTTGTATCAGATACAGATTTCAACATGTGAAAATCATCCTCATCATCAGTGTCACCAATAAGTGATAAATTATGTTGGTGTCCTCCAGATGATGGCAAAGTATCCACAGTAACTGCTGTGCAAGAGTTCTTACTCAGACGTGTAGTATGAACTGGGGACTTCTCAGTAGAGGTGTTTGTATCAAATACAGATTGTTCAAAATCATCCTCATCATCAGTGTCACATACATGTAGTTCTCTTGTCATCAAATATAAATTAATTTGATGAGTTTTGCTGACTTCAAAGTATTTACCAACTGAAAATTCATGCACTTCCCCATCTGTGTCTGTAAGGGTATCTACTTTTGATTGCTTAAAATTGGCCAGGTCAAAGCTGAAATTTCCTTGGAGATCCTCATTACTTGGGAAGAAAACCTTTTTTGCATATTCTATGACATCATTTTTTGAAAAGTTTATAGGTAAGTCCATTTTTCTTGTTCCACCTCCTTTTGTGAGAGAAACTCTTACATATCTACCAGGTTTTTTATCATATCTCATCCAACCTAGCATAACACGCCTGGTTTTAACCTCTTTGTTTTTAGGTTTCGGGTTCGATCCGTCGACTTTTTTAGTACTATTCCATCTCTGTTTCAACTGCTTCAATAAAGTGAGTTTTCGTTCATCGGCTGGTTTCTCATCACAAAAGGCCTTTAGTGCAAGTCTGTCCCCCTGAGCGGTCAAGCCAAGTTCTTTCAAGGATGTGTCAGCGCAGTATCGAACAGCTTCACCATCAAACTATATTAAGTATAAAGAATCAAACATGTTACTTACTGAATAATGCTTCTGTATTATTCATGTGTGTTGTCAGACAGGGCACAAATAAGCAAGACTGAATGTTACACTGAGGTATAACACTGAGGTATAACTTAACACTGAGGTATAACACTGAGGTATAACACTGAGGTATAACACTGAGGTATAACACTGAGGTATAACTTAACACTGAGGTATAACACTGAGGTATAACACTGAGGTATAACTAACACTGAGGTATAACTAACACTGAGGTATAACACTGAGGTATAACACTGAGGTATAACTTAACACTGAGGTATAACACTGAGGTATAACACTGAGGTATAACACTGAGGTATATAACACTGAGGTATAACACTGAGGTATAACTTAACACTGAGGTATAACACTGAGGTATAACACTGAGGTATAACACTGAGGTATAACACTGAGGTATAACTAACACTGAGGTATAACACTGAGGTATAACACCGAGGTATAACTTAACACTGAGGTATAACACTGAGGTATAACACTGAGGTATAACTTAACACTGAGGTATAACACTGAGGTATAACACTGAGGTATAACACTGAGGTATAACATAACACTGAGGTATAACACTGAGGTATAACTTAACACTGAGGTATAACACTGAGGTATAACACTGAGGTATAACACTGAGGTATAACACTGAGGTATAACTAACACTGAGGTATAACACTGAGGTATAACACCGAGGTATAACTTAACACTGAGGTATAACACTGAGGTATAACACTGAGGTATAACTTAACACTGAGGTATAACACTGAGGTATAACACTGAGGTATAACACTGAGGTATAACATAACACTGAGGTATAACACTGAGGTATAACTTAACACTGAGGTATAACACTGAGGTATAACACTGAGGTATAACACTGAGGTATAACACTGAGGTATAACACTGAGGTATAATTGTATGCATTCTTACCTTTTCCCTTTCAAAAGTGGATATAACCTCCTCTTCAACGTCTCGGCGTTTCAGAAACTCACAAACCTACAATGTACATCATCAATAAAACTCCGTTAGAAGACAGTTTTAATTGACTTATGATTGTAATGCTGGCCTTCTTGTAGCATCAAATTGCTCCAAGGATTATATTCTTAAGATTTAATGGTATAGAATATGACAATAATATCAAAAATCTTTAAAAACTTCGCTTACCTCTTGAACACTTCTGCTCGCCGCCATTTTACAATGTGCTCGACCGAGCGGGCCTAGGTACCAACTTTGGATCCGTAGTTATGACTTTGGATCCATACTTCTGACTTTGGATCCGTAGTTATGACTTTGGATCCATACTTCTGACATTGGATCCGTAGTTATGACTTTGGATCCATACTTCTGACTTTGGATCCGTAGTTATGACTTTGGATCCGTAGTTATGACTTTGGATCCATACTTCTGACTTTGGATCCGTAGTTATGACTTTGGATCCATACTTCTGACTTTGGATCCGTAGTTATGACGTTGGATCCGTAGTTATAAATTTGGATCGAAAACTTTGGATCAATAGCACCATTTTGTTTTCTCAATGTCCCCTATGAGCCACCGTAGATTCCACCAATGATGAACACATAGATTGTTGCACGAGCACCACAGATAAAGAATCTACCAATAGTGCTAAAGATTCCACCAATGATGTTACATAGCTTATTGCACGAGCACCACAGATAAAAAATCTACCAGTAGTGCTAAAGATACCACCAATGATGTTACAGAGCTTATTGCACGAGCACCACAGATAAATAATCTACCAATAGTGCTAAAGATTCCACCAATGTTACAGAGCTTATTGCATGAGCACCACAGATAAAGAATCTACCAATAGTGCTAAAGATACCACCAATGATGTTACAGAGCTTATTGTGCGAGCACCACAGATAAAGAATCTACCAATAGTGCTAAAGATTTCACCAATGATGTTACAGAGCTTATTGCACGAGCACCACAGATAAAGAATCTACCAATAGTGCTAAAGATTCCACCAATGTTACAGAGCTTATTGCATGAGCACCACAGATAAAGAATCTACCAATAGTGCTAAAGATTTCACCAATGATGTTACAGAGCTTATTGCAGGAGCACCACAGATAAAGAATCTACCAGTAGTGCTAAATATACCACCAATGATGTTACAGAGCTTATTGCACGAGCACCACAGATAAAGAATCTACCAGTAGTGCTAAAGATACCACCAATGATGTTACAGAGCTTATTGCACGAGCACCACAGATAAAGAATCTACCAATAGTGCTAAAGATTCCACCAATGTTACAGAGCTTATTGCACGAGCACCACAGATAAAGAATCTACCAATAGTGCTAAAAATACCACCAATGATGTTACAGAGCTTATTGTGCGAGCACCACAGATAAGGAATCTACCAATAGTGCTAAAGATTTCATCAATGATGTTACAGAGCTTATTGCACGAGCACCACAAAGTTGGTACAGCATGTTTCAACTCTTCATGGGAGAAATATTTGTCTATCAGCAGTGCTGTATGATGATTTTCTCCATCCATCCCATCTATACAGTACTCCATCAACAAATCTTGACTGGCCAAAGCCTCTGATTTCTTTATCTGACTGAGGATGGCAAAATGAGTGATTATTTTTGAACTAGAATAGTGACAAACTATTTTTAGATATTTCATTCCAAGATGAATGGGCAACATTTCTAGTATTGTGGGCAAATGTCAAATCATTATTGGTTATGTATTACCTTAATCTCTTTGAAATGACATGCAAGGATTACTTTTAAATTTAAAAAGCTTATAATGTTCACTTGCTGAAATAACAAGTTTTGAAAGGGCATACTTTTACTTCAAGTGATCAGAATTTCTTTTGATGGTCTGTATGTTCTCAAACTGACCAATCAAAATGCACCAAGATACCAACGTTGAATATTTTTGATGACAATCGATCTAGACTACTACACATTTCTGGATTGAACACAATGAGATTTGTTTTCTGCCTTGATATGTTTTGAAAAGAATTGTTCACTCTAAAAATAATGTCTTTCTTTAGAAGAGTTTGAAGAGCTGAAGAGTTTGACATGTGCTGTAGTGTTTGGTGGGTTGTGTTGGAGCATGTAGTTTTGTGTTTGTCTTGGTTTCTCTTAACTTCTGTGGGCTGTGATGGCTGTTTGATTATCTTTTCTTTGTTGCCGATAAAGTAACTGATAAAGCTTGCACTTTGTTTACTAATTGCACATGGTATATTCAAATCATGGCAATTTATATTTGCATATCATATTCTTTGGGATTACATAATGAGAAATGCAGTCACATTCAAGTTTCAAGATAAAAAGTTTCACCATCTTGTAACAGGGCCTGATCAATATTATACACTGATGAAAGAGTTTTCTTTCTTTTTAACATTTTTTTTTCTTGGAAGTCAACATAAGTTTCTTTCAATCAATCTAAATTATGCATTGAGCCAATATTTTCTTGGGTGATCGTTCTTGGGTGAAAGGAAAAGAATAGGGCAAAGAGTTTCATTCAGCCTTTCTTTGTAACCCCATTAGAAAACTTTCAGTTTTGCTTTTTGACAAAATCTGTTATTTTAAGCTTGAGGGAGAAAGCAACCACTCGGGCAAATAAATTGAGTATCTGCATGTTGGCAGTACATGTGAATCTATGGGCAATTTAAAGTGGTTGGGAACCTTTGTTGTTCTCTCACTCGTATATTTTTCACTTCAGCCGAATGCAATTTTTGGAATTGATATTTCACCACTACTGTAAAAGTATTTTTTACTAGTCTGACCTATTACATGCAATCTTTTCAAATCACTAGAAGATACTGGATAATATATCATCCCAAGTCATCTATACTTATTTCTAATAATGAATACAACAACAATATTCTGTACCAGCAATGCCACTGGATAAAGTCTTTTCAACAAGCTCAAACAAAATGAGTTCTACATTTTACAAGTATAATCAATGACACATATGCCTTTTTGTCTACATTATTCACATCAAAGTTATCATTTCGTCTTTTGTTTCTCCATTACTAGTCAAACCATTTTGTTAGTATTGGGCTTGACTTCGTAGCTGGCTTAGAAGTATGAAATACATTGATCTATATCTCCACCAAAATTTCAAGCTGCCGTTGATTAACTCTTGGTGGAACGTGGTACTACTGTACCAACACCACCACCACCAACACCACCACCACCAACTACAAGGAAGCTGACCTGGAAAGCATGTTCCTTACCCAGACCGCCATTGGGGACTACGAGGAACTGTGTCGCTTGGACGTGCTTGGTTTAGAGGACACACCCACTGGAGACCAGAACATGGTGCATGCAGAGTTTGCATGCAGAGTTTGTAGAACAACTTCAGCGCAGCCCAGAAGGCTGGTATGAGACTGGGATTCCCTGGAAGGGGGGACACCCTCCCTTGCCAGACAACAAGAGAGGGAGTCTGAAGCGACTGGAGAGTCTATTGGAAAAGCTAAAACGCACTGGAAACCTCAAAGCCTACGACGAAATCATACGCGATCAACTCAAGAGTGGAATTGATGGGCCCGCAAAAGGGAAAGAATTCTACATACCGCATAAGCCTGTAATCAGAGAAAATGTGGAATCAACAAAGCTGCGGATAGTGTATGACGCCTCTGCGAAAGCAAGTGCAACTGCGCCATCACTGAACGACTGTCTGGACGTCGGACCACCACTCCAAAACTTGCTATGGAAGGTGGTATCTAATGTCAACAGCACCGTAGATCGCCTAATGTCATTACATCCATTTCGAAAAAATGGCTGCAAGTTAAGAACTCAAGGTTTTTATTTTCAGTCCCTAAGTCACAGCGTACAATTCTAGGGACATAACCAAGAGATTGTGCACAGCTAAGATAATGCCAAGCAATAACAGCTGGGTCGTTGTTTGATGAAGAAACTTCAAGCCAGAGAATCCGTCTGCTGTACCCGTCTATAGCACCATGTATCGCAAACCCATACGGTTTAATTTTATCATATCCGTCGACGTGCCAAATAAAATTTGGTCCTGGAACAATATATTTCCTCCTCATAAGCCGGCGGCCTATCCTTCTTGCTGAATGTTCTTTCTTCTTTGTTTGAGATTGTGACTTCTTTGACTTTCTTGTTCCTGCAGCCTTTTGTACTCCTATTTTGCGGTTTTCACGTACGTTGTACAAATGCTTAAATCACATTCTAGTGCGGTCTTCAGGTGGTAACAGCACTTCACGAGCAATCTCTTTCAAATGGGTTCCTTCAGGTACAATGCCAAGGTGATGGAATTTTCTTGTAATAACTTGAGATGGTGTTTCACAACAAACTTTACCACCGTTTGAGACAAGTGTTTCAACATCTAGACATGATCTTTTCATGATTTTGTTCAAGCAAATATTATCTCATTCCCTGCTTGGACTGTGAACCACTCATTTCTCAGGCTATGATTTATGGTCTGGTCTACATGCATATATAATCTACACAAGTACTCATACAATCTATTTTCCAAACTCCCATCACTTCAGAGGAGTATCTATAATTTCCTGTGAATTTGTAAGCTGTCATTGAACTATATGCAGCAAGCAAAGAGCACTTAATATATTCTATCTTCCAAGTGAATATTGGTGATATCTTTTTTTTCCTCTAAACTGTTTCAATACTGATATCATTGTGAAAGGGAACTGATTTTCTAGGGCAGATATTTCATCCAGGGACCTAAACTTTAAAAGTTCAACTAATATCTTTAAGATGATAAAGAAATAACAGACAAGTTCAGCAAACATTCAATCAGGAGTACTTATGACAACAATATAAATTAATAATTCAATATAATAGTAATAAAAGTGTAACTATCCTCGGGAACCCAGGGGTATATTCTGTAGCTCGTTACTTGCTCCCAGAGTATTTCTCCCAGAGAATGAAGTGTAACTATGATTGGAGCCAATAACATTCAATATTTATTTAAATTTTTCTTATTTTCGAAATTTATTATTGTAATATATCTAAAACAAAAGTTCAATACTATATACATAAATACAACAATTCTTTAACTTAATTAAGACATAGCCTGAAAATCAGCCGCCTCCTCTACAGTCATGATCCTAGTTGTATGAGTAGTACTTTAGCATGTTCTTCATCATTGTTTATTTTTAGCCATGTTTGTCTTTCTTACACTGTTTACCATTCTCATGTCTGTAATTGTCTTTGTCATGGTTGTTGTCTGGTCTAATGTCATCATAGTCATTGTCTCTGTTGTAGTAGTCAGTAATCATTCTAATTCATTATGTCTATACTGTGTCATTGTATCATTGTGTTTCTGGTTCTCATGTCTGTAACTGTCTTTGTCATGGTTGTTGTCTGGTCTAATGTCATCATAGTCATTGTCTCTGTTGTAGTAGTTAGTAATCATTATATTTCACTATGTCTATACTGTGTCATTGTAACATTGTGTTTCTGGTTCTCATGTCTGTGACTGTCTTTGTCATGGTTGCTGTCTGGTCTAATGTCATCATAGTCATTGTCTCTGTTGTAGTAGTCAGTAATCATTCTAATTCATTATGGTGTTGGAGGTTAGCCTGAGCTGTGTTCATAACAAAAGCCAATAGTTGACACTAGTCAAATGTAGTGTAAATGTACTGCACATGGCTAACACTTATTGATAAACTACACATGTAAGTTACAGTTATGTCAAATAGGTTGTCGTGTGAATTCAGTATTCATCATTTTTGAAATAGTTGTATACACAACGTATAATATTGACGATACCTCAATTGAGTGATCATAAGAATTGCCAGAGTTGACTGCAGTATATTAGGGATTGACCCGTTGTTGAAATTAATTCCAGTTCAGCTCATGATTACTCCCCCAAGGAACGTTTCTACCCAAGGGGGAGGGGGTGGAGATTTGAAGTGATGGGGGGAGGTGGGAAATATTTTGGGTTTTTTTTCCTGATGCATACCCAAGTACCCTCTTGGAGATTTGCCAACCAAGAAAATGGTAGAAATGAGTGTCATAGATATTAAAGAAGCTTCTTTGTTTATTTCCAACATTTGTGGTAGCAGTATCGCTGTAGTAACCAGTGATTTCCACTATTTACCAACCACTAACCAATCCGTAATGACAGCTCTGTTAACCCATGGATGTTCTTTATTGATTACTATCTTTCCTAATCTACCTAAAGTGTAGCCAGGAATTAGTTTACTGTACTGTAAGCAGATAACGTTGATTGATGTGCTTTGTGTCTGTGTCAAGGCGATAAGTTGTTCAAATAGAAAGTCTTCTGATAAACTTTAGGGTTATTTACCTATTATTTTGATTATTTTTGTACCATTGTTGTGTTATCTCAGGGCCGCTGCCCCTCCTGCCGGGATTAGCCACAGCTAAATGGCAGTAACTATGATTAAAGATTAAAGTTATTATTTATTACATTTATAGAACTTCGTAGAACTTTAGAGATGCTTATAGTCATGGTTACATTGTAGGTGTTTTGGATCTTGTATAAAAGTTTTTATTTATTTATTTTTTATTATCATTATTAATGCAGTTAATCATCCTGTTGGAATATCACTCCCTCCATTTCACGCTCTCAACAATTTTTGTTCATGCTTGCAAATCAATTAAGGAACATTAAGTTTGTTGTATGAGGGGTGTTGCAATAGAGCAAGGGGTTTAAAGGGGTTGCATACTCCTTCCCATTTCTCTTATCTCATTAGACCTCTCTGCCATGCATGTACATTCAGATTACAGTCAGTCAACATTGACTCGTTTCTTCCCATATTTTGTATGATTGTCATCATTGCTGTGAATACTAATGTTTTGTACAAGTTTATTTAACAAATAGGAATTGATTTGGTGTCGGTTCATATGGAGGAACAATGCTACATCCATGGAGAGTTGTCAACAAATATCATAGAATCCTGTGGACCCCCTGGGTACTGTATGTACTATAACAATTTATTGGTTGAATTAAGACTTGATACTCCAGAAACAAACATAAGTCAGGCCATTTTGAAAATTTAATATCACTTCATTGCGTCACTTGATGAAGTATGGTTCTCTGAAATGGAGATGTACCTGAGAAATTCAAATTCTACTTTTGGAAATCACACAATAAAAACAGTTTATTTGAAGATTTAGTGATGGGAGATCTATCCACAGGATGCTATGATATTGCAGCACGTGGAGCGTATTCATTGGAATCCGATTGAGATAACAAAAAAACTTCACACTGTTCATACACAAAGCATACAAAAGTTGTCCTTATAGTTGTCCATTATTTGATACCAGTTAAACCCAGTTATAAAACAGTATGGCGTGATGTCATACCTACATGTAATATAGCCACAAGCAAATCAAAGTGATGGCGTCAAAGACATTGCAATACTTGATAGCTGCCAGTACAATTGATGATGGATGATTCTGTGATATAACTGGGTTTAACTGGTTTATTGAAAGTGACATGCAAGAGGGGAGAAAGATGTCGACCATACTGGAAAAGATGGACATTGTATTTTTGGATTCAAACAGGGCTGTTATTATTATAGTTGAAATCAGAGATCA
Organism: Actinostola sp. cb2023; assembly: GCA_033675265.1. Classification (NCBI taxonomy): domain Eukaryota; kingdom Metazoa; phylum Cnidaria; class Anthozoa; order Actiniaria; family Actinostolidae; genus Actinostola; species Actinostola sp. cb2023. The sequence goes on along the minus strand of JAUJYZ010000041.1, from coordinate 98,099 downwards.
GACCAACCAAGGCATTTTAAAAAGCCTGGTTTTACTAGGGACTTACTCAAGTGCAAATGCAAGCATAGGCACAACGATCAAATTTGTTTGCATTTCTCATGTTTGCATTTGGTCCAAGATCCAGATAGTTGAAATCGTAATGACAGCCCTGCCAAAGATCATCACAACTAAGTAAGAATGAACACATAATCAAGCAGTTGACCAAGAATCCAAACAGGTTTTGGAAATCACTTAGAAAATGTTCATCTTTTCCAGTATCGTCCAGTTGGGTAGGGAGGGGATATATCTTTGGGTGGGGAGGGGATATGTCTTTGGGTGGGGAGGGGATATATCTTTGGGTGGCGAGGGGATATATCTTTGGGTGGGGAGGGGATATATCTTTGGGTGGGGAGGGGATATGTCTTTGGGTGGGGAGGGGATATAACTTTGGGTGGGGAGGGGATATATCTTTGGGTGGGGAGGGGATATGTCTGGGTGGGGAGGGGATATAACTGGGTGGGGAGGGGATATATCTTTGGATGGGGAAGGGATATGTCTGGGTTGGGAGGGGATATAAATTTGGGTGGGGAGGGGATATAACTTTGGGTGGGGAGGGGATATGTCTGGGTGGGGAGGGGATATGTCTTTGGGTGGGGAGGACTTAGTGTATTTTTTACCTCTAGTTTTTAGTTAGTTATGCTTTACTGCCAGAAATGATACAATTGATTTTTAATGTATGCCATCTCTAGGCACTTTATTTTATTTTTATTTTTTCTGATTTTTTTGTTTTGAAAATTGTTAATTAAATAATGTATGCCATCTATAGGGTATATTTTATCTATTTTAAATGTACCTTTTTTGCCAACATTTAAATAATAATTTATTAATATATGCCATCTCTATAGGGTATATTTTATCTATTTTAAATGTACCTTTTTTGCCAACATTTAAATAATAATTTATTAATGTATGCCATCTCTATAGGGTATATTTTATCTTTTTTAAATGTACCTTTTTTGCCAATATTTAAATAATAATTAATTAATGTATGCCATCTCTACGGGGTATATATTCAAATTCCCTAGGGAATTAGCTCAATTCTCTAGGGAATTGACGCAATTCCCTAGGGAATTAGTTCAAATCCCTAGGGATTTCACCTAATTCCCTAGGGAATTGAGCTAATTCCCTAGGGAATTGAACTTAATCCCTAGGGATTCCAACTAATTCCCCAGGGAATTGAGCTAATTCCCTAGGGAATTGAACAAATTAAAACCCTCACACTCCCACCAGTACACAATCTCACCACCCCCAACATACTCCATGGTGGACTATGGTGTCATCCAAGCCAGTATTTAAAGGGAAGGTCAGTGCAAATATGAGTTTCTGATGATCCCACCCCACCACCCACAGATGTACATGACAGTGATGTGCAGTGTGATCAATAGGCTCGTCATTTAACTACATTCAGACAACATAAGTTTTGATTATCAAATCTGACCATAGTTAATACAGGGGAATGGTTAGGAAAAAACAATGACAAAGAAAAGATTGGAGTTTTAGGCTTCCATGTCAGTTTGATAATCCTGAATGTAGCATTACTTTAAGCCTATGGATCACACAGACCATCACTGCCACACACACCAGTGAATGATGAGGTGCGATCACCCTCAAACTATATTTGCACTGACCTTCACCTTTTTTGGCTGACTTGAATGACAACAGAGTTCCCCTATGAAGTATGCAGTGAGCAAAGCATCCACCCAGACAGTCTCCAGTATCAAGGCTGATCATGACCTCAAGTTTACACTGACTAGAACAGCAAGATACTACCTTATGGATTTCCTGGCCTGTGGGGTGGCTTCTCTTTTGGTGCTGGTAGGACCCCGTGGGAGGTATGGAGTGTATTTTCGTTTTTCAGTAAAGTTACAATATGTAGATACAGGAGAGTGTCGTGAAATCCAGATGCAAATACTCTGAGCATACCAATCTAACTAAAGGGGTTAAACATATGGCTTTATAACAACCACTGCTTTACCCCATTCATCCAGAAAGCCAATATTATTCTCTCTTACAAAACCTGGTTGTGTACGACACTCTCCTGTATCTAATGTTTGGCAAGAATCATTTACAAATGTAGGTTATTTCCTCAATGTAAATTATTCCAATGTTCTTCTGTGTTCCTCTTTATGGTTGTTGGTTTTGGTTACGTGACAGTTCTGTAGAACCTGTAAACATAAACAAAAAAACTGTATTTAGAACAAAAACCAAGGTATGAAATGTACCTACAGAACACCCTATAGTTAACTAACTATGGGACAATTAGGGTACTTTTCATTTGTTCAAAAAATTCGGTTGGGGTGACCGATGCATAATGGTAAGAGGAGTCGGTGATGCATGGCTGAAGGAAGGACGCCTCTGTAACAGGCTCTGAACTCCTAACCATTTCCCCATGAAATATAAGTAATATCTCAGCCTTAATAGTCTATTTCCATGAATGATACCACAAATAAGGGAGTCCGTAGAACGAAAGAAGATTTGTCATCGACTTCATCATCCGAGTGTGAAACAAAATCTCCAAAGCCAAAGCAACGAAGAATGGCGGATGACACTAAAGAACCGAAACCCACGCTGGAAGATATATTTGCAGTGCTTATGGATGTACAAAGTAAAACAAACGCACTTCTGAAAGAAACGATTACGAAGAATTGAAGACATCTCTAAATTATCAATGTAATGTGGTCGAAGATCTAATCAAGGATAACAAGGCACTAAAAGCCCAAGTACAACACCTTACTGGAGTTCTTAACGAGAGTAATGAGGAGCTGAAGGGGGCGCAAAAGAATATCGAATTGTTAGAAGACAAACATGACGAGCTTGAGATGTATTCTCGTAAACATAACATAGAGGTTCACGGTATTCCAGAGTCAAGCGAAGAGGATCTGGAAGAAATGATGATCAAGGTTGCCGAAATCGTTGGCATTGACATCGACGGAGATGATATTGATATAGTGCACCGCCTCCCTTCAAAAGCCAAACCCAGGCCCATCATTGTAAAATTCAAGTCGCACAAGACCAAACAGAGTATATATCTGGCAAGAAGAAAGTTGAGAGGGATTACAAGTCATAGCTCTGAGTTAAATGGAGCTAACGCAGTATATATTAATGAAAACTTAACCTATTCAAGACGAAAGCTATATATGGAAGTCAGAAAGAAAACGAAGATGAACAAATGGTTCAATACATGGACACTTGATGGCAAGATATTTGTATGTAGAGAAAGGGGCGAAAGACCATTTAAAATCAGTAAGGAAGGTGACTTGGAAATTATGTACAGATAACAAGTAGGTCAAATCTGATCCTTTCTTCTTGACTTATTCTCATGGTTATGTTGCGTCATTAGACATATTAAGTAACTAGGATAGGGACATTTTGTTCTGGAGATTATTGTTTCCTCAATTTTTCTTTTTAAAGTAGGAAAAATAATATTATTTATACTCCCGGATAGGATAATTATTCATTTTACCACTGTGCTGGGATAAGTATTTTGTTGAAAACATTGCATACTAATTACCTCGGGGAATGGGATGGAGTCCGGTAATTACCTCCTATACTACAAATGCCACTGTTTTGTGTTTTAGTACCGTGTGTATTAATGTGCTTATTAGTCGGCTGTACAACACAGTTCGTTTATCTTTGTTCTTGTCTAACGACTATTGGAAGATATCCTTTAATATACATGTATGTTATTTTGTGATCTGTTTAGTCGTATTTTATTATCGTTATTTGGATACTGTTGTCATTATTCATAAGGAATGGAAAGAAGTAATGTTGATTTTAGGCTTTTGTCTTTAAATGCTCGAGGGATTAGATCATTAGGCAAAAGGCAAGCAATTTTCAATTGGCTAAAGAAAGATAAAGCACAAATATGTTTCCTTCAAGAAACATATAGCACTCCAGAAATAGAAAATACTTGGAGAAAAGAATGGAGAGGTGGACTTTTCTTTGCACACGGTTCAACACATAGTAAAGGCGTCCTAGTTCTTATTAATGAAAATTTAGAATTTGAAGTCAAAGTTATTTCACAAGATCCGAATGGGCGCTACATCTGTACTGATAAAAGCAGAAATCCAAGGCCTACCAGTCATTGTTATGAATATTTACGCTCCAAATAAAATAAAGGAACAGTGCACATTCTTTAAGGAAATCCGCAAAGTTTTAGAAGACATGGACTCTGATTTAGATTGTAAAATGATTTTAGGAGGAGATTTTAACGTTACCTTCAATCCACTTATTGACGGTTTTGGTGGAAAATTTGTGACAAAAGAATCTGTGAAAATTTTGGATGACTTACGTAGCTCATTGGATTTGGTAGATATATGGCGTATCAGACACCCAAATGACAAGCGTTTTACTTGGAAACAAAAAAAATCCCCTAATTCAAAGAAGATTAGATTTTTGGTTGGTATCAAATATCTTACAAGAAGATATTGAGAAAGTTGAAATAATTCCGTCAATTAAATCTGATCATTCGGCAATTTTTCTTAAACTCAATGGTATTGATGAGCAGCATAGAGGACCTTCGTTTTGGAAGTTTAATTCAAGTCTATTAGAAGAGAAGGATTATATAAACTTAATTAGTAATAATTTGATAAATTAGTTAGGTGAAGTTTCAGAGATGGACGATCTAAGAGTAAAGTGGGACTTTCTGAAGTACAGAATAAGACAAAACACTATCGAATATAGTAAACGTCGAGCGCGTAGTAGAAGAGCTGCGTTAAACGAAGTAGAAATTAAGTTACGCAAGTCCGAAAAAGAATACGACGAAAATCCCTCATCTAAAAACCAATGTGATTTAGAAATTCTCAAAGTGGAATATGATGCATTCTACGACCATATTGCACAAGGAGCTATTTTAAGATCACGAGCAATGTGGTATGAAAAGGGCGAGAAGAGCAACAAATATTTTCTAAATTTAGAAAATTCGAGAAAGAAAAAAGGGTGTGTTAGGAAAATATACACTGAAAACAATATCTTAACATCTAATCCCAAGAGAATACTAAAGGGTCTTCACTCCTTTTATTCACAATTATACAGTAAACTAGAGAGAAACCTTGTCGAAGGTACATTTTACATTTCAGATGTCATTGATATGAATAATATGACCTTATTAGATGATGAAGGAAGAGATCAGTGTGAAGGGAAACTAACATCATACGAATGCTTAAACACCTTAAAAACATTTGCAAAGAACAAATCTCCAGGAAATGACGGTCTAACGATTGAATTTTATCTAGTAACCTTCTGGCCCATTTTAGGAGAGTTTCTGGTAGCATGTTTTAATTACGCATACGATCACGGAGATCTCTCTACTTCACAGAAACAAAGTAACATAACTTTAATAGAGAAAACAGACAAAGATAAGAGATACATCAAGAATTGGCGTCCTATTTCACTAATGAACGTAGATGCTAAAATAGCCTCTAAAACCATAGCCAGGCGTTTAGAGAATATTTTACCCCATATTATTCACTCTGATCAAAACGCCTTTGTTAAGAACCGGTCCATATTTGACGCAGTTAGAACAATAGACGATATTTTAGAGTATGCAAAATTTCGGGGCTTCGAAGGAATCCTAGTAGCAATAGACTTCGAAAAAGCCTTTGACTCAATCGATCATCAGTTTCTATTCTCTGTTCTACGGTCTTTTAATTTCGGTGATTCGTTTATCCACTGGATAAAAGTATTATATACGGAATTATCAAGTTGTGTGGTTAATAATGGTTCTGCATCTGAATTTTTTAGTATAAAAAGAGGAGTGCGGCAGGGAGACCCTCTCTCTCCTCTTCTCTTCATAATCACTCTAGAAATATTAGCTGTCAATATAAGGAACAACAGTAACATCAAAGGTCTGTTCATAGATAGAAAGGAAACCAAATTATCGTTATTCGCAGATGACATGTCTAGCTTCCTGAAAGATAAAAGCTCTTACATTGAATTACTTAAAACTATTTCTGCGTTTTCAAATTCATCGGGTGTGAAGATAAATGAAGAAAAAACGAAAATTATGGCAATAGGGCCAACCCTATTGTCTGAAGGAGACTTTATTCACGAAATAAAAAACGGGAATATTTTTCGCGAAAGATTTAAAGAAAAGAGAAGATTAAATTTTGATCTAGTACTCAAATCAATTAAACAATCTCTTAATAGTTGGAAGTGGAGAGGTCTATCGCTAATTGGAAGGATTCAAATTGTTAAAACATTCGCCATACCTAAATTTATGTACAGAGCTTCCCTAATTTGTGTAAGTAAAGAGATCCTAAAAAAAGTGAACGAGATAATTTTTTCATTTATCTGGAATGGCAAGGATAAAATAAAGCGTTCGGCGTTAATTTGCGATTACGATGAAGGAGGTTTAAGAATGTTGGATATTGAATCAATGATAAACACTAAGAAAATAATGTGCTTGAAAAAGTATCTTGAACCTTACCCGAGTCCCTGGAAAAATGTGGTCGATTTCTACTTTAAAAAATTAGGCGGAAGGTTTCTTTTGAAATGTAACTTTGATATCAAAAAACTCGCAATAGATGTACCAAAATTTTACAAGGAATGCCTAAATGTGTGGAGCCTAGTAAATAATACACCCCCTTCTTCTTTTCAAGATATCAACCATTATGGAATAATAGATACATTCTTATTGAGAAGAAATCGATCTTTCATAAAACTCTTTTTTGTAAAAATATAGTCAATGTTGGTGATCTCAAAATGGAAAATTATTACAAAATAACCAAATTCTAAATAGCGCCGAAATAACCTCAGCAGAGCTCCTTTTACTACAGGGCTTGGTTAGCACTCTACCAACAAAATGGAAAGCAAAAACAAAGACCGAAGCTATTTCTACTCCCCTCGAAGAACACAATGATGATGTATTTATTTTTCTAAACAATGGTAAAGTTAATATACTAAATGTCAAACCTCGGGCAGTTTATAAGGAGTTTATATCGCGTAAAAAATCGATACCAACAGCACGGGCTAAACTCGAAAAGAATCTTAATTTGGATCATAACGTTAATTGGAAAGATGTTTATTTGCTCACTTTCAGAACGACTCTATATACGAAACTGCGTGAATTCCAATATAAAATCTTGAACAATATTCTCTTCACCAACGTAAAGCTTTTCAAGTTCGGTTACGTAGATTCACCTCTGTGCTTCTTTTGCCAAAATGATATTGAAACCATCGAGCATTTATTATTTAATTGTGCCTGTTTTCAGATTTTTTGGAAAGAACTACTCACCTGGTTACGAGATAGTAACATTAATATATCTATAACAATTATTGATATTATTATCGGTAAACTCAATATCAAGCACGATTTTATTCTTGTTAACCATGTAATTTTAGCAGCCAAACAATTTATTTATCAATGTAAGTTGATAAAAAAATTACCTATTTTTAAAATATTTGTGGCAAAATTAAGATACATTATATACATGGAATCGAAAAAGAAATTGCAAAAAAACAAAACAACTTAAATAAACATGTCAAGAAATGGGAAAAAATCATTCCAGCATTAGATAATACAGGCCTCCATTAACTATCAATGTCTTTTAATGTCCTTCTCCTTTTTTGATTAATAAGTATTTAACACAATATAAGTTATACTGAAACGATCATAGAAATATTTTAACCTACCTCCATCGTATTTACTGTAGAACATCCACCCCTTTGTTGTTATTTAGCTTCATTCAATAGTTTTGTTTAGTTGTCTATTTAGTTATCTATTTCTTTATTGTATTTGTAATTCTATACTGTAAACACTGTAAAAAAAAAACGAATTGTAAATAATAGAGTAACGCTTAGTTACAAGTTGTAAATTGTAAAGTGAACATTTCATTAATAATAAACATCAAAAAATAAATAAATAAATAAAAATAAAAAAAATAATATTGGTAAGAACGTTTCCACTCACGTAGCAAACCAGATGGAATGGGAGATTACCATTAATGCTTTGATCGGTTTGGATTTGGAATGTATTCTGTGGGATCCCTGAGAGAACTGGAACCGAGAGATTCCACAAGATTCCATCAAATGGTTCAGAAATTTCCAGTTGGTTTGTTCCCACCTCTAAAGCTTGTCCCGACGCTTCGGTTGGAATTTCCAGAAAATGAACCATACCATTTAATTCCCAACTGAAATTACCAGTTTTTCAAAACAAATAGAAAGCACCCCTCACGGCGGGCATAAATGACCCTAAAATCGCTCACTGAAAACGTCCTCTTTTTCCAAAATCATTAATATTTTCAAAAGTCTTCCATGAAATGAAATAAAAATTTCAGAGTTTCTTTATTGAAAGTAGTGTTGTATTTCAAACTACTCAATGGCAAAATCTGACGCAATGATGACGTCATAATAAAAAGTTACAATTGCTGTGAAAATTTAGTTTAAACACAATGATAAAATAAAGTACATATTTTGAAAGAGAATAACATATTGTGCACTTCGGTGAACTTTTCATAATGTTCCGAATATTAGAACCTGAGTTATAAGGGATTTAGTGTTTTGATGACGTCATTATTTATGACGTCATCGGTAAAATAAAAAAAGACAGTTTGAAGGGAGAGAAATCCGTAAAATGACTGTTAACTTTTTTAATTGTTTTTAAAATATTATTTGAACTACTTACTCTCAAAAAATCAAAATTCTAAAATCAACAAAATTTCCGCATGTCATAGTTCTTCCAATACGCTAAGTATAGCGCTAAAATGTTTTAAAACAAAAAAGTTTTACCAAGCGATGTATTTTACCGATGGATTTGTATGAATTATTTCCCACCAAATTTTCCCGGGAAAAAATATTAAATTAAAATTATTCATAACTCTGGTTGCCTTCGTACGGTGGCCCACAAGGGCAATACAGAAATATATTTTCAGTACAGAAATATATTTTCAGTACAGAAATATATTTTCAGTACAGAAATATAATTTCATTACAGAATTAAATATATTTTCAGTACAGAAATATATTTTCAGTACAGAAATATATTTTCAGTACAGAAATATATTTTCAGTACAGAAATATATTTTCAGTACAGAAATATATTTTCAGTACAGAAATATATTTTCAGTACAGAAATATATTTTCGAACTGGGTCCTAGTTGCTTGTGTGTCAAATATGGCGTCTTGGTCTTGTTCGAGATGTGATTGTGAAGTTAATGATCACTTTGTTTTTTGTCCTTCGTGTGGCAACAAAATTACTGACAAAGAAGAAAACTCGATAAAGTACTATTTTTCAAGGGGATATGAGTATAAAAGCATTTTTTCCTTGCTATTTAAGCACCATTCTATTCAGTCAAATGTGCGAACGTACTCTGAAATATCGTTTACATGAATATGGCCTTCAAAGACAGTCCCCTTCATACGATGAAATGAAGGTACGACAGCGAATAATGGAAGAAGTAAATGGCCCTGGATGTATGAGTGGTTACAGGTCGATGTGGCATACACTTAGAATGGAGGGCTTTCAAGTACCTCGAGATACAATTTGGATAGACACTTCTTTTCGTTCGATCTTCTTCCTTTTGTTATTTCGAAAACAGAATGAACTTTGTCTCTCCTTCTCCTTGATACGTTTAAAGGATTCAAACTTTGCGATCTTTGTTTCTGATTTTGCTTGGTCTTAACTTAAGCATAAGTGTGCTACTCCCCGGCCCAGTACTGCTAGGACTACTGAAACTTAATGTTTCACCACATTGTGGACAATAGCAATACGATTCGTCAATTTTACAACCACGGTTTTGCAGCAAAACCTCGCCATCTTCACATGCAAGCTCGTGGATCGATCGAGCACGTGCAAATGTACACACAAACTTTGACAGGATGCGGAGGCATGGGGCCGAAAATATTTGACATATTTCTGTAAAATATTTCTGTACTGAAAATATATTTCTGTACTGAAAATATATTTCTGTACTGAAAATATATTTCTGTACTGAAAATATATTTCTGTACTGAAAATTATTTCTGTACTGAAAATATATTTAATTCTGTAATGAAATTATATTTCTGTACTGAAAATATATATTATGTATTGCCCTTGTGGGCCACCGTACCTTCGTCCAATTTCAAAACGGTTTTCGATTTTAGGCTAGTTATCACGAGAACAACGAAGTAACATCAATTTTGCGATTTTCCAAAAATTTCATATGAGCGATTTTCGAGCCATTTATGACCACCGTGCCTAGTTTGTCTATCAAAAGCATTTCTTCAGGGAGTTGGAGATGTCTGACTACAGTTATGTGTACAAAATCACAGAAGGCTCTGACTACCTGGTTTATCAACACGACAGTCGCAGCCTCTTTCTTCAAAAACAACTATAGCTCAAAACAGCTCACATATTGCTCAAATGAACTCACATATTGCCTCAGCTGGGAACTGTATAGCTATGCACTGTGTACTGACGTTACAATGTGGACACTCGAACCGTGAACACTTCGAGTTTTTTTCTAACTTTTTTTTTCTAACTTTCTATTGCCTCATAGTCTCTCAAATGGAGCATTGAGTTTTAAATACACTTAGTGATCAAAATAAATCATTTTTCTGATCAATTTGCTCAATCGATAATTTATATATGTGTGTTAGAAAAAAAACTAAGTGTTCACGGTTCGAGTGTCCAGATACTGTAAATGGATCAAAGCAAAAGGTGAGAAGTTTGAAGATAAATAATATGCTATCAGTATCACACAACTGACACAAGATTGAAATCTAAACAAAGTCAATATCTTCTATTCTTTGTACCGCTGTAATTTTGTGTTACATGGTAATCTTATAACACCGATAGATCTTTATGTTAATGCCATTCCAGGTATTGCTGAGTTCTTGAAATCATTCAGTTGCAAGGAAATCATTTGAATGACAGAAATGCAGGAAATATTCTTCGTGATTGTTTGTAGCCTGATTGTCAGATGGTCTGTGGATGTCTACATTGTAGTTTATTTATATTTTGTATTTGTATGGATACACAGTGTATATTTAAATGCTATTTATGGTATATATCAAATAAACTATTGTCTTTGTCGTTTATGATTCACTGAGTTTGTGAAATCATTTTTTACAAAGCAGAAAGCATTGATCAGTGTTCTACCGAGTCACACAAGGAGTGACCAAACACTGTTTTAATCGCACTGCGACATCTATATTTAGTTCACATAACATGTACATTTCACACTTCGCAGTGTAAAAAAGAAGATCATTTTTGATTGGTTCGTTTACTTAGAGGGCGTATTGAGGAATGTGGGGGTTTCATTGCAGGTGCTCCCTTCTTCTCTCTCCTCATTCCCCTTTCCCCTCTCCTCTTCCCCTCCCTTCTCCCAGTTGCGCCACTACACAGGCTATTACTAACCATGATGTTTTCTAGGATTTCAATGATTCATGTACACATGCCCTGACAGTACATATGCCTTGGTTTTACAGTCATACGAAATCTTCTCTAATAATTCTTGCTAACTTACATGTATGTCACACCAAGGCTGGCCAAAGCTTGACAAGATGTTATAAAGGTAGCATTTGGTTTTGGTATGCATTACATTGTATGAACTGTCAAGCTGCAATAGATAAGTAATTTATGGTAAGTATATAGAGGATATTACACGGCGGTGCGAAGATATGAATTTTATTTTCGAGTGTTAAAAACGCGAGTGAGTAAAATATTGTTTTTAACACGAGAAAATAAAATTTATATCTTCAAGCCATCGTGTAATGTTCTTTTTATTATATAGACCAACAAAAATTGACGGAAAAAAAAAAAGTTTAACTAAAAGTACTGAGCCCGACGTCATCGATATCCTCACTAGTGAGGATATGGAAAATACGCCACTCGGGTCCCGGATGTAGTTTCGTACGAATTCTACGAGTGAGATATTTTCCAGTAAAACACTCGTGTCTATATAATAAAATGGTTTAACATGATTGATCATATTACACGTACATTTGTACAAAACATTTTCACTGTACACACACAATACATGTAGAGTGCTTACATAAAAATACACACCTGAATCAATGCCATTGAGAACAGTCTCTTTGTAGTACAAACCAGACAGCATGGCCAACATCCAATGGTAGATACTGGCCTCCAGCTTGTACTACGTACATGTACACTGTAGTTGCATGGTACAAAGTCTGTAGTTTCAGTTCACATATTGTCTAATAACAATAGTGAATAGATCAAGCCACATTATGCCAAACGATTGTAAACATATAGTTCAACCTACAAAGAAATGTAAGAAATACTGTTATTAACCAATAAATGCATTTTATACAATCTGCTCTGGATGATGACTAGATGAGGAATCGAATCTTAGGAGAGGGGGAGGGGAGGGGTGGGGATAATGGGAGGGGAACACTACTTTATCCCAATTTTTTTATGAAACAAGACGCTCAATGAGCGTACACTCGGGCTTATGACAAGGACAATGTCAGTTGCGTGAGGAGGGACCTGACAATGACTGACAGTTGCGTGACGAGACTATGTATATATGTGTCGGTGAGCATAGATAAAAATCTCTGAATCGTATTTCCGTAGCACGTACTTGGAACGTCCAGTTGAGGTTCATATTCATGGTCAGACGGTTCTGATAACGTCTTTGGTTTCTTCGTTATCGCAGAGGAAAGTCGAACTTCGTATCTTTGAAACATCCAGTTGATTCAGACTACGGTATGATGTGACAAAGCTCGACCAATCTGCTGTCTCTGCCTATACATTGAAAGATCTTGTTCGATTTATCTCGAAATCACTGAGAAAGGAATTATCGATTAAAAATCAAAAGCTGCTTCTGTTAGATTTAAGATGTGACCTCAAATACGTTTAAAGACGTACGACAGCGTACCTTGAAGAGTCGGAGATCTTTATCTATGAGTCACCGACACAAATAGTCTCCCTCGTCACTGAGCGTCTTCTTCTGTAATAGATCCCTAAAATCTAAGGACGTTTTGATTTCGATTGTATTTTTGCCGTTCACTGACCTGTTTTGAGCGTGGAAATTCTGTTCTAAATAGCGCTACGCGGCGGTTCTAAAATTAGGTCGCGTAATAGATGTATGACTCACACAAGGATCACACAACTGTAATCGTACTGAATTTTTCAAACGTGGAATAAAATAAACATCCATCGTGAGTTACTGAAAATAACTCGACTGGTTCGATTGTTTGCATGACTTCTGTACATATAGCTTTCTGTCAATAGATGTAGTTACATCGCTGGTCGTGAGTTTAATTATAACAAGGACATAACTGTACACGTACTATTACAATTAGCAACAAACATGGCATAGCGAGGTCATGATAGTTTTTGAGTTCATTTCATTTGCTTTTCAGTCTCGACTGGCTCGACTGTTTGCATGACTTCTGTACATATAGCTTTCCGTAATAGTCTTTATAGATGTAGTTACATCGCTGGTCGTGAGTTCAATTATAAATACTCAAGGACATAACTGTACACGTACTATTACAATTAGCAACAAAAGGCCTACTCTGGGGTCCAATGTCGCCTAATAACAAACATAGCGAACTAGAATCCTGACCTTTCGATAGCTTCAAGATCTACAGCTGCTTTCAAAACTAAGATTCAAATCTACTTGAGTCCTGTGTGTCGTTTGTTTTCCCTTATCTGCTTCAGGAGTAATCTTGAAACTCGATGCGATCAAATACTTCGCATTCTTTCTTCATTCTTCGCATTTTTTCTTCATTCCGTGACCATGACAAAAAAATAATAATAATAATAATAATAATAATAAAAAGAAAGCCCATTTTATTACTCGGGCTTCCTTCGGAAGGTCCCGAGTAATAGGTGGACACAACTCCAAACTACTGCACGCACAGTACAGTAGATCATGTTACAGTTTTGTTCAGTAACCGTCAACAATGGTGTTAAGTCAAGGTTGGTGTTTATATCAATGCCAAATCTCTACTTCACACCATTGTTTGTAGTCACTGAACAAAACAGTAAAATAGTCTATTCATAACTTTGTATGATTTATACACCTACCACCCCTCCCCCCTCTACACACCACCCCTCCCTCTCTACACACCACCCCCCCCCCCTCTACACACCACCCCTCCCCCTCTACACACACCACCCCTTCCCCCTCTACACACCACCCCTCCCTCTCTACACACCACCCCTCCCCCTCTACACACCACCCCTCCCCCTTTACACACCACCCCTCCCCCTCTACACACCACCCCTCCCCATCTACACACCACCCCTCCCTCCTCTACACACAACAATCCAGGGAATGATTTACAAGCAAAAGTACAAATGTCGTACAACTACAAAACTGAATTTTGCTAACAATACGTTACATCTTCTGTAGTTTAACACTGCACAAAGCAACTAACGCTATAATAACAGCTAAATGCACATCAATTCAGTTTTGTAGACAGTCGCTGTTCAGCTTCAATGCACCGAAGCGAATCAATCAACGGCGAATAAAACACAACAAATCCAATCATTTCGAAATATTTACCTTTCTTTGACATCCTAAAGCATTCACATTGGCTTGAATACGGTTTTTAGCTTGTTTAGAGCTTTTTTCCGCCATAAAATCAGCAAAAATGGAAGCCATTTTGCTTTTACTTTTGAACTTCGCGGCGAAAGGTGTGAAATCTACTTGTCACGTGACTAGGGGCCTGGGAACTAGTATGAAAACAGAATCCCGCGTGATCCCGCTCAAATCCCGCGTGTTATTTATCGTTGATTTAAAATTTATTTTAGGCTTCTCTGAAATACAATTTTGTCTGTTTTGCAATTTGTCGGACAAGGCAAATAGAGACGCATGTAATGGTGTAATATTCGGTTTTATCGTCCAATGTGCTGGTTTCAATTTAAGCAATTTTTAAAATCAACCAGGAGCCTGCATATAGAAAGACATTAGGAATGGAGAATAGACGGCTGAAGGAACAGGCCCGGTCCTCCTGGAGGCTAGACGACTGTCATATGTATATGCGCAAATTGTATATAAGCAAGGAGGGAGGGAGGGGACGGGGAGGGGAGGGAGGGAGGGGACGGGGAGGGAGTGAAGTCAACTATACGAAGTACGACCGTGGCAGCCCAATTAATAATTAAATAAAATGATATTTGCGCCTTTTTTGATGGGTTTCCTGTGCTAGAGCGCGCGCGCGCAATACGGCTCCCTGTGCTGAGTAGCGTATTATGTTGGGCTCCCTGTGCTGAGTAACGTATTATGTTGGGCTCCCTGTGCGTAGTAACGTATTATGTTGGGCTCCCTGTGCGTAGTAACGTATTATGTTGGGCTCCTGTGCGTAGTAACGTATTATGTTGGGCTCCCTGTGTGCGTCCCGCAAGACGCGCCCGCAGAATACATATTGAAACATTATAGAAACTGTTTCAATATGCACTCTCTGCGGGCTCCCTGTGTTCTTACGTCTTTATTGGGCTCCCTGTGTTCTTACGTCTTTATTTGGCTCCCTGTGTTCTTACGTCTTTATTGGGCTCCCTGTGTTCTTACGTATTGATTGGGCTCCCTGTGTTCTTACGTCTTTATTGGGCTTTCTGCGTTCTTGCGTCTTTATTAGGCTCCCTGTGTTCTTACTTCTTTATTGGGCTCCCTGTGTTCTTACGTCTTTATTGGGCTCCCTGTGTTCTTACGTCTTTATTGGGCTCCCTGTGTTCTTACGTCTTTATTTGGCTCCCTGTGTTCTTACGTCTTTATTGGGCTCCCTGTGTTCTTACGTCTTTATTGGGCTCCCTGTGTTCTTACGTATTGATTGGGCTCCCTGTGTTCTTACGTCTTTATTGGGCTTTCTGCGTTCTTGCGTCTTTATTAGGCTCCCTGTGTTCTTACTTCTTTATTGGGCTCCCTGTGTTCTTACGTCTTTATTGGGCTCCCTGTGTTCTTACGTCTTTATTGGGCTCCCTGTGTTCTTATGTCTTTATTGGGCTCCCTGTGTTCTTACGTCTTTATTGGGCTCCCTGTGTTCTTACGTATTGATTGGGCTCCCTGTGTTCTTACGTCTTTATTGGGCTCTCTGCGTTCTTGCATCTTTATTGGGCTCTCTGTGTTCGATTCACGTGCGTTTTTCCGTGCGTTTACGTTCGATAGTCATGGATTATTATAATACCTTACATAAACGCTCAGAAAACCCGCGCGAATACAGGGAGCCCGCCCAATATATAAAACCGCGCTCTCTACCACAGGAAGCCCATGAAAACGCGCGCATATATCATTTTATTAATAATAGTCTCAACAGAAATGGCTTCGCTTTCACTAGCGACTCAAGCATAAGAATGTGTGCGATGTGAAAACAGCCCCGATGCAGGTATAAGAAATAGAGTATTGTACCTTTTTAACCTGTACATTTTGATACTTATTTGCTTGTTATGTAATTCGTGCTTGCGGGGTTTTAATTGAAAGAACACCTATTGTGCTTGCATCGCTAGTGATTGCAATTGTTGGCAATAAAAGGCTCAACCCGCAGACTTACCATTGAATAGGAACTTGATGATGAAGGGCGTGGCTGTTACCATGGCACGTTCCTTGCTCTGCGATGCAAATGGTGTTGATTACACCCTTGTACATTCATCTCAAGCACGTCAAGGCCTGGGTTTTAGGGGATACCAGGAAATCATATTGATTTGAATATCTCTCGTGTCTTTTAACTTGGAAAGATGAGCTTTGTGTCTGTGACAAATACATTGGAAGACTGGGTACTAGTGTTATAACCATTTAGATAGACAATTTGACAATATTATCTACAAAACTGTATAAACAACTAATTCAGCCAATCAAACACTTGAACCCAGTCTACCCCAGACCAGGTCTAATATGACAATTAAGATCCTTAACAATTTGGGCTGGGTAATGTTGGTGCCATAATGTTGACTTGCAGTAGTCACATGACCTTGACTTGCAGTTAATCACATGACCTTGACTTGCAGTAGTCACATGACCTTCAAAATGAGTTCACTTCATCACTGTCACGTGACAAACCTTATGAAATGTTCAAGAAATCTGGGCAGTAAGACATCTGGCGCCAAAAGGTGGTACGAAAGGTGAATAGCATTATCCATTGGATAAATCCTTATCCAGTGGATAAGTCATTGCTGTTATTTAATGAAGATATCCAGTGGATAAGGATTTATCCAATGGATAGCGGGTATCTCAAGCATGCTAAGGCCTGGATCGCTTACAATAGTCGTCTAAACATCTGGAAGCCAGCTGGGCATTTTTAATATTATTAGACACCGCTGCATTGCTTGACAGAGGGCACTCTTAGACAAAGACTCTATTCGTACAAAACTGTTGCTGTTGTACAATTAAGCACTTTTTTTATTTTGTTGATTGTACATATGTATTAGTAAATAATTTACAGTCTCTAAGCTTATGCATATTGTCTTGTCAGACATCACATTGGTGCCTTTAGACATTGATGAAAGGGTTAGCTATGTTATGTAGGGGGAGGGGGTGAGAAATACAGCATTGATCCCCACCCCTTCCCCCATGGTTAGTACATTTATTCAGTAACACTTCCCACCTTTGAAATAGAGTTGCTACTCAATGGGGCTTGTCTCCCCTTCCCGTGGGGGGCTACTCAAAGTAAATTAGGATAAGTGTGTGGCACCAGCATGTCAATTTTCATTCATTCATTCATTCATTTTTTCAATACCATATTTTGGATTCAGGTTCTCTAAAACCCTGCCCTATTAATCTGGGCAGCAAATACCTACATGTATATAATATAGCCAATATATGAAAGTACCTCCCCAAGCCCACTTAACCAGCCCCACTAAGTAGCCACTCCCCCTCCCCAACAATTCTACCCTAGTATCACTGCATATGTAAATCTTTATTTTGTTAGCGCCTACTTTAGATATACAGGTATAGCTATCTCTAGATTCAGTTGGTATTAATGTTCATATAGTGTATCTTCTATCTACTACATACAGTTATGTAAACATGCATGGTCAACAGCTCTTTTAAAATGCCCTTCTAATCTCAGGAACAACAGTGTTTGCTTTAATCCTGAGTGCTTCAGTGGCACTGGTTATGTAAGCATGCAAGGCCAACAGCTCTTATCTTTTAGAATGCCCTTCTATTAAATCTCAGGAACAACACACTGTTTGCTTAATCCTGAGTGCTTCACTGGTTTTCACTTTTTATTTACAATTATAATCTACTGCTTTGGGTAGAACTTCACAACTTGTTGCTACATGGAATTTGGACTGAAATTTCTATTGCAGCAAGATAGAATACTGAAATGATACAGTACAAACGGCCCACTCAGAGAGGAGATAATACTACTTACCACAATACAGCCCAGCAAAGATTCTGTTAGAACACACAGTCTCCTTGATATCCAAGTTGTCGCCATATTTCGAGGCTCTTTGCAACAAGTGGTGGCAACAACGGTGACATCTTTGTAAACATGTATCGGATTCAACATCATAGATTGACTTGGTACATACATGGGCAGGCATCGCCACTAACAGAATCTTTATCAGGCAGTATTTGTAGCAGGTGCATTGCAGTATTTGTAGTAGGTGCATTGCAAAGGGTGGAGCATTAGGTCATTTGTACATTGTCATTTCAATATTCTGGTACATACACATGTAGGCATCACTAAAGAGTCTTTTCATTGAGGGCGGTAGCTCCCCCTTGTTATTAGCACTGATGATTTCCTCTGGTTTAGCATTGAGCCATTTTGTTGCCTCTGGACATGGTGTGACGCAGGGGATATTGTAACCATTTTTTTCTCCTAAACAAAAAGGAAACAATTCATTATTTTACAGAATTTGTATTACAACCTGGAAAAATAAATGCTAATATTTGAGGAAGCAATAAATCACCACCACCATCAACATCATTATCACCATCTTCATTATCACTATCATCATTAATCCCACCTCCACCACCATCATCACCACCATCATCATTATCACTATCATCCCAACATCATTATCACTACCACCATTGTCATCATCACCACCATTGCCACCATCATCATCATCACCACCACCACCATCATCATCACCACCACATACATGTACATACATACATACTTTATTAGTGTAGTACCATATTAGTACCACCATCATCATCATCATCATCATCATCGCCACCACCATCATTATCGTCATCATCATCACCACCACCACTGTATCTAACTACAAGGATCGAAGAGAGGTCAAAACAACCTTGCATTGAAAATACATCGCAGGAACCAACAAAAGCAAAAACATCTCACCTTTTCTGTCAGCCATGCTATCAAAGAAACACCACTCAGAGTCAGGGTTCAACCCACACTTCACGAAGGCCACGTAGTGACTAGTTGCAATGCAAACCACAGCATAGAGCTCCATCATGTGCTTCTCAATGGGAAGATCAGTTGCATACTGGCTGTACTCTCTTGGTACAATGATTGGTGTTGGATGGTGACTCGTTCTCCTTGCGTGGAAATGCCATTTCTTGTTACATTCTTTACAAAAGGCAGCAATCCCTGATAATTCTTTTTCTTGGTAGCATTCCTTGCATTCAAAGGTGGAGACATTTCTACCACAAACAGAACATTCACGAGGAACTAGAATAACAAATATGGACACAGAGTAGTTATCTTTTGTTAATATTACCAGGGTGACTGCTGCCATAGTAACTACTGTCATAGCAACCACAGCTCAACAATTGCAAATGGTTAGACCTTCACGTCTTCTCGGATAAGGACGTTAAACCATAGGTCCTGTCTCCTGACCCTAATCTAACCTGTTCACGGGGGACATTAAAGATTCTGTTGAACTCTTCTTAAGAGTAGGGGATTGTTACCCGGTTCAACAGCCTACTTCAAATTGGAGGCATAACACACTAACATACATGTACTAACTCCTCATGACTGTAAGCTGCTCGGCTGCCGTAGGCACCTTCATATGCAGCCCGAAAAAGTCCTCCATCGGTTGTAAAGCGCATTGAGACAATGTGAAATGCGCTATACAAGAACCGATTTATTGCTGCCGCAGCGAGCGAGCCTGAAGCGAGCGAGCAAGGCAGCTCTCTAATCGACATATATAAACAATATATAGGGGTCTTTGGGCATTTTGCTTGCAAAACGCAAGGAATTGTGGTTAACGGCAAGATCAAAGGTGCAAGGCAGGCTGGTTAATGCGCAAAGTGAAATATCTGAATGCGCAGAGACCACAATGCAAGGCGTCGCTAATACACGTGCAACGTCTTTCGCTTGAAACTTGATAATGGTCTCTTGGTTCAAGCAAGAACGTTAAGTATATAATTCTTTTTACGATGAAAGTCGTTTTCAACATATCAAGCTTTACCGTGTCGAATACTTTCACGGATGGTACTTGAGATAAGTCATCTTGTCTGTCATCATTATACTTATTTAACCTAGAAACGAATGACCGAAGGCCAAGTAGCTTTTTTCTTGTTTTTCTTCCTTTATGAAAGTTTCAATCGCAGAATTCGAATGGTCAGCATAGTTTACAAAGAATTGCGTTTTCTTGACAAGTTTTCTCCATTGCGAAAGCGGATCGTCTGATATTATTTTATCATTCCAGACAAATCCAGGAGTAGAGGTCACGATTCACTCCGAGTCTGATGCGGTGATGACAGATTTTTGGCCTGAAATAAACAAGAATGTGGGAACACCTTACTCTGATTGGTTACTGTCAAATCGGCTGATGCGTTCCTGTCAAGGTTGGAAACATTAATTCAATTTAGCCTCCTTCGGCCTCGCTCGGCGTTGCCTGTGGAGGAGGCTAAATTCAATTTGTTTTTCGAAATGTTTGAAGCTTGCATTACGTAATGAAACGGAACTTGTAAATTTCAAAAACGGTCTTGACTCAACATTGCATGCTTCGAAACTGGAATGTGATTGATATTTCTGTCTCGCTGAATTAATGTTGTCAAAGGAACATCTGCATGTACTAGGTAGGTAGGTAGGTAGGTAGGTAGCTAGGTCAACTTTATTTAGTCACGCTAGCCCCTTCAACTTAAACCTGGTTTCCAAGATCTAGAGGGGCGTGAATACAATAACAAGACGCTCTGAGAGCGTTTTCTCGGCGGGTGTTGTTGTTGTGTAGTGATGTCTAGACAACGTCTCGTTACGATTACTTTCGCAGTGCGGGTCGGCTTATTGGCTTTGTTGAGTTTCTTGTAGAAAATACGTGATCATTCTCTGAGAGTATCAGTACCAGCAAGCTAGCGATCAGTTATCGACAAAATGACTTCAGTTTGTCATGAGCTTCGTCCGAAAGAAGAAGATTCCCAGTTCATCGAATCGAATGAGTCAAACGTGCACGTCTCGTATGAGCCTGCGATATACGTTTGAGCGCCTGCGTTGTCATGACGAATTGCCAATTTGTGACCGACGAAGAAAAAGAAAGCCCATTTTAAAACTCGGCGTCTGCCACAGGCAGCCCGCCGAGTAATAATTTACAAAATTGTCTAACACACGAATAATGTGCTGAAAGAGGACGTTTGCAGACTGTTTACTGACGAAACAAAAACCTTATTGCTTGGTTTCAATTAGCTGTTGAACCTCCTTCAAATGACGGGCAAACACTGCCCTCCATGTGCTATGGCAAGCAGTGAGTATTCTATTAAAAAGGTGCAATTCAGCTGATGAAAACATTTACAGAATTTGACTGAAACAATAATTCTGGACTACAAAATTGTTGCCCATCTTTGATGACATGCTTCTCAATGCATTCAGTAATTTTGCATTATGGCCACATTTCCGGCATAACATTTTGTGTGGCAGCATTCACTGCCGTAACGGTAGACTAGTTAGTATTATTATAACATTGTCGTGGCAACATTGCCATAGAAAACACTTGGTAACCAACCAGGCTGACAAAACAAATGTAAAACTCACTACAAACTCACTGAAATAATAAACTCTTACCATTCTCTAGAATATGAGTGATATCCAGTTTTAGGTCAGGTAGAATGATGTCATACATCTTGTATTTCCTTCCAAACCTTGGCATCTGTAGTATCATACATGATGGTACCTAGTACAAAACAAGCCATTACAATAGTGCACCAATACATGAGTACAAAACAAGCCATGTACAATAGTGCACCAAGGTATGAGTACATAACAAGCCATGTACAATAGTGCACCAATACATGAGTACATAACAAGCCATGTACAATAGTGCACCAATACATGAGTACATAACAAGCCATGTACAATAGTGCACCAATACATGAGTACAAAACAAGCCATGTACAATAGTGCACCAAGGTATGAGTACATAACAAGCCATGTACAATAGTACACCAATACATGAGTACATAACAAGCCATGTACAATAGTGCACCAATACATGAGTACAAAACAAGCCATGTACAATAGTGCACCAAGGTATGAGTACATAACAAGCCATGTACAATAGTACACCAATACATGAGTACATAACAAGCCATGTACAATAGTACACCAATACATGAGTACATAACAAGCCATGTACAATAGTACACCAATACATGAGTACAAAACAAGCCATGTACAATAGTACACCAATACATGAGTACAAAACAAGCCATGTACAATAGTACACCAATACATGAGTACAAAACAAGCCATGTACAATAGTGCACCAATACATGAGTACAAAACAAGCCATGTACAATAGTACACTAATACATGAGTACATAACAAGCCATGTACAATAGTACACCAATACATGAGTACATAACAAGCCATGTACAATAGTACACTAATACATGAGTACATAACAAGCCATGTACAATAGTACACCAATACATGAGTACATAACAAGCCATGTACAATAGTGCACCAATACATGAGTACAAAACAAGCCATGTACAATAGTGCACCAAGGTATGAGTACATAACAAGCCATGTACAATAGTACACCAATACATGAGTACATAACAAGCCATGTACAATAGTACACCAATACATGAGTACATAACAAGCCATGTACAATAGTACACCAATACATGAGTACAAAACAAGCCATGTACAATAGTGCACCAAGGTATGAGTACATAACAAGCCATGTACAATAGTGCACCAATACATGAGTACATAACAAGCCATGTACAATAGTACACCAATACATGAGTACAAAACAAGCCATGTACAATAGTGCACCAAGGTATGAGTACATAACAAGCCATGTACAATAGTGCACCAAATACATGAGTACATAACAAGCCATGTACAATAGTGCACCAATACATGAGTACATAACAAGCCATGTACAATAGTGCACCAATACATGAGTACAAAACAAGCCATGTACAATAGTGCACCAAGGTATGAGTACATAACAAGCCATGTACAATAGTACACCAATACATGAGTACAAAACAAGCCATGTACAATAGTGCGCCAATACATGAGTACATAACAAGCTATGTACAATAGTGCACCAAGGTATGAGTACATAACAAGCCATGTACAATAGTACACCAATACATGAGTACATAACAAGCCATGTACAATAGTGCACAAATACATGAGTACATAACAAGCCATGTACAATAGTGCACCAATACATGAGTACATAACAAGCCATGTACAATAGTGCACCAATACATGAGTACATAACAAGCCATGTACAATAGTGCACCAATACATGAGTACATAACAAGCTATGTACAATAGTGCACCAATACATGAGTACATAACAAGCCATGTACAATAGTACACCAAGGTATGAGTACATAACAAGCCATATACAATAGTGCACCAATACATGAGTACATAACAAGCCATGTACAATAGTACACCAATACATGAGTTCAAAACAAGATATCATTGATCCATTGCATACCTCGGCTAATTTCAGATCTGAGAAGAAAAAGGACTGCTCCAGTAGTTCTTGCACTGATGCTAACTTAATCCTTTCATCTTTTTCAGTGATTATTTGATAGTAGTTTGACTCCTCACATCTGCTGTTTGGGGTTCTGGAATTGATACAAAATCAACACCAATCACATTCAATCATTTTAGTTACATGTGGATGATGCACTGGTCAGAGTCGTGGCGTCATAGCTAGACTGCTATTAAGCCGTGTTTTGAAATAAAACAAGATGCTCTATAAGCGTCCACTCGGCAGGCTTCAGCAATGAGCCTTCGGTTTCCTCAGCAGCACAGAGCGCATGCGCCTTGGTACCCAGTTAGCGATTTGTGGCCATAAGAAAAAGAAATGCCATTTTTCAACTCGGCGTGCCACAGGCAGCCCGCTGAGTAATTATAATTAAAAACAAGGGAAATGTTGAGCATGAAATGATATCCTGACAATAATACTATACTCTTCCAGAATAGTAACTCATGTGGAAACACAGGCATATATCTGTACATTTCTTTTCTTGAAGAGCTTTTCAGAAAAAGTAGCACACAGAACATTGACAGAATGTTGCATAGCAAATGCTTCATATCAATAGACGTCATTTCCAGTCTCATGACGATTTTCATCAGCTGAATTGCACCTTTTCAATAGAATACTCTCTGCTTGATAGCACATGGAGGGCAGTGTTTGCCCCTCAGTCGAATGTAAATAATGAGATTCAAGGACTTTTAACAGCTGATTGACATCAAGCAATAAAACGCTCAGTGATCTGTGCATATTTTTCTTTGAAGAGCTCTTCCAAACAACATGCTCGTTTAAAATCATTGAAAACTATTTTATAAAAGTAATATACAATGGCCACTTGTCTCCTAGAGTGTTGATGTCACAGTGTACACTTGAAAGGCAAGAGTTCAGTTCCTAAGCTTGCTTCTTTCGTTGTGCTCTACAACTCCTCCCATTGTGCTTACTGGGTATATAGACACGCGCAGCTATTTTATATTATGTACAACACTGCTCAAAAGTTTGTCACGCACAGAAACGATATATCGCCTCATTTGCCGATACATCGCCAAACGTGCCAATATATCGCTTAGATGACATATTGCCTAAATGAAATATCGCCTAACCAATATATCGGCTGCCATCAAACTATATATATATTTCGGTTGAGAACAAGTGATATATTAGTTAGACGATATATCGGCTAAACGAAATATCGCCTGTCGGCTGACAATATATCAGCTGATGGATTCGGTCAGGCAATAGTTTTCTCACTGAATTAGTTAATTCAAATCTTTCGCATATTAGCCATTACCTAAACGAGCAGGGGACTGGGAACGAGTTTATTAGAATTAATGCAATTACGAAATTAAGTGTATGACATGATTTGAGCGAATTCTGTCGGAATTATACACTTTTGAAATTGTGTTGTCCAGCCAAAATTTTTACAGTGAATGTATGGTTTGGCTGGACAATGCCAAATATTTACAGAGTTTGTATGGGAAAAGAGACATATTTGCTGCCCTCTAGCATCGTCAATATTAAGCCGAAGGTCACCAAACTTTCCAGACTAGCTATGTTTGATCTGCTCTCTCAGAAAATGATGCCCACTTTTGCTAGTTTCTTATTGGATTAGTTTTACGGACTTGGTCCCAGTCCCCTGCTCATTTAGGTAATGGCTAATTGCTTTGAGATGATGTTGCTCAGCTACCGAAAACTAGTCTCCAGATAGAGATTATCATCAAGCGAAATATCGTTTAGCGGCAACCGATATATTGTTTGGTCAAGTGAAATATTGCTTGGTCAACCAAGAGTAACTAGCATGCTATATGTAGTTGAGAAACATTGCAGACATACTTAAGTTTTAGCAGTGGTTGACTCTTTAGTACTTGCTGTAGTAGTGTGTTAAGGAATTCTTCTGGGTCTGTAAGAACAATGGCATACATTAAGTCATTATTAAGTTTGTGAATCAAGACTTGATGTAATTGGTGCTGACAGTTATGTTGTGGGTTTTATTCAAGGTGAACTACTGATGTTATATGAATTGTTGTTACTGTTGCTGCTAATAGTGTTACAAGTATTGGTGGTGGTCATAAGGCTGTTGCTATTGTTGTTACTGTTGCTACTAATAGTGTTACAAGTATTGGTGGTGGTCATAAGGCTGTTGCTATTGTTATTACTGTTGCTACTAATAGTGTTACAAGTATTGGTGGTGGTCATAAGGCTGTTGGTATTGATGTTACTGTTGCTACTAATAGTGTTACAAGTATTGGTGGTGGTCATAAGGCTGTTGCTATTGTTGTTACTGTTGCTACTAATAGTGGTACAAGTATTGGTGGTGGTCATAAGGCTGTTGCTATTGTTGTTACTGTTGCTACTAATAGTGTTACAAGTATTGGTGGTGGTCATAAGGCTGTTGCTATTGTTGTTACTGTTGCTACTAATAGTGTTACAAGTATTGGTGGTGGTCATAAGGCTGTTGCTATTGTTATTACTGTTGTTACTAATAGTGTTACAAGTATTGGTGGTGGTCATAAGGCTGTTGTATTGATGTTACTGTTGCTACTAATAGTGTTACAAGTATTGGTGGTGGTCATAAGGCTGTTGCTATTGTTGTTACTGTTGCTACTAATAGTGTTACAAGTATTGGTGGTGGTCATAAGGCTGTTGCTATTGTTGTTACTGTTGCTACTAATAGTGTTACAAGTATTGGTGGTGGTCATAAGGCTGTTGCTATTGTTGTTACTGTTGCTACTAATAGTGTTACAAGTATTGGTGGTGGTCATAAGGCTGTTGCTATTGTTGTTACTGTTGTTGCTAATAGTGTTACAAGATATTGGTGGTGGTCATAAGGCTGTTGCTATTGTTGTTACTGTTGTTGCTAATAGTGTTACAAGTATTGGTGGTGGTCATAAGGCTGTTGCTATTGTTGTTACTGTTGTTGCTAATAGTGTTACAAGTATTGGTGGTGGTCATAAGGCTGTTGCTATTGTTGTTACTGTTGCTGCTAATAGTGTTACAAGTATTGGTGGTGGTCATAAGGCTGTTGCTATTGTTGTTACTGTTGCTACTAATAGTGTTACAAGTATTGGTGGTGGTCATAAGGCTGTTGCTATTGTTGTTACTGTTGCTGCTAATAGTGTTACAAGTATTAGTGGTGGTCATAAGGCTGTTGCTATTGATGTTACTGTTGCTGCTAATAGTGTTACAAGTATTGGTGGTGGTCATAAGGCTGTTGCTATTGTTGTTACTGTTGCTGCTAATAGTGTTACAAGTATTGGTGGTGGTCATAAGGCTGTTGCTATTGATGTTACTGTTGTTGCTAATAGTGTTACAAGTATTGGTGGTGGTCATAAGGCTGTTATTATTGTTGTTACTGTTGCTGCTAATAGTGTTACAAGTATTGGTGGTGGTCATAAGGCTGTTGCTATTGTTGTTACTGTTGCTGCTAATAGTGTTACAAGTATTGGTGGTGGTCATAAGGCTGTTGCTATTGTTGTTACTGTTGCTGCTAATAGTGGTACAAGTATTGGTGGTGGTCATAAGGCTGTTGCTATTGTTGTTACTGTTGCTACTAATAGTGTTACAAGTATTGGTGGTGGTCATAAGGCTGTTGCTATTGTTGTTACTGTTGCTGCTAATAGTGTTACAAGTATTGGTGGTGGTCATAAGGCTGTTGCTATTGTTGTTACTGTTGCTGCTAATAGTGTTACAAGTATTGGTGGTGGTCATAAGGCTGTTATTATTGTTGTTACTGTTGCTGCTAATAGTGTTACAAGTATTGGTGGTGGTCATAAGGCTGTTGCTATTGTTGTTACTGTTGCTGCTAATAGTGTTACAAGTATTAGTGGTGGTCATAAGGCTGTTGCTATTGATGTTACTGTTGCTACTAATAGTGGTACAAGTATTGGTGGTGGTCATAAGGCTGTTGCTATTGATGTTACTGTCGCTTCTAATACAGTAGTTTGCTGTTACTTTTGCAGTAGCTATTGTTGTTGTTGTTGTTGTTGTTGCTCCTTGTGATTTTAAAAACACAACTTTAGCTCAGAAATCTAGAACAGTGCTAAGTTACCTTTTTCTTCATTCATAAGACCAGATGTTGAACCCAGTTCGTCCAGCAGCTTTCTCAACTGAAGTACGCGATCAGCTCTTACAAAACCAGCCCTGCAAACAATGAAATGCAATTCACCGATTGGCCCCTAGAGCTCACGTGGTGTACTTCATGTTACTGTCACCAAAATGTTCGTACATTTTCCGTGAATTGCCGTACAAACGCACTAACTTTTGTACAGTTTATCGACTCGATTTAGTTTTTCGATTCTCTAAATATTAGCAAAACTATTTTAATTAAGGTTGATAAACGAGGATCGCACATCTAAATCGAGTCGATAAACTGTACAAAAGTTAGTGCGTTTGTACGGCAATTCACAGACAATGTACGAACATTTTGGTGACAGTAACATGAAGTACACCACGAGAGCTCTAGGGGCCAATCGGTGAATTACTATAGGCAAGTACATCAGAGCGTAATCATCATCATCATTTCCCATTGGGCACATTTCCGGCCTTGGGGTGCTTATGTCTGGTGGGCAATCTTGTCTCTAGTAGTCGCATAACAATGTGAAATAACAATGATTGTGGAAATTATTTCTGAGCAGAGGAGATCAAAGAGTATTGGTCAAATACTTATTGAACAGATTGAAGCTGTTCGTGGTCATTGAGTGGGGTTCGATAGCAAAATGAATCAATGCTTCTACAGAGTAAAACTATATCAAAAGAACAGCAAAACAAAGGAGGAAAAATAAATGCCTGGACTACATCCCGATGGTTGAGCACTACAGTATGTGGTTCTAATTGTGAACAGTTCTAATTGCGAACACTTTTCAGTAAAAGTACCATTTTTATACCGTAACGTTAAGATCGACCAAAAATATTTTACCCGAGCAAATATTGATTTATTTTCAATCACTCAATGCTATTTTTGGCTTCCTGAAATTTTTTTTCGCGCAAAATTTCAACTTTAATTCAAAGTAAGCTGACGACTGTTGTTTACCAATTCGAATTTTAAGCGCGCCTTTAGATTCTCAGTGGCAAAGTTCGCATATTTTCTTTCTAAAAACGCAAAATTTGGAGTTTGTTTTTATATGAGCTAAAAGGTCAATAATAACACTTTTCCTCACAAAACAATAATTAGAAAAGTGTTGAAAATGAACGAGCAGCATCAGAATGAAAAATTGTGCGTGTTTTTGCGATGTGCATCTAATTGTAAACTGCTCATGCATAACTTGGCACTTCATAGCATATATGTAGTTCTTAAGAAATAGAGTAAAACTGCCGCTAATATACCTGCACTGGTATAATAGCAAATATTGAGAAGGAAATATGTATAAGAAGTCCGCGTTTGTGATACAAATTTGCGCCATTGCGTTGTTAGCAATTACACGAGCGTGATGAACGGCATGCATCAATGAACATGCGAACACATCAGTAATTTAGCGTTGCCGTCTGACTTCACTTCGTTTTAACATTTTTCTAGCATTCGTATCGAAATAACACGAATATAATATTGTTTTAAGACAACTTGGAACTTGTACATCGAATTGCAAGGCTAGAAATCGATAATAATACACAATATTAATCCATTAAAAGCAAGCCAAAAGTGTTCACAATTACAAACATGTATATGTTCACAATTAGAACTACCAACAGACATGATATAATAAAATATATTTAGAAAAGTTCAATAATAAATACAACGAAACTTAATCACATGTTAGCTGAAGTGTAGAGCTAATTTATAGCAAAGGTTCAGGATAATCGTACCATATGTTGACGAGAAATATCTTTATGTGCAAAAAGTTTTCACAATTAGAACCACATACTGTACTTTCACAAATATTACTCTGTGGCAGTTGAACAAGCTGATCTAATGCAAATATCATTGTCAAGAGTGGCAGGAACAACAGAATTCCCTGGGGAAGTTCAAGAACCACTCCTACATGCCACAGATTTTATGGTGGGTACAAGCCCAGACTACATTAGAGAAACTAGAGAATCTGTTGCTGGACCAGAGCTCTATGCGACAATGACACTTCCAATCCTACAGAACTTGTAATTTTTGATTGATGAAAACATTAGAGCCCTGATGCCTGGTATATGCAGAGATTCCAGATTTGATAAAAATCTGAACAATTTAGAGTCAGTTTGAACCATCCCCCCCTCCCCCCCCCCCCCCCCCCCCCCCCCCAAATTTAGAGCCAGTTTGAACCATCCTAATTCCCCCACCCCCTAATCCCCCCCCCCCCCCCCCCCCCCCCAAAAAAACACAGTACTGTCTTCTATTTAAAGTATAATAGCTTTAATGTAAACACAATATCAAAACATCGGCACAAGGCATCCTGGGCTCAGATACAGGGTCTTTGAATGACCACTTTTGTAAATATGCTACCAACCTTCTAAGTGGATTAACGATGCCTTCTTTCAAGACTTTCTGTACTGTTTCGTACTGGTCTAGATCCTCCTGAGTTTTGCTTCTGTACAGTAAGGTATCGAAGACTGTAGTGAATGCAAACATGCTATATAGAGTAGCATCCAAGTAACAAGAATTATGGTGTCCTTGGATTCCTCTCATCCTTCCTTGATGATCTCTGTTTAAATATGAAGGCGGCGGTATCGTGCCTTCAATCAATGGTGCATCAAGGCTACCAAAGGCTGCAACATAGAAATGGTTACGTTCAATATACACATCTAACATTGGATGTATATTTTGTAATGGAACTCACTATATTGATGTGAGGGCACCAGCAACCAGCAATAGAGTTGTTTTCATATGAGTGGGAAACCTACAGCTCGGAGTTACCATCACGGTACGAAATTGAAGACATTGTATTCAACCAATCAGAATGCTTGGATATTGCACGATTAGAGTCGTTTTCGTATAAGTGGGAAACCTACGGCACCGAGATAAGGTCACGGTACGGAATCGAAGACATTGTATTCAACCAATCACAGCGCGCAAAGTCATCGCTCAACCAATCAGGATGCTTGGATACGGCATGATGATGGTGCGATACAGTCAATGCACAGCATGAACCGTACCGTAACTACTTCCCACTCGTATGAAAACAACTATATTGTTGGCTACTTTCACAATGGGGAGTTTTCAGGTGTTGCGTGACATTTTCAATTTCAATCCAACAAAAATATAATATTTGAAAAGAGCACACCAAAGTTAGCAAAAATTGAAATTTTGAAGTAATTTTCGATGAATAGAGCGAAAGTTATGGGCGTATGTATGGTGGTGGGCAACAGTTGTTGGATTAAAATTTAAAATGTCACGCAAGACCTGCATTAACTCCCCATTGCAACAGCACCAATTCGTCAGGGAAATGCAAAATTTGCCACAAAAATATGCCATAAACGGGGGCTGCCTACTTTTTTTACTCTCCTACTAAGAATCTTTTTGACAAACCTGGACGTGTTCTGAACAACACTTCATACATTTTGTAGTTGGTAAATACATGTAATAGTCCAGTTCCGAGTTCCTTTTATCTCTGTTTCAAAACGAGTCTATGTGCAAAACCTTTCATATGGAAATGAGTTTTATTTACATGAAAAAGGAAAACAGATTTGCACAAGAAAGGTTTCGCACGTAGACTTGTTTTGAAACAGAGATAAAAGGAACTCAGAACTGGACTATTGCACTGACCTCAAACAGAATCAAGGACTTTTCAAGGACAAAATATTGAATTTCAAGGACTACTTCGTTATTAAAGAGCCCCTTGCAGATGATGGACCACCCCTGATACCCAATGATGTGACAATAAGCCCTGCTCAATGCTAATTAAGCAGGAAAGTGATCCAGCTCATATGAACCCTGGAATCCATTTTAATCTGATAATTTTATCTGGGTTTCTTTCCTATCTATGTTAAGCTGTTTTTAAAAGTTTATGTATTCACTGCAAGGAAGCTAACGTTGTAGAAACACGTACCTTTACTCATGTATTTAGTTACATCAACTGGAGATTCTGGCTGAAATCGGGAATCTCTACGGCAATTTGCCAAGTTGACAAAAAATCCTCTTCCTGCAGGACAAGTGAAATATCTTGTTCCGTGGAAAAGTCCATCAGAACAGGCAGCTTGCTCTTCTTCCTGGCCATACAAAAATGTAAAAATAAAGATGACAGATTTAGTTTGATAGTGATAATTATGATAGAGCAAATGTCATGCAATGGTGATAGAGTGATGACAGTAGTTGTTGATGATGCTGTTGAAGAAGATGATGACATTGTTGATGATGATGATGAAGATGTTGTTGATAATGTTGATGTTGTTGGTGATGATGTTGTTGATGTTGTTGATGATGTTGATGTTGATGATGCTGTTGATGCTGTTGTTGATGTTGTACGTTGATGATGTTGTTGATGATGTTGTTGATGATGTTGATGTTGATGTTGTTGATGATGATGTTGGTGGTGATGATGTTGTTGATGATGTTGATGTTGATGCTGTTGATGATGTTGTTGATGATGCTATTGATGATGCTGTTGATGCTGTTGTTGATGTTGTTGTTGATGATGTTGATGTTGATGTTGATGATGATGATGTTGATGATATTGTTGATGATGTTGTTGATGATGTTGTTGATGATGTTGTTGATGTTGTTGATGTTGTTGATGATGCTATTGATGATGCTGTTGATGATGCTGTTGTTGATGATGCTGTTGATGATGTTGATGTTGATGATGTTGATGATGTTGTTGATGATGTTGTTGATGATGTTGTTGATGTTGTTGATGTTGTTGATGATGCTATTGATGATGCTGTTGATGATGCTGTTGTTGATGTTGTTGATGATGCTGTTGATGCCGTTTATGATGTTGTTGGTGATGTTGTTGATGATGCTGTTGATGATGTTGTTGTTGATGATGCTATTGATGATGCTGTTGATGATGCTATTGATGATGCTGTTAATGATGACATTGTTGATGACAATGTTGATGATGATGATGTTGTTGCTGTTGATATTGTTGTTGATGATGATGACCATGGCTGATCAAAATAACGGTAATGGTACTAATGGTATCACATACAAGTAATGACAATGTTGCTATGATAATGTTGATGATGAGTATCCAATTTCAAAATCTAGTATAAAACTAACCAACTCAAGTCCCGCAACAAGTCTGTTCTTGAGGTCAGGCAACTTGCCAATCCATCGTATGACACCATATTGGCTCCTATTATTGGTCATGGGGACTTCCACCAGCGAACCAACCTCCAAACCAGTGTGATTGGTCAGTCTGTCCTGGTCATCATGCTTGGATGGACTACTATTACTTTCCTGTGTATCCATTACGGCATCAGCCTCAACTTCAGTAGTTATATGGTGTTCAACACACCCATCACTAGAGCTAATGATAGTCCCTTCCAGTCTAGATTCAGTTGGTATAGGACTTGTTCTGGTAACATTTCTATCACCAACGTTGGAATGACTGGTGGAATGAGGAACAACAACATAGGACATATTGTGCTGTGAACCCCTAGACACCTGCCATTGTGTCCCCCCTGTACAAAGAATAAATAATAAATATATAAACAACTTTATTTTATGAGGGTAGCACTTACCGGTATATATATATTATTATAATAATAATAATAATAATAATAATAAAAATAATAATAATAATAATAATAATAATAATAATAATAATAATAATAATAATAGTATTATTAATAATAATTATAATAATAATAATTATTATTATAAGTAATACCATGACAACAGGGAAATTAGTGATTAAATTTCCTGCAAGCTGAGGGAGAGTTTGTGGAAGTCCCGACGCCGTAGTCGGTTATCAGTTTGTAATACATTGTACCATGATCACCAAGGAAATAAAGTAAAATATAGTTAACTTTGCTTAACCCTTTGACTCCCACGGTGCCCGAAACCGCCCGTAAAAATCGATACTGCTTTTAAAAATTCTAACTTTCTGAATTTTCGTAACATCCATCTCATGACCAGCTTTTAGTGACAACTAGATAACTCTTCAAATTTTAACTTCAAGTAAACTGACTTACAGGTCCAATTTCTGGGCCCTAGTTCAATTTATTTTTCATAGAAATCAAAATGCATGTTTTTGACGCAATTTTACACCTTGAAAATGAACGACATTTGACTTGGATTTTCTTCCAAAATACATCCTTGAGAAACAAAACGCCACTTTCTCAGCAAACTTCCATCCCTCTTCTTGATATAGTCATTAATTTTTCCCTCTCTCTTCCTTAACTCGCCGATCAATAGCCATTTCCTTAGGACCAATTTCCTTAGGACCACTTTCGCCAACACGTGTTTTCCTTCTGCACGCCCGAAAAGGATGCCGGGAACATCCGGTAATTTTCGACAGCAAGTATCCCGCATTTCCTTTTTTTAGAGATTTATAGAGTGCCGAGCCACTCGGTCCTACAGGCAAAACATTGCACCGGTTGCATTCTTTACAAGTCCAAAGTCGCCAAAAATGCCTTTGTAGGTCCTGGAATTCACCACAGAACAACCAGAGGGGAAAATAAGCTTAGGAATATTTAATTGTCATTTTGGTCACAATTCATGACGGAGAGTTGGTTTGCCTTTGTAAAAAATGCTGGAGTTGACCAATCAAGGGAAAGTGCCCAAAAACATGGAAAAAAAACTTCATGGTGTGCTAATGCTTAGCAAGCCCTACCCCTGATCCATGTAAGCCCTACCCCTGATTCATGTAAGCGCTACCCCTGATCCATGTAAGCCCTACCCCTGATTCATGTAAGCCCTACCCCTGATCCATGTAAGCCCTATCCCTGATTCATATAAGCCCTACCCCTGATCCATGTAAGCCCTATCCCTGATTCATGCAAGCCCTACCCCTCATTCATGTAAGCGCTACCCCTCATTCATGTAAGCGCTACCCCTCATTCATGTAAGCGCTACCCCTCATTCATGTAAGCCCTACCCCTCATTCATGTAAGCCCTACCCCTCATTCATGTAAGCCCTACCCCTGATCCATGTAAGCCCTACCCCTGATCCATGTAAGCCCTACCCCTGATCCATGTAAGCCCTACCCCTGATCCAAGCGCTACCCCTGATCCATGTAAGCCCTACCCCTGATTCATGTAAGCGCTACCCCTCATTCATGTAAGCCCTACCCCTCATTCATGTAAGCCCTACCCCTGATTCATGTAAGCCCTACCCCTGATCCATGTAAGCCCTACCCCTGATTCATGTAAGCCCTACCCCTGATCCATGTAAGCCCTATCCCTGATTCATATAAGCCCTACCCCTGATCCATGTAAGCCCTATCCCTGATTCATGCAAGCCCTACCCCTCATTCATGTAAGCGCTACCCCTCATTCATGTAAGCGCTACCCCTCATTCATGTAAGCGCTACCCCTCATTCATGTAAGCCCTACCCCTCATTCATGTAAGCCCTACCCCTCATTCATGTAAGCCCTACCCCTCATTCATGTAAGCCCTACCCCTCATTCATGTAAGCCCTACCCCTCATTCATGTAAGCCCTACCCCTCATTCATGTAAGCCCTACCCCTGATCCATGTAAGCCCTACCCCTGATCCATGTAAGCCCTACCCCTGATCCAAGCCCTACCCCTGATCCAAGCGCTACCCCTGATCCATGTAAGCCCTACCCCTGATTCATGTAAGCGCTACCCCTCATTCATGTAAGCCCTACCCCTCATTCATGTAAGCCCTACCCCTCATTCATGTAAGCCCTACCCCTCATTCATGTAAGCGCTACCCCTGATTCGTGTAAGCGCTACCCCTGATTCGTGTAAGCGCTACCCCTGATTCATGTAAGCGCTGCCCCTGATTCATGTAAGCCCTACCCCTGATTCATGTAAGCCCTACCCCTGATTCATGTAATCCCTACCCCTGATTCATGTAAGCCCTACCCCTGATTCATGTAATCCCTACCCCTGATTCATGTAAGCCCTACCCCCGATTCATGTAAGCCCTTCCCCTGATTCATGGAAGCCCTACCCCTGATTCATGGAAGCTAATTGATTCATGGAAGCCATACCCCTGATTCATGGAAGCCCTACCCCTGATTCATGTAAGCCCTACCCCTGATTCATGTAAGCCCTACCCCTGATTCATGTAAGCCCTACCCCTGATCCATGGAAGCCCTACCCCTCATTCATGTAAGCCCTACCCCTCATTCATGTAAGCCCTACCCCTCATTCATGTAAGCCCTACCCCTCATTCATGTAAGCCCTACCCCTCATTCATGTAAGCCCTACCCCTCATCCATGTAAGCCCTACCCCTGATCCATGTAAGCCCTACCCCTGATCCATGTAAGCCCTACCCCTGATCCATGTAAGCCCTACCCCTGATTCATGTAAGCGCTACCCCTGATCCAAGTAAGCCCTACCCCTCATTCATGTAAGCGCTACCCCTCATTCATGTAAGCCCTACCCCTCATTCATGTAAGCCCTACCCCTCATTCATGTAATCCCTACCCCTGATTCATGTAAGCCCTACCCCTGATTCATGGAAGCCCTACCCCTGATTCATGGAAGCCCTACCCCTGATTCATGTAAGCCCTTCCCCTGATTCATGGAAGCCCTACCCCTGATTCATGGAAGCTAATTGATTCATGGAAGCCCTACCCCTGATTCATGGAAGCCCTACCCCTGATTCATGGAAGCCCTACCCCTGATTCATGTAAGCCCTACCCCTGATTCATGTAAGCCCTACCCCTGATCCATGGAAGCCCTACCCCTGATTCATGGAAGCCCTACCCCTCATTCATGTAAGCTAATTGATCCATGCAAGCCCTACCCCTCATTCATGTAAGCCTTACCCCTGATCCATGTAAGCCCTACCCCTCATTCATGTAAGCCCTACCCCTCACTCATGTAAGCCCTACCCCTCATTCATGTAAGCCCTACCCCTCATTCATGTAAGCTAATTGATTCATGTAAGCCCTACCCCTCATTCATGTAAGCCCTACCCCTCATTCATGTAAGCCCTACCCCTGATCCATGTAAGCACTACCCCTGATTCATGTAAGCCCTACCCCTCATTCATGTAAGCCCTACCCCTCATTCATGTAAGCCCTACCCCTGATTCATGTAAGCCCTATCCCTGATTCATGTAAGCCCTACCCCTCATTCATGTAAGCCCTACCCCTCATTCATGTAAGCCCTACCCCTGATTCATGTAAGCCCTATCCCTGATTCATGTAAGCCCTACCCCTGTTCATGTAAGCGCTACCCCTGATTCATGTAAGCCCTGCCCCTGATTCATGTAAGCCCTACCCCTGATTCATGTAAGCCCTACCCCTGATCCATGTAAGCCCTACCCCTGATTCATGTAAGCTGATTGATTCATGTAAGCTGATTGATAATACCCAGTAAGCAGAAAAAGGTAATCTATCCGCACTTCCACTCAGATCCTGAATGGTGAAATTTGGTCCGTGACAGGTAAAATATATGAAAACATGTGGGTGAAGCCATGTTCGAGAGTCCAGTGGTGCTCTTTGGCGCGAGCCCGCGCCGAAGACCACTGCTGGATTCTCGAGCATGGGGTGAAGCATAATCACAAAGCCCCTTTGCTGCCCTGTGCAACTACATGTAACACTGTTTTACTGAGGCCATCACTTACTCAAGTAGTCCG
The DNA here is from genome assembly GCA_033675265.1 of Actinostola sp. cb2023. Lineage (NCBI taxonomy): Eukaryota > Metazoa > Cnidaria > Anthozoa > Actiniaria > Actinostolidae > Actinostola > Actinostola sp. cb2023. The sequence continues at coordinate 60,604 of JAUJYZ010000041.1, read as the reverse complement.
GATAGCAATCGTTTTGCGAGTCTTGCACTTCAATGGGCGAAGTCCGAGTTGAATCAGCTTTTGGAGTATAGAAGTGGGAATGATCATGTTGTACTCTGATCTGTCCTGAAGATGCATGGGGACTTTTATTAAAGTGTTCGTCATAGAAATTGAATTCTTCCTGACTTTGCTCTGGGATTCTTTCCGTTTCGTGTGCTGGTTTGGTGGCTTTTTCGGCCTGGATTGACTCAAGGATGTCTTTCTGTTCTTTGATAAACTGGGTATTATCCATTTGCTGACCGGCTGCAACAATTATTGCATCTTCACTGGATTTCGATGATGCTGAAGATGTTGAATTTGAACGTTTTATTCTGGGGTGATTTGATGCTACGATTCAAGGAAATAAAAAAGGATATGCTATTTATCATGGTTACCAAGTGAAACATTGACTGTGAGTGGAATCAATGAATTGCACAATCAAATCCTCATTTACTTGCATGTGTAACATTACATATGTTTTGGTTGCCATTTGCCATGGTAACCTCCTTGCTTGCCTTGCTTATCCGATTGCCGCAGACAATGGCACCTACATATATCCTCCATATTAGTTACTCATTGACAAGTTAACACAGAGCTCGAGACTTCTCCCAAACCCCCAAGTGTTTGCATCACATGGAAAAACATTTTATATTTCTTTTATAAAATAAATACAACTGTGACGTCATTACCGTGTTTGCATAGCCTGATACAAACACAGGTAACAGCCAATCAGATCACAGAGATTTCTCAATGTATTTTATAAATCTGTTTAATAATAAGCTACAGTAGGTCATGCTCTGCTTTTGCAGTTGCCGTCCTTGGGCCATCCCAGGCCAGTGTGCTAGTGCCCTGGTAGTACTTCAAAGCTCTTTTCAATAACACTGCTTCTTTATAGGGGTATTGAAAAGTCAAGGCGAGACTTTGCGAGACAAGGCATATTTTTGCCCGAGATGCTTTTTCACCGATTTCCTTTGTTTTCAAAATTCAAGACTCTGAGACGGCTTTTTGTGAAAAAACGAGACTTTGAGACCCACAAAATTTGACCGAAATTTTTGCGAGACTCTGACTTTTTGCGGGACCATTCAACACCCCTTCTTTTCAATCTTAATTTTCTACTAACATTTTTTTGAAATCACTACAAGTGTGGGTGTAAAATCAAAAACTTACAAGAACTTCCATTGTTGACATCATATCCTAGCGACAGAGAACAGCCATCACTCTTGCTTAACTTGTCTTCATGTTGGAGGCCATCGAAGTCATCCGCTGGAATAACAGTATTTGCTGGCACAAAGATTGCAAAATCTTTTTTGCAGACAAACCGCTGGTCGCCTCTGAACATTCCTGTGCCTCTTCCTGTTCGTTTTTCCTAAAAAATCAGAATGGAAGTTTCAGGGGTGAATTAAAAACAAACAAAGAGACTTGCTCAACATGTAGCTCATTGAAATCAAGAGAGAGTTGTAGTACTATTAATAAGCCACTAAAACCCTTCTGCTGTCCCAGATGGTATTTGAACCTGGGATGGGTGGGGGGGAGGGTGGTTGGGTGGGGGGTGGCGGTGGCGGTAACTTAGGGGAACTCCCATTTATAAAGTGGTGGGGATGCTCATCAGAAATTTTGAAAATGGCCCCTAAGAGGTACCTGAGACTCTTCCAAGTGGGCGTGGCATGACATACTTTCCACCCCTAAGAGGTACCAAGTATAAAACAATAAGTATATGAATTTCGCGGTTAATTTTCCATGCCTCAGAAGCTTCACAAAACAAATGTTATTTGCTGTTAATTTGCTGGCAGACACCCTAAAAGGTACCGACTTGTTGTCTTGGCATTCCTTTTAAATCTGAGACCCCCTAAGTGGCACCAAATCGTGGATATCAAACCCTAAAAGGTACGACGAGCATCCCCATCACTATATATAAATAATTACCAGTTCTATTCCCACCGGAAGACGGCCATCAGCTTCTCGCGTTTCTGAAATGTATCTCACATGACCTCTCACTGGCTCGTCATCCAGAAAAAGAACAACTCTTTGGTCAATTTTCAACTTGTCATTGTAAATAGGAAAGGCTTTATCATGTGAGTGATGGTCTGTTTTGCTCTTAAATCCACTTGGAATGAATGAATGTAATTTCGATTTGTAGTTTGTTTGTCCTTCTTTTCGAGGTGATTTTGATACATGTTCCACTAGTGGTCGAATTTTATCCATTGCAACAAACACGCCACAATCTGGTGGACAATCAAAGTATCTCTTGTTTCTGAAGGTCCCATCTGTTGTACCTTGTGCATGTCCTTCCTGTAGACAGAGAATATCAATTCAATCAATCCTGTCATCCTCTATTAAAGTGCATATGAAGCAAATTGTTTTCTTTTAAAAATCGATTACATATGAAGTGAATAGTGGGATGGTTCAGTATTTTGTGTTTTGAACTTTGCATTTGTGAGTTATAAAGGTTTGGAATCGTGATATGCTAATATCACGGCGTCATTTTGACGCCATTTTGGTTGCAATTTATTATACAAAAGTGCCCTTGTGCAAATTACTGACATTTTTAATCTGGCAAAAAGTTTTCTACAACTTATATAAATGATGTTTTTCTATTTCAGAAAAGAGTACTGCTTGAAAAAATATAAACAAGTTACAGCGTGCAACCGAGTTGACGCAACCGAATTTGCATATCACGATTTCAAACCTTTATAACTCGCAAATGCGAAGTTCAAAACACAAAATACTGAAATATCCCACTCACTATTCACTTCATATGTAATCAATTTTTAAAAGAACAAATTTCGCTTCATATGCACTTTAAGCGGTCAGTTGTCAAAGTCCCAGAAATCACTCCCCTTAATTAATGTCAAGTTAATTTGCAGTGTTTAATGCAAAAATGGCTGCTGCTAATTAGCATAATATTTGTACATTTATGTCTAAAGTAGCAAAATGGTTCAGCAATGCTCCAAGAAAGTTAGTCTGTGAGTTTGAAGGTGAAATAGTAAATTCCTGCAAAGTTACGAGTACTTTATAGTGTGAAAAAACATGAAAACGAGGCTCTAAAGGCCTCGGTTGATAAACACATACAAAACTCTCTGTTTTTGATCCGTAATAACTTCTTGAATATTAGGTCTATAACAACCCAACTTGAAGTACTCTTTTCGATGGCTGAAGCAATTTGTACTGTAAAGGTTTTAGTTTGTCTATTTTAAAGGCACAGAATTATGCATAGGGTCTATAGGGTTGCTACTATTGTCTCAACCCGTATTACATGTACAGCACGAAGCACAAATGTATAACCACCTTTAATGTATTCGGCCCGACGCATACTTTTGTCTTGGCCATTATCCAATCAGCTTTGCAGGATTGTCTTATCTCTGATCTAACGGCTAATTGGAGGATGGCGAGACAAAAGTATGCGAATACATTAAAGGCAATAGTTGAGAGGTCCGCGCTGTAAACAGTCATTAATTCAACAGGATTAACTAAAGGTAGCTATCAACAGTTACGATAATGCATTATCGTCATAATGCATGCTGAGCATCGGTCATGAGTCTTTCTCAATCACATTCCCGCGCTTTCTCTACACGACAACATATCGCTCTCTAAAATCTACCATTTATGGTTTATTTCTGCACGATCTTGGTTAATTTTGCCCAAATAGAGATATTCCATGTTCAAGCTATCTTTGTTAGTACCCAATGTGATTTGAAATTGCATTTTGACACGAAAGAATTGATATATAATTTGGCGGGAAGAAATGTCTTCTATTTTGTCCTGGAAGCAGCAGAGAAACTTGGCCCGCAAGGGCTGTATCACCGTGAGTATAGAGTTTGTTGTATTATCTGGATGCTTCCTTGGGAAGTCTCGATTTGCTTTAATTTTGCTAGAAATTGTGTTTATTTATTACATGCAGGACCCCTGCCGGTCGATGGTCTGTGATTCAGTCGAAGTCGACTGTGAACATCAGCAAACTTAAAGTTCAGAAGACGCATAAGTCCGTCACTTTATAGACATCGATATCTAATATATAGTGAGAAAAATCGACATATTTCCAATTTAACTGAAAAGACAACAGCTAATTTCTCAATAATTAAGTTGTAACTGCTCTACAGGATCTAAGTAAGTGTATTTCCTAAAGCAGCGCCCGGTACCAGCTCTACTGAGGAGCGGTTCTTTCACAAATCTAACCAAAGTATGAAATGACAACAAAAGCCTAGTCTCCTATGCAGACTTTGTGTAGCGCTTCCGGTTTCCGTGGAGGAATGACCGACCGGAAGCGCTACTACAAAGTCTGCATAGGAGGCTACAAAAGCCCGGCTCTTCTCTTTACTTTACGTGTTCTTATCCCGGGTGTATCGCCTGATAAGAACGAGCAATCGGGTGTATCGCCTTTGCTCAGTGAGTGTAAAGAGGATTTAGCCAGAATTTCGGATGACTTTCGCTTTTAAATTTGATAAAGATAATACTAATTAAGAAAATTCAGCAAAGCAAAATCAAATCAATCGCTGTTTTCTTGTCGAGTTTCATAAGTCGACAACAATATAATTTTTGTTTTTGAACAACGGAATTCGGTTTCGTAATAATTTATTATAACGAGAAATGTGAATGCTCTGTGATGAGTTATAGACATGTTCATTATAACAAGCCGCTAGGAAAGTGATAATTGGATCAGGCTGCGAGTACAATAGAAACCGTGATTCCCTGCTGAGATTTCCACCAACTTGAAAGCGGTGGAAACGCCGTAACTAAGCAGTGCGGCTCGCCATGTTTTGTAAAATGCACACAAGCCTACGTGACAAGACCAGAAGGGATTTTGGAAACATTATTGAAAATGGATTTAGCAATACAGTGGTACACCGGCTGATAGCAAAATGATACTTTTAAATGATTTTCCCACTCCCCCCAGTGGCGATATCATTTTTATCAACATGTGTGATATCATTTTGAAATTCCCGCCATTTTGTACTATTTTTAGTAACAAAATGGCAGACTTTCAAGTGTCAAAAATTCAAATCAGTGGATTGAATAACGATATCTGAGATCTTGTTTCAGCTAATTAATATCTCTAATTTGTAGTGTTCTTTTGATTGCAATGTCAGATCAAATTAGTGTATAAATTTGTGAATTTCAAAATTTGTAGGTATCTTCGTGACATCCGCCAAATAGCAAAAAATCAATAAACAAAAAAGAACAGATTTGTCGTCTTGACATATACTGTAATGTTGCCAAGTTTCAAATTGATTGGATTAAAACTGTAGAAGTTATACAAACCCTGGTCTTTTTGGACTCTTATGTGCCGACCGTGACACGTTTCAGTGTAGAGTTATATTTGTATTATCATCATTATTATTAGATAGCTAGTTGGAGACCCATATGTTGAATATATTAAAATAAATCCTTGTACACAGAATAAATGAGTCATCAATGGATTATGGATTGAAGAAGAACTGGTCAACACTCAGCATGCATCTATTAAAGTGTATATGACACGAAATTTTTTCTTTTGAAAATCGATTACATATGAAGTGAATAGTGGGATGGTTCAGTATTTTGTGATTTGAGCTTCGCATTGGCGAGTTATAAAGCTTTGAAATCGTGATATGCTAATTCGGTGACGTCAGAGTGGGTTTTGCCGAAACTTATTTGTATTTTTCCAAGCAGTACTCTTTTCTAAAATAGAAAAACAAAATGAACATCATGTATATCAATTGTAGAAAACATTTTGCCAGATTAAAAAATTTCAATAATTTGCACAATGGCGCTTTTGTATAATAAATTAAACCCACTCTGACGTCACCGAATTACCATATCACGATTTCAATCCTTTATAACTCGCCAATGCGAAGCTCAAATCACAAAATACTGAACCATCCCACTATTCACTTCATATGTAATCGATTTTCAAAAGAAAAAATTTCGTGTCATATACACTTTAAGTTATGGATGCACGTGGTAGCCTGTTGAGCACAAGACAGTGAAGCATAAGAGTAGCACGAGGCATGGCCGAGTGCTACTCTAGCTTCTCGAGTGCTTATAGCAGCCGACCAAGTACAAGTACATCGGTTCCATAACTCAATGGATGCATGCTGAGTGTTGACCATTTATTTTATAACATAGCCATATAATTAAACAAGCTATATTTTAGCTATATCATAAAAACATTTTAAATTTTGATCCTGATTACTTTGACGTCATCGTGCATTCCATCGAGTTATAGATGCACGCTCGCACATGCTAATTAACCAACCGTAGCATGTGTTATATTTTAGCTATGTTATTAAAGGATTTGTTCACTCTATAAAAAAGACTGGTTTAACACATGCAAACTGGTCAATGCCAATTTTAATTGTACATATTGACATGTACATTAATTAATTAATACAGTATGTCTTCAATGACATTTATGTACCTATATTTTATGTACAACATATTGGGTGTGTAATCTAGGTGTAGCCTTGTCATAATAAAAAGCTGTGCTTTGAGCTCTACAGTATAATCCAATACCATTTTTAGAGAAAATGGTTAGAGATATACATGTACACAAAATGCATGTAAAATGACAGTTTTTCTCTTCCAAATAAAAAAAATATTAATATTACATGTGAGTAGTTACAATAAATGAGTTTATTATATTTTTTGTCAAAGAACGCACGAAATATGCACAAGAACGCGCGAAATATGGGACCATATTTTGGGTAGTTACTTCAAACTGGCTTTCCAATCATTAATGCAGAATCGTGTGATGAAAATTAACCAATCAGCGTGCGAGAAATTGACAGTTTTGGCTAGCGCGCGCTCGTACAGAAATTTCACTGTAATTTGTTGTTTTTCTTTCATCAAAATAGCTAGTTTCTTTGACAAAATATATAATAAACAACTTATTAGTCGGTGAAGCATCTAATACGGCTGTGAATTTTTACTCGTCATGTATTTTGGCTCGCCTAAAGGCTCGCCAAAATACCAAATGACTCGTAAAAATACACAGCCGTATTAGATGCTTAACCGACTAATAACCTCTATTTATATGATTATTGAAAAGCAATTTTAAAAAGTGTATCCTCTTCTCTTTTTAACTCACTCTTTTGTGCAAGACGTGTTTAAACGAGATTACATAATAATAACAATAATCCAAAGAGAAACGAAATAAGAAATCCACCAAAGGCAATACAAGAAATTTTATCTAAAATTAAAAGGAATAACCAAGCTTACAGAGTTTCATTCCAGAAATGATATAAAAACATACAACATACACTGTACCTTGCTAAGTAACTCCAGGCCAAACATCATCCCAACGTTCGTTGGCAAAGTTCCTATGAACCAGATCACACCTCGAACTTCTCTCGGAATGTTCTTCACCTTAACCAACACCTTATCACCAACTGACAAAGATTTCCCTGCCTCTAAACGATTCCTCTCTCTATAAATACGAAACCTTTCCTCAGCTGATGAGACAGCCATGAGCAAGTCTGCTTCGCTGTCTGTTAGCTTTGCTACCTCCGACGTGGGGCATTCTAGCTTTTGGCTCTTCTTGGATATGCCTGTCAGGGCAATCTTTTCGGGGTCCTTAGGCTGGACTGCTTCGAGTAGAGCTTCCAGGAGTTCGCCTCGTAGAAATTGTGTCGGGATACTTTTTGTTGACAACGACAACAACCCTTTTTCGGTGTGTTCTCCGACCCTGTCGTTTAGCAAGATGTACTTGTGTAGCTTTCCATCCATGGTACGGGCTTCGTATGGTGCTAAGGCATTAATTGTATCGCTTTAGTAAAGGTAAAAGCGTGCTATATCGTCTTGTAGAGTTCGTGTTTTGAACACTCACTTCCTCTTCGCTTGACGCCATTTTGGGAATTTCCCTCCAAGCCTCGCTTTCACGCTTTCGTTTTCTATTTCCAGTCCATTACGTCTTGGTTACAAATAGCTAAGGGAGGGGAGGGCAGGGCAGGGCAGCTCAACGGGAACGGTCCGTGGTCCTCCGCTCTCGCTTTTTATATAAGGCAAATAATGGAATTTAACCCATACATATGGAAAGGAAGAGAGAGCAGTGGCTGTATGTGAGGATAAAAAAGGATGACATAATAAAAAATAAAAAATGAAATGAAATGTGGGTAGAGAAAGAAAGGAAGAAAATAAAATATACAAATAAATAAATAAAATAAATAAATAAATAAATAAAGGGTACAGGAAATTAAAATAAAAGGTAAAAAATGAATGAAGGAAATGAAAAACATGAAAATAAAGTTAAAATATAAATATTTGGTATAGACAGGGGAGGGGAGGATGGCATACTGTGGGGATGTAGAGGGGAGGGAGGTAGTGTGATTGTCTTTGTATATGATGGAGGGGGGAAGTATATAAAAAATATATATAAAAGGGAAAGGAGTAAAAAGTAAAAAATAAAACGAAATATAGGTAGAAAAATAGGATATAAGACAAAATCATGTTCACCTGAAATACTACAAGAATGTCATGTGTCACCGCTTTTGACTGAAATAAATATGCATTTGCTTTCAACTGTCATGAGAATTTAGGTAAAAGGAGTGAGGGATCGTGGGATAGGGGATCCAGAATGAGGAGTCGAGTGATGACATCATATCTGGTGACAATGCACTTCTCAAAAGAAAGAGTCTGCACCAAGTCATCAAATGTTTCTCAAACACAGCGGGGGGAAATCAGGACATGATAAAATGCTGGTGCTCATTTTCTGTCTCTATGTGAATGGACGTGGATGGAGTGTGACGCCTGTTTTGTGAGGCGATGAACTATTGGAAAGTTTTACTGAAACTGACAACAGACGATCTGTACATTTCCAACACATTTTCAAGAGAACAACTTTTTCCACATCGGTGTATCTTTCAGTAGTGATAAAGTTCACAAAGACTTAAATGTGATAATGCTTTTTATTCCAGAAATAATTCAACATGCATGAATACAATATTAACTATGGTTAGAGGTGTTTTCGTATGAGTGGGAAAGTTACGGTACGGTGCCGTTTTGAAAGAGTTTGATTGGATCTGCACGTTTTTTGATTGGTTCAGAAAGGAAGCCATTTGAGTGTCAAGGTAACTGTAGGTTTCCCACTCATACGAAAACCTGCGGACACTTTTTCCTGCCCTCTGCTGGTATGAACGGTGCTCGATGGTGTCAGTGTTCTGCCAGGAAACTATGTTATATTTTGTTGTCTTTCTCATGATAGTCAGTATATAATATAACTGTAGAAACTCCCCTCTCTGGGATAGAGAGCATGGGATAGAGAGATACAGGTTCAACAGTCATAGACTAATAAGGGAGAGGGGGCTGGGCCGAGAAAGGAAGCGGGACGTAAAATAATAGTGAGTGAAAAAAGTGGAGTCTTTGTTGCAATCCTCTCACTGGTAAAAACGTATGTTCTTCAAACATTGGACATTCCTTGGAAATTTAATTCTTGCAAATTGTTTGGGTTTGGACATTTCCAATGAATTTGAAAAGCGTGTATTTTTTCCAGTGCCTCTCCCCAATCCCCACCTCTGCGCTGCGCCAGCTACAGACTAAATCAATCTTACTTGCAATGACTGACTAACAACTACAAATTAAGGCGTAGCAAAGGTAAGTACATGTATTAAAGTATGTATAAGAGTGTTACTAGAAATATACAAAGTGTGCGAGTCTAGACAGTACACACCATGCAGTAGCTAATTTTAACTTTTCATTCCAGACAATCTATATAAGTCCAATGGATACATTTTCTGACACTTTCTAGTTAATATCTTCACTTTAAAGTCAATAGAGTTATTCAACCAGAAAGCGTGAAAGATCATGGGTCAGTTTCTATTTGCAGCCATATTCTTCATGAACGTCTTGTACTGAACAAGAATATTGCATTGAAGAAAATTGAAATAACATTCAAAATGAGTTGGCTGGATGTTTTGTCGAAATGTCAGGGAATTCGCATATAAAGTAATACAATGCATATAAACTGGTGCAGCAGGATGTACATGTAGCTCTTTAACTCCAACGAAAGGGCTAAGCTATAGACTCGAAACATCAGTAAAGTACTGACACTTTATATTTATCATTATATACACCGGCGCAGCCCATAGAAGTGTACTCACTTATTAAGTTTCCATTTATGACTAAGTTCTATATATATGCTTAGGAAATGTACGGCAGAGTTCCCTGCTGGCAGAGGTTCTCTCTGATTCTTCCTCGCTCCCAAGGTCAAGTACGATGCGGAATCAAAGACATCTATACTCAACTAATCACAGCATGGAAAATCATTGCTCAACCAATCAGAATACTTGGTATGGTTACTTCCCACCCATACGAAAACAACTCAATTAGCTACCTGTTACCGTGTTGTATCCATAAAAATGGCTTTCTATAGTAGTGGGTTCCCTGTGGTTAGGTCTTTCTAGTCTCTCTCAGTCAAAACCCTGACCACAGGTAACCCACCTGTGTAAAAATCATTTTCCAAGGACATACATGAATGCTGTATACCTATTTCAAAAATCGTTGTCGCAGTCGGAGCAAGGATTTCGGTAATTTTCCTCATGATTAATTTATTCAGTTGTCATGAATGTAGTTTTTCAGCTCATTAACTGTTTGAATTGGAAGCATGGCACATTTTTTTAAATGAAAATGCTTGATGCCTGCTCTTGTTCAACGGGTTTATATTTAGTACCCGGCGCACCAACACGTTTGTAGTACTTGTATTTTCCGAAATATTCGGTTTAACACCTGAGCTATACCACGTACTTCAGCTTGCCATAATAATATGTCACAAACGCATGCAACCAAAATATGCTCTGAATAAATTAATTACGGGAAAAAAACCCAAAATCCTTTGCAGTCTTGGAGTGTTGAATGTTGCTTCGGCTGCGACAACGATTTTTGAAATAGGTGTATATGATAGTGTGGCTGATATGTGCTACCGTAACTGTAGCTTTCATTGGATATAGCAGTCTAAATGTCAGCTAAAATTACTCAGCTCATGCAGTCATGATTCTCAAGGGAACCAATTATTTCTTCCATGGAGGGACGCTGCGCTGGGTTCTCATTCAAGAACCTCCTGATCATGGCCCTCAAGGATGTTCTGGTTACCATAGCAACTTGTTGGTTTCGTCTGCTTGGATCAGGAAGTTCGCGGGTGCTCATCTCACACAACAGCACTCCATAGCTGTAAACATCAATCTTGAAAGTAAAAAGGGAAACTGTATTCTCTGCTTCTTTCTTTTGATGACTAACGATTCATAGTGAAAAGATACTAGTAATAATTGTATTATTAGTGTGTGACTGTCGTTTGATCCAGTCACAGTGAATGTAGTATGGAGAACGCAACCACAAATTCATGTGACATACATATACATGTACATACATAAACTTTATTAATGTCATGTGTCAAAACTTCTAGAATACCACGAGTGATATCACGAGTTAAATTGGGGACACTTAAATATTAAATGAACCATTTGATAATGGACACAAAGGTAGCATGACAGGCCATTCCTCATAGAGTGAGTCCGACAAACATTATATTGTGAATAATTATTGGGTGCATGTCAGCTTGTCCAAATCGTCTAATATTTCATTTTTTTATTACAGCTCATATCACATAAAGGAAGATAATGATGATGGATAGAAAAATACTAATTTATCACAGACTAGATCACAAATATAATGAGGGTGATGATGATGACAATGAAGTAATAATCGAGTGAAATGTGATATTACCTTGGGTGATTGTCTAGATGTCTGTGCTTCAGGTGCAGAATAAACCGCAGCACCAGGATTTATACTCATGGAGTATTGCATAAAGTTTGCAGTGCCGTAATCTGATAATTTGGCTCTCCAGTCATCACCATGTTTCCATAGCAACACATTTGCACTGCTGATGTCCCGGTGGATTATGGGAGCTGGATGGCTGAGATGTAAGTAGTTTAATGCTCTTGCCACATCCAGTGCAATGGTCTTCACCTCGTTGAGTTCCAATTCACGTTCCTGTAAAACTGCCCTTAAACTGGTGTCTAGCAGTTCAGACACAAACAGTGGACTAGCATCATCATTGGTGGCTCCAATAAACTGAAGAAGACAAGGATGACGACATCTTGATGCAATGTTCATTTCACGTTCAAAGAGTCGCCTGTTATGAGGTGACATAATGAGTTCATGAATTTGTTTCACAGCCACTACAGACCCACGTAATCTTCCTTCCACCACACTACCCCATCCCCCGACACCAATAACCTTCTCAGACACTTGGATTTCATTTCTAGTTAGGATCCAATCACACCTTGCTCTACTATTTCTCAATTCTTCCAGAGCCTGGCGGAGTTCTACCAGTGTTGTTTCAGCCTCACTTAGATTACTTCGTGTTTCTTCATGACCCTGTTGTTCTGCAGCTAAAGATGTTTCAAGTTCGTTCGATCTCTGCTGTGTGTTTTGAAGTTCTCTTTCAGTTTCTTCTCGTCTCTGTTGTTCTTCAGCTAAAGATGTTTGAAGTGCATTCGATCTCTGCTGTGTGTTTCCAAGTTCTCTTTCAGTTTCTTCTCGTCTCTGTTGTTCTGCAGCTAAAGACGTTTCAAGTGCATTCAATCTCTGCTGTGTGTTTCCAAGTTGTCTTTCAGTTTCTTCTCGTTGTTCTGCAGCTAAAGACGTTTCAAGTTCGTTCGATCTCTGCTGTGTGTTTCCAAGTTCTCTTTCAGTGTCTGCTCGTCTCTGTTGTTCTGCAGCTATAAAGATGTTTTAAAAGGTCATTGCCAAATTCATGAGTAATTTGTACAATATCGAATTCACCATAAAATACAGTACATATTTTAGCTAGCAGAAAACAAACACTAATTATTTAACCCATGTAACATACATGTAAATAGTACTATTTATTCAAAAATCATGCATAATTAATGAGCAATTCATCCAATCAGAAGGACGAAATCCATCACATGCATGTACCTGTCATGATATATTAATCAATTTGTTAATGTTCAACTTGATTGTAATAGGATACTATTCATTATGCAAGCACACGCTTTATATACCGCACTGCGCTTATACGAATCTACACGAAATAGAAGAATACTAATGAGGATGAAAATTTATATAAAGTCTCATCCTCATTAGTATTCTTTATATAAAGAATACTAATAAGGGAAGGTCTCATATTGGTGTCGTATCATTGACCTCCCAGTTCCCTGTACGGGATGACATATATGTTGTCCGGAAAGATTGCTCCTTGGTCACACTTTCAGACCGTCTTTCAAATGTGGGATCTTTTTGAGAGTATCAGTAGTATCGGTGCGCATGTGTGAGGCGTTAGAAGCAACACGATACTGCCATGTTTGTGTTTTCCTTGCTAGCTGTTTTCTTATTGAAATCATCCAAAAATGTATTACTTTGGAATATCGATTTTCAAGCTGTTCAATAAACTCGCAGATCGTGTTTTATCGGGTCTAAAACCACTTGGCTTCGCCTCATGGTTTTAAACTTTAAACCCAATAAAACACTCCTGCTCGTTTACTAAACAGTACGTAATCTCACTCTCATTATTTTAGTATTCTTTATATAAAGATCATGGTATGAGTAAGTTATATATACCGTTACAACTGAGGTGTATAAATGTAGTTAGCATAATAATTACTGAGTTGAACTGAGCATCTGATTGGCTGAGCGATTCTGACTATTCCGCTACTCGTTGTCTACTTGTTAATTATCCACTTGGGATAATGCGGCTGACAAAGGTGGCAGGAGTAAACTCTCGTTTTGCCACAGAAAAACACAAAAGTTTTTGATATTGAAATATTATTTTGAGGTATATACTAAAACAATTGAAGGGCATCCTGCAAGAACAGAGTAAATGACTTGTGATCAAAACCCAAATTCTCCTTTGAAATTCAAAGAATCTTGAGGAGAATTTAGATTTTGATCAGAGATCACCTACGTTGTTCTTGCAGGTCGAGCCCTTCAATTATTCACCTCAGGCTTAGTGGATATTTAACAATTATTCCACGAAATCGAGTCATACATGAGCTGATAGCCAATGAGGCGCTAGCCGAGTTGGCTATATCAGCCATGTAAGACGAGATTGAGTAGAATAATTGTTTTATTATATAGACCACTGGTCATCAGCTTCTGGAGTTTCTGAAATGTATCTCACATGACCTTTCAAGGGCTCGTCATCAAGAAAAACAACAACTCCTTGGTTAATTTTTAACAGATTATGATCATATGAGGGTCTGTTTTGCTTTTAAATCCACCTGGACACTGAAAGTAGCTCTTGTTTCTGAAGGTCCCATCTGTTGCACCTTGTGCATGTGCTTCCTGTAGACAGAGAACATCATTTCAGTCAATCCTGTCATCCTCTATTAAAGTGCATATGAAGCAAAATGTTTTGACAGAGAATATCAGTAGTATATAGTAGTAATAATAGTATTTAGGCAAATACACGAGCACTTTTTTGGTGTACCAAGAACAATGACTAACACACCCTAACTGACAACACACCCTAACTGACAACACACCCTAACTGACCAACACACCCTAACTGACCAACACACCCTAACTGACAACACACCCTAACTGACCAACACACCCCAACTGACCAACACACCCTAACTGACAACACACCCTAACTGACCAACACACCCTAACTGACAACACACCCTAACTGACCAACACACCCTAGCTAACTGACAACACACCCTAACTGACAACACATCCTAACTGACCAACACACCCTGACAACACACTCTAACTGACAACACCTAACTGACCAACACACCCCAACTGACCAACACACCCTAACTGACCAACACACCCTAGCTAACTGACAACACACCCTAACTGACAACACATCCTAACTGACCAACACACCCTGACAACACACTCTAACTGACAACACCTAACTGACCAACACACCCCAACTGACCAACACACCCTAACTGACCAACACACCCTAGCTAACTGACCAACACACCCTAACTGACAACACACCCTAACTGACCAACACACCCTAACTGGCCAACACACCCTAACTGGCCAACACACCCTTATATAACTGACCAACACACATATATATTATAAATTGTACTCAGTATCTGTATTCACATTGGTTGAGAGCCTACAGATAATTCTAACTATCAGTGCGAGTCAGCGATATTTCAGCGGTCTGGTGGTTATCTGTAGGCTGCTATCTGTAAAAGCGAGCCTGCATAGGTCAGCGGATTGGTGGCTAATCTGTAGGTTACTACAGTGCTGTCATTTTCATTCAACATGTCGCATATTACAGATTAGTTAACCAGCTTTGACACCCAGAGATTTTTGAGGTTTTTAGCAATTTTCGGGACCTAATCACGCCATAGAAAATTTCGATTCCATATAAGGGGTTTCCATAGAAATCTTGACAGTTCTGAAAGCCCACAGGTTCTGACGTAAACTTTCTCTTGTCATGGATCTCCTCGAGGCCAGCAGATCGTAGCTGCTAGGAGCGGCCTATTTTGCATTTTTAGAGTGTTTTATAGCCTTTATTCACCACAGAAGCCCCCAGAACAGCATTATTATTAAGCTTGACTGGTGTGGTAGAGACCGTTCTGCTGAAAGAACCCAGCAGCGAAAAGCGATTTTCACGAAGACATCTCGGCACTGCTATTACAAAATTCAAAATGGCGGACTCAACTGTGAAATCGTCTCTCTGGTTGTTCTGTGGTGGATTCCAGGACCTACAAAGGCATTTTTGGCGACTTTGGACTTGTACAGAATGCAACCGGTGCAATATTTTGCCTGTAGGACCGAGTGGCTCGAACTCTATAAAAATCTTAAAAACGGAAAGGGCGCTAGCTTGCTGTCGAAAATTCCTGTATGTTCCCGGCATCCTAATTTCGGGCGTGCAGAAGGAAAACATGTGTTTGCGAAAGTGGTCCTAAGGAAATGGATAGTGCTCGGCGAGTTAAGGAAGAGAGAGGGAAAAATTCATGACTATATCAAGAAGAGAGAAAGTGGCGTTTTGTTTCACAAGGATGTATTTTGGAAGAAAATCCAAGTCAAATGTCGTTCATTTTCGAGGTGTAAATTGCATCAAAAACGTGCATTTTTGATTTCTATGAAAAATAAACTGAACTAGTGCCCAGAAATCAGACCTGTAAGTCAGTTTACTTGAGGTTAAAATTTGAAGAGTTATCTAGTTGTCACTAATAACTGGTCATGAGATCGATGTTACGAAAATTCAGAAAGTTAGAATTTTTCAAAGCAGTATCGATTTTTACGGGCGGTTTCGGACACCATGGGAGTCAAAGGGTTAATGAAGAACAAATTAGTAAATTTGTATTATGAGTCAATATAATCCACATATAGACAATGTATAATAAAACAATAAATTTGGTTTTGATGATATCCGGAATTATCAATGTCTCGGTAAGTGTTATTGGCCGAAGTTGTATCCAATAATATGTTATTAAAATTGCCCTGCTTTCCATCGGAGATGGGACTGATCAGAATGCCCAAAATATTAATTCACAAAATCCTACTGCAGACTGCATGCTGTTTACCCCAAGTATACACCTATTTCAAAAAAGGTTGTCAAAGACATCAGTCCATAGGCAATAGGCTATTATAGGTCGTTCCAAGACCGAACTGCATTATGGTAACAGCTTGAATGCCGTGGTGGCCAGAGAAAATTCGATTCAAAATTTGTCTTGTCCTGTTTGAAATCAAATAGTATATATCATACAGGTTTTCATACAGGAAGTGCCATTTTTTTATATTCAAGCTGTTACCATAATGCAGTTCGGTCTTAGAATGACCTATAAACCTATCGCCTATGGACTGATGTTCTCGACAACCTTTATTGAAATAGGTGTACATAGTTTAGGATATTGACCACTGGCAGATGGAAAAATCCTACCCAGAAAACAATTAACCAGTCAAAATAAATACACTATATATTCCACCCTAGATAATCCAGCAGGTTATATGATCATAACCAAATATACCTATTTCAATCAAAGGTCTCAATGAGACGACTCATGGATAAGCAAGACAAGAAAACAAACCAATATATAGTGCTGGTATAAAATTAAATGGAAAATACATTTTTATATTGAAAATTATAATAAGCTTACTATGCCGGTTGTATCTGTGAAAGAAACTGATTACATAGTTTATATAATTCATCCAATACCAATGGTTTTGACAATGGTAACATAATTCATTCAAATAAACAGTTCATAAAGTCTTTCTCAAGCTCAAAGCAAACCACAAGATATTTCAACAGGGAGTTCTTCATCGTCGTATAAACGTATTACCCGATTCGTGCAGAACGGACTAGCGCGGCCCGTGACTTTCAAGTTGAACAATGATTGAAAACAATCCACCAGACTATTCCTCAGCTTGCTAATAACCATCTATCTATTCCCAAAGCAATTTTCTCCAGTTTTGTTTCTGTTTAGGGCTGATTTTGAACTACATGTAATAAATTGTACTGAGATTTTTCAACAAACCGTCTGCCATTTTGTTTTTGCACATGCAAATATTAGAGCACGCAAAGCAGGCTGGAGGATTTTCAAACAATAGGCCATTGTTTACACATTTTCTTATGCAAATGAGCAAAGTGATAGCATAGACCACAGGTAGCCCAAGCTGTGTATCAGTACATTATTATAAGAGAATGTATGTGGATAATGTCAATAAAATCAACAAAATAATAACATGAAAATGAAATCCTCTATAAAGATCTGTGTATCTTCTTCAATTATTCCTTTATTGCCTGTGAAGATTTGAAGCGATTTAGACGAGAATTGCCCTATACCACTATGACGTCAAATCAAAACAATCTATTGTTTAAACGCTAAGGATCATGGTCGCTAGAGGGGGACAAAACAGCAACAACACAAAGGATTTCCCAAATAAATGTATTTTACAGACGGTCTGAAAGCGATAAAAGTCACCAAACACAGTAAATATTGTGGGAAAAGTATCGATGAACATAATATCTGGAAACTAGCCAATTTGAAATCAAGCGAACCTCAGCAGAGCAGATTTAGTTCAAATTTCTATTGTTCTTCACGCTTCTGTCCCCCTCATAAATAAGCCGTTACGTCATAGTGGTATAGGGCAATTGAGCGAGTTATAGCCATTTTAAAATTAGCCCTTCTCTGACCCGTATAATAATATGTACGCTAGAAACGGGTGAATTTTCGAATCGCTCAAAACCACTCAAAAACACAATTTCTTGCTCAGATTTCTACACCAAAGTGTTCTTTAATTATCAGGCTACTGTTATGAAGACATGTTTCAGAATCCCATATCCTTTGAAGTCTTTCTAAGAGCTCATTCCTGAGACCATTCGAAAATCCAACGGTCAAACGAATATTCAATGACGTCACGGTCCACTGATTCTACGTTTGGGCTACCTGTGTTAGGTCTTGGAATGATGTACAATGTATAACACTATTGCCTATGACCTGATGTCCTCGACAACCTTTTTGTGGCTATTGCGCTTGCGCAGCTAGCCACTATTGCCATCGTCTGAGTTTTCCGAAAGTAAATAAGTAAGTAAGTAACAATAGATCAACTTTGGAACCAATCACCACCCGAGTAAAGAAATCACCCTATCTGACTTCGTATTACCGAGAGCGAGCCGAGAGCAGCGTACATGCTCAACCAACTAGACTGCTTCCTCATGATTGTCTGCATCGAGTTTCATGGAGTCATTTTACCTAGTAAGTAATATAAATGTTTAGTTTCAAAAAATTCGCCAAATTATTTATCACAGCTTTCTCTCTTTCTAAACGGTCAGATGAAAGGTTCTGTAAGTGTTATTCAACTTTTAGTCCGATGTTTACGCCGAGATTCGCAACTACTCCAACCTGAACCGACAAGACAGTGAAAACAACGCTTGCTGATTTTAAACAATGAGCTCCATTTGGAGATACAAAAGCCTGTAATGGGAAAACAAAAGCCCTTACTGTCAAAACGGATGTTCTTTTCCCCACGACATTCCAACATTGCGTCACAATATTGCAATGTTGATTGGCAGATTGCTCTGAGCAAGTTGGAACCGTCGCGACGAAGTTGCTAATTAGTCGCGCTGTTCAGTACTTCAGTTCATAACTTCACACGGCTCAATTCCAAAATGTTCCAAGTTCTAGTACAATATCTAGATGATCATTTCTTTCACTGTAAAAGATGCTTCTTCCACGTAAATGGATTTTTATTATCCAAGCTTTCGGGCCTCTGGCCCATCATCAGGGAATGAATGGATTTTACAAAATTCAGTTAGAAGATTACGTATAAAAACAAACAAAACAAACGTGATTGTAGCGCGAGCTATTAATAGGCGGCTATACGCGCGCGCAATAGACCCTTTCGGCAAAATAGTGCATCATGGGTAATCAGGGCTTCCTGTGGAAATTTTTCTACTCAGCCGTGACAGAAAGTCTGTGTCAAGGTCAGGTTTGTGTTGTCACACAATCAGTAGATTTTTCGACTAAAAGGTAAGTAAAACGAAAGTTTTCGACATTCTTCAATGAAAATATAACTGCTTTCACTTTTAAAGACTTTTCGAAGCCATTCCAGCTAATAATAATGAAGAATTACTAACAAAAGTAGCGACTACTTGCGAAGGCGTGCAGTCATGCGAATCGACCGGCGAATGTAAACATCGACTTTTGAAGGGGAAAAAAGCTCAAAACAGTATGTTTTCTCGAGTCACAGAAGTTGCTACGAGTACAGCTTGTCGTCTTTCGTTTTTACTATTTATTTGCTGAATTATTTTGTTTTCGGTGCTTTATTTATCCCTCTTTTATCAGTGAAGAAAAAGTGCTTGATCGCTATCAAAACAACTCAATGTCTCAATTCTCTAGGGTACGTGATACAAAACACGGCAATTAAAAGCGTATTTTTCTGAGTTTCAATAGTAAATAAGTGATATTTTAATTATTAGTAACCTATTATCTTGCTATGAAAGGATAAATTATCAATTTTGGTTTTAAAACTTACATAAATATAATATACCCGACGAGCATTAGACTGCAAAAGCTTATAAGCTTAGTTATTATGTTGTATTTTCAGAGATGAATTTCGAAGATTTTTTGGAGTGGTCTGTAGGACAACTTCAATTTTATCTTATGAGAAGGGGAAAGTCAACATCTGGCATTAAGAAAGACCTAGCAGCAAGAGCCCTTGTTGCATTTGAGTGTAATGAACCAGTTGTAGATTGCCCGAAGGATATCACCAATCGTCTAGAGATGGAATACAAAAACCTCGTCAAAAAATTACAAATCGAAGACCCAAGGCAGTTAGAGGAAGATGTCTGGCTTAACGACCTCACAACCTGGCCAAGTATTGACTTAGGTCACATATTTCATTATGTTCTGTCAACTAAAGCATTCGACACAAACTACATTGGACAATACAAAGCACGCAAAGCATATTCCTACTTCAAAAGTTCCCATGTTCATGAGATTCTCACCTACATGCCTCCTGGTTCAGATGATCTTGTTATTGTTAAGTCTTCTGTAACTCCTCCTTCGAAGAATGTCGAAAACTTTCGTTTTACTTACCTTTTAGTCGAAAAATCTACTGATTGTGTGACAACACAAACCTGACCTTGACACAGACTTTCTGTCACGGCTGAGTAGAAAAATTTCCACAGGAAGCCCTGATTACCCATGATGCACTATTTTGCCGAAAGGGTCTAATACTACAAGACAATTCTTAGTAAAGTTCTACTTGTCCACGACTTAATTAGCTCGCGCTACAATCACGTTTGTTTTGTTTGTTTTTATACGTAATCTTCTAACTGAATTTTGTAAAATCCATTCATTCCCTGATGATGGGCCAGAGGCCCGAAAGCTTGGATAACAAGACGCTCAATGAGCGTACACTCGGGCTTATGAAAAGGACAATGTCAGTTGCGTGAGGAGAGACCTGACAATGACTGACAGTTGCGTGACGAGGGAGACTATATGTCTGCCAGATGAAGGGCTATACGATCTCGATTTACGAACTATTGACCTTGCTTTCCTTAAATGCTTTGATGTAGTTTTGAAGTACGATTTTTACGATTCCTTTTCCTTCTGAATTTTTCAAACGTGGAATAAAATAAACATCCATCATGAGTTACTGAAAATAACTCGACTGGCTCGACTGTTTGCATGACTTCTGTACATATAGCTTTCTGTCAATAGATGGAGTTATACATGACCGGCGTTGGTCGTGAGTTTAATTATAACAAGACGCTCAATGAGCGTACACTCGGGCTTATGACAAGGACAATGTCAGTTGCGTGAGGAGAGACCTGACAATGACTGACAGTTGCGTGACGAGGGAGACTATGTAACTGTATACATGTATGTACGTGTCGAGTTCATTTGATTTGCCTTTGACTTTGAGTTCATTTGATTACCTTTTCACTTTGAGTTCAATTGATTTGATTTTGATGAGTTCGTGTAAAGGCCCCCTCTCTAGCTTCAGATCCCGAAACGTCGAGTTTGGAATCGAGTTCGAGTTCGGGTTCGAGTTACGGTTCGAACGTCGAATAAAACAAGGACATCTTCTTCAATACAATATCATTTCTCTGACGTCATGACAATCAGTGACAGTTGAGTGACGAGCTAGGGAGACCATGTGGCGGGTGAGTATGTACATGATACGTCTTGAGGTTGCATAGGTCAGATGGTTCTGATAACGCCCTCACGTTTGTTTTTGTTAAATATATTTTAAGCGAGCTTCTAGTCCTTCTACCACTTCTAGTCATTGAACGATGAACTAGAATCCTGACCTTTTAATAGCTTGAAGATCTACAGCTGCTTTCAAAACTAAGATTCAAATCTACTTGAGTCCTTCCTGTGTGTCGTTTGTTTTTTTCTTATCTGCTGAGTAATCTTGAAACTCGATACGATTAAATACGTCGCATACTTTCGTCATTCTTTAGCCGAACAAAACTACGACGACGACGACGACTACTACTACTACTACCGAAAAACGCATTTTATAACTCGGGCTTCCTTCGGAAGGGCCCGAGTAACAAGAGTCCGCGGAGATCTTTATCTATGAGTCAGACACAATTCTCCCTCGTCATTGAGCGTCTTCTTCTGTAATAGATCCCTAAAATCTAAGGACGTTTTGATTTCGATTGTATTTTTGCCGTTCACTGACCTGTTTTGAGCGTGGAAATTCGGTTTTAAATCAACGGTTCTAAAATTAGGTCGCCTAATAGATGTATGACTCAGATAAGGATCACTTTACAACTGTCATCTTACTGAAAAGAACACGAATTTTTCAAACGTGGAATAAAATAAACATCCATCGTGAGTTACTGAAAATAACTCGACTGGTTCGATTGTTTGCATGACTTCTGTACATATAGCTTTCTGTCAATAGATGTTGCTACATCGCTGGTCGTGAGTTTAATTATAAATACTCAAGGACATAACTGTACACGTAATATTACAATTAAGCAACAAACGCATAGCAAGGTCATGTTCATTTGCTTTTCAATTCATTTTTGGATATGAGTTTGAGTTCGTGGAAAGGCGTTATAGAACAGCCGATAAAACACGGGCTTTAAACAGGCTCATTTCACAGACAAAAGCATACGGCTATTCGTGTGGGCCCACTCTGAAAGATGTCGTTTCATTTATAACAAAAGCAAACGCGCCTTAGCTTCATCGTGGAATGATCAACTACAATCCTGAACTTAATAGCTTGAAGATCTATGATGAGAAATCTTGAAACTCGATAGGATCAAATACATCGCATTCTTCGCATTTTTTTGTCATTCCTTCACCATGAAAAAACTAATAAAAAAAAAAGAAAGTGTATTTTCTAACTCGGGCTTCCTTCGGAAGGGCCCGAGTAATAAAAAAAAATCCATTTACGTGGAAGAAGCATCTTTTACAGTGAAATAATGATACCCACGTACAACGACACTCTTAATTTAATCTAGATGATCGTTATGCAAGTTTTTTTGTCGATACTGCTATTCACGATTACAGTGAACTGATGAGGTTAATATTACGTGCTGTTCCGTTCTGGAATGAGAAAAGTAGTAATTTGAGAATTGCGTACAACTGAGACGTAGAACTCAACAGTTTTATCAACATCGAGGCAGACGAACCAATGCATCTTGTTGAAGCATTTAGAAATGCTAGAAACAGTGGTTCTGATGTTTACCGACGCGTCGAAATAAAAGTATGGGAAAGAGATTGCTCATATGTACATATATCACTGATCGTTGAAGAGGCGGGAAGATGATATACTTGGCTTTGAAGTTTTGCAATACTCGATAAACTCTACGACATTAGAAGTTGAAACAGTGCGTTCTTTCCATCCTGGTTTTCCTGGAAGAAGAGATCCAGTTTGTAAGACTCGATCAATGATGTTAGAAACATGTAGAAACTGTTCTTTTGGAGATATTTACTTGTTCGCCAATTTCTACCTGCGAATGACCTAACGACCACAAAGCCTAACGACCACAAAGCCTAACGACCACAAAGCGATCACATTTTCTCTATTTTTTTATGGAAGTTGTTTGACTTTGATTCATATTTTGAGACATCTTTGCGAAAAACAAATTGAGCTTTGACTTGACAATGTTTACAAGTTTGAATGGTGCGACTAATTAGCAACTTCGTCGCGACGGTTCCAACTTGCTCAGAGCAATCTGCCGATCAACATTGCAATATTGTGACACAATGTTGGAATGTCGTGGGGAAGAGAACATCCGGTTTGACAGTAAGGGAATATATATATATGAGCCTCTTTTGTATTACAGGAAGCACGTGCTTGTCATATTAATGTACCTTTCATTGACCAAGAAACCATACGTTTGTGCAAATAGATATATAGCACGTAGCCACATGTACCCCTAAGGGTAATTTTTTTTAATAGGTGTATACCAACAGGTAGCATATTATATAACACATGCCTATTCGTTTAATATGCTGCTATAATATTATAATTATATTTGGTACAATTTACAGCATGGGCACTCGAACCGTGAACACTTAGTTTTTTTTCTAACACATACCGGTATATATAAATTATCGATTGAGCAAATTGATCAGCAAAATGATTTATTTTGATCACTAAGTGTATTTAAACTCAATGCTCCATTTGAGAGGCGATGAGGCAATAGAAAGCTCGGAAAAAAAAGTTAGAAAAAAACTCGAAGTGTTCACGGTTCGAGTGTCCACACTAGCTGTAAGACTGAATGTAAACTGTAGTTTGACGTTTTGACGTTATATAGAATCAATTTGCAATTTTAAGTTACTCTTAACTTAAATGTTTGTACTAGATAATTTTTCACAACAAATCAACACACCAATTATGCATAGACCTATAATATATACCTTGCTCATTAACTCCACGCCAAACATTGTTCCCAAAATCATTGGCAAGGTTCCTATACGAACCAGATCACACCTGGAATTAATTCTCTCGGAACGTTTTTCACCTTCACCAACACCCTACGACCAACTGACAAATAAAATCTCCTAGCTCCCTCTGATCTAGGCATACTATATAATTAAATATAGTACTCACTAAGGATAAGGTGGTTATAGATAATAAGCACTCATGGTTTATGGAATTTGGAGTGTCTTGCATTAGATAGAACGTCACTCGAGGCCATTATCTAAATGCTCGACACTCTAAATCCCATACACCACTATAGCATTCAATGTTTCACTCAATGTTTATCTACTGAGAAGACTGCATCTCCCATGGCCAGCTCTTACAACATTCAACCTTGAAAACATCTTGTCTGATAGAAAAATAGCTGGGTACTATATCCTATTATATTTTATTTACTGTATTACTTCTTATTTTTGTAAAGAGCATTGAGATATTGTGGAATGCGCTCTCTCTTTTTATTGAAGAAATAAATTATTATTATTATTATGAATCAAACAATGTGATAGAAGCTATATAATTAGATGGACAGCCATCTGGAGTGTTTTTGGAAAGGACATGGTAATTTTCAGGGTAACACATCGCCAATACATATATAAATGGATAATGTTAAAATGTACTTACGGACATGTGGATGCCCTGCACTTGCTCTCCAGGCATTGGTCCAGGTCCAGTGGGCTGATTACGGGTTGCTTGAGTAAACTTGTACTGCTGTCTTATTTGAGGTCCACCTGGCATTCTTGGTTGCTGATTCATAGGAACATTCGGCATACGCTGACCACCACCTTGCGGCATACCAGACTGAGGTCCAACTCCCCTTGGTGCAACTTGGCGTACGCCCAGTGCCCTAGGAACCTGTCCAGCATTTGGCATGTTGGGTACTCCAGGCCGCATTTGCTGTTGCTGTTGCATATTCCAGCGTGGACGAACCAGTTGCATTTGGGGACTGAAGAATGGACGCGTACCCTGAAAGTTTCAAAAATATCAGAGGCAAGTGGTGTGAAGTAAGTACTAAATAATATTTCACTAGTAGTCAGGGAGCAAATGTCCTAAAAGAAAGTCCCGTGGGAATTTTGTGCTGAAAGCAAGCCACCTATCTAGATGTGTTAAGGGGATCCTAAGGAACAAGAAACATGTTGTCGGCAATTTTGTAACTCGTACCGACGTCCGCTACGGAAGTTTTAAAATGTGACATATATGGCCCAGCATGGAAACGAGGCTGGGCCATAAAATGCGATATAACCATCGTTAATGGCAACAAATCGTTACTGAAATTACTCCTACTTTACATATATGTGTATCTGACACAACTAAGAAACTTTTAAGTAATAAAGCTGGTCACGTGACCATGACAACATGGAAACGAGGCTGGACCATAAAATGCCCTATAACTTATTTTGAATTGCATAAAATGTATCCAAATTCACCCAATTCAATGACATATGTGATTGTTACACTACCAGGCCGTAAGTTGTACATTCTAGACTGCGATCGGGTACGTCATATAGGTTTAGGGGAGTCACGTGATCAACTGATAATACGTGAAAGCGTGGCTGATTTAGTGGTTTCTCAACTGTAAGAAGTGGAAGTTTACTGGGTCTCTAGAAAACATTTCCAATCATAATTTGCCAACAGAACTGTACAGCTTCTTTAGGTGGGTCATACAAGGTCCAAACAACTTTCAGCTGAAAAGAAGTCTGATGAGGTGCATAAGCGCAAAATGTGTCTTGCTCAAAGTACGACAAATAAAGAACAAGTCAGAAACTCTTAGGTGGTCGACAGCTGAAATGCCACAACAGTTGGCTTTTGGCCTAGCTGTCCACAAGGCAGTCCAAAGTAAAGCGTTGATAAATATGCTGCACGGTTTTGGGATGGTGGCTGATAAAAACAGAATCCTCAGAGCTATAGGTGCAGATCCGGAATCAAGTGTTCTCAAGCGTATGGTTCAGAATGATGTTCAGTTACAGCTAATTCAAAAAACGTTGTCCTAGGTTTTGTTGCATATTGCATTTCCAGACCGAAGTGCATTATGGACTGATCAATACATGTGTTTGTTTGCGTTGCGTTGCCGAAACTGAGATCTTGGTCAGTTGACTGTCAGGGCTTCCCTGATATTTATTTGTGGGTTTTGGAACCCCAAAATAGAAGAACACACATCCATTTCCATGCATAATGCACTTCGGTCTGGGAATGCAAAATACAATATGCAACAAAATCTATAGGACAACGTTTTTTGAATTAGCTGTATTATTATGTGCAAATTATTCCAAATTGAACGAGAAATCGTATGATTACCAATTAATAATATGGTAACTGCACTGCTCTAAGCCAATCAGAATCGAGTATTTATTTTTATATAATAATAATAATAATAATAATAATAAGTACAAACTCATGTGAGCATATGTAAATGAACCATGCACGTTATAAAAATTAAGTTACTATTATTATTATTAAGTCTATTGTGCGGACACATTACAGCTACAGAAGCTAAATGCATCTCCAAACAAAGTGGCAAAATTTGTACCTGGTGCATACGCAGTCCAGAAACACGCTGCATATGTTGTGCAGCCAACTGAGTCTTTCGTTCCTCTTTGTTCTGAGCAAGAGCTACATACAAGGGCTTGGAGACAAGGGTTCTTCCATTCATCTCTGTGATGGCCTTGGTTGCTTCTTCAGGTGATGAGAAGCAGACAAATCCAAACCCTAGAAATATTTTTCAGAGTTAGTTAAAAAGTACTTGCTTATCCTCTTCGCCCCTTGAGGAGAATATTAAAGGCTGCAATTTTACTCTGGCTAGGATGTTTCTGGATGCGCCTGGATGTCAGCCTACGAAAGCCCTTAATTAAAAGTGCTGCATTGCTGCAAATACAGGTAGAGTTATTTGTCGTACAGCATGGCCATGGAGCTACGGTTATGGTACAGAATCAAAGACATCTATTCACCCCATCTGAGCAAAATCATTGCTCAACCAATCAGAATGCTGGGACACGGGACACTCAAGACACGACAAGGTGTCCACCTCATATGAAAACGACTCTAAAGGGGCAAATGCACCCTCTATAATTTTCATGTGAAAATATTGAAATTTGATAAATGTTACAAGCCTGGATTATATCTAAAATCATTAGTTAGGGAATTGTCAGAAATTAGCAGGGATGCGGTGGAAAATGGGGGAGGGTCATAACTTTTTGAGCCCCTGAAAAGGGAGGGTCATGACAAAATAGGCAGTGAAAAACGGAGTATTTTGGTATCTTAGGCCAAGCCCTTAAGGGGAGGGTCAGGAAATTTCATTCCCATCGCTAGGGGAGGGTCACAACATTTTCAATGCTCAATTTAAAATCTCCACCCCCTGTTAATTTCTGACAAGTCCTTTATCACTGTTGTCGGGGGTTGCAATAAAATATCTACCTTTGGAGTTTCCTTCATCATCCTTCATGACCTTAGCACTAGAGATAGTTCCATAAGCAGCAAAGTCCTCTCTAAGCTGGACATCATCAATATCATCATCAAGATTTTTAATGTAGACATTAGTGGAATTCTTGGGCTGGTTGCCCATCTTTTCAGCACGCTCCTCCTTTGACATCCAATTGGTGACAAACCTGAAACAAGAAATTAAGATTTATTTCAAGGGGAAACTAATGCAGACTGTAATGTAATCTGTACAGGAAGTTATGAATCCTCGTTTCCCCCCACTTTTTATGGCCTGCGCACACGCTTGGACCATAAGACCATGTGAAAAAACTTGGTCCATAACTTCCCTTACGGACCTCGCGCTCGGTTAATAAGAGGTAAGTAACCAAAAAGAAGTCGTTATATAATTATAATAATTATTACATGTAATAATGAAAATGGCAATCGATACACAAATGCAATAATGCAAGGAATTCAAATCCAATTCATCTTCAAGTTTATAGATATATATGTCACTGTCTCCCCGACAGTCTCATTGCTTTTAGCCTGCGTAGCCCGGCGCTTGGGAAAAAAAGGAGGGGAAGAGAGGGGGAGGGGAGGGGGGACTGGGGAGGAGGGGGAAGGAGGGGAGGGGGATTGGGGAGAAGAGGAGAGAGGGAGCACCTGCAATGGTCCTATTGTTTACGTTTTATTTTCCGGGCTCTCAGTGGCCAGAAAATTCCTATTGGTTGAGAAGGTGAAGGTGTCGAGTGACGACGAGCAGTACTAATAGCAGACGTTGTAAATTTAGCTCTGGTACTATTATAACAACAACAAATAACCACAAAGGATTTATTATCGTAATAGTAGCGTCGTTACGTCTAACAGCTTCTTCTCTCTCCGGCTCGTGGTCATATTGATACTGCTTTATAGATGATATACTTTCTGGAAAGTATTCGATTGTATGCCTCTGCCGAATGTGCCACGGACGAAAAGTGGTAATTCACGAGGCTACGGTTTATAAAGCACACGAGACTGTTCAGGGACTTCAAAGACAGTCATCCCGATATCACTAAAGGCCTTCGGCTAGTACAAGTTACTTCCTGTATGGAAGGTTTAAATATATTTATGAAAGATGCTTCATTTTATTTTGAAGACGCTAGCTTCTCATATCTCTTAAATTCTAGCGGTCAAATATTAAAATCTATGTCTAGATTGACCTAATGCCATTGCCCGTACTCTAGCTACCACAGTACTATTGGATTTCAACTGATAAAGCTGCCATTTGAATTATTTAACAGCAAACGGAAGTTTGCCAGATTGGATAATTTTTGACAAGCACCATTGACATTTGACGAGAGGCGGATAACGCGTAAACAATTAATAGGACCATTGCAGGCGCTCCCTCCCTCCTCTCCTCCCCAGTCCCCTCCTCCCCCCTTTTCCTCCGCTCCCCCTCTCTTCCCCTCCTTTTTTCCCCAGGCTACATTGCTTTCAACTACATTGTATCTTTTGTCGTTCTGGATCGGATCAGTTATCCAGCCTCCATGCTAGGTTTGTATAATGCTTCAGTTTAACTTCAAGTTTGAAAAAGGTTTTCAACTGATAAAGGTTTTCAAGGCTTCCATGTGTCTCTTGCAATTGTTTCAGTTTGCGAATATCGGCATGTTGACAGTTTTATTGAGCGAAGCTCATGGCATTGCTGGACTCAGTTCGTGTGGCGAGTCCAAAATAGCCATCTTCTTTGACTTCGTAAGACACGATCGAAGGGGTGGCGATTTCAAATTTGAAGATCTTCTCGTCTTTAACACTCAACTTAACACTCTGACGAGTAAAAAGTGCAAGATTTCGCTCGTGAAACTCCACATGAATCACCGATTAAATGCCTTCCTTGCTTTGTCTAAAATACAAAATGGCATCTCGATAGCATGTGACCGGATATTGCACAACTTTGCAATTTTCTGACATTGAAAAAAATAATACTCGCTGTATTTTTGCGACCAGTGAGCGAGCCCCAGCGAGCGAACTGGGAGCAACACTAATCTTTGGTTGGGCTTCCTGTGTTTCAGATGCCAGCTCGATTCTCGATTTGTGTTTTTCATTCCGTTTGGAAAGATTTTTTCCACGTGACTTTTACCCTGACGTCATATATCGTACGTTCCCGTCGTTCATTTGGGCATTTGTGACTCATCTCGTGCTTAGAGTGGATTCGAAGCCTTTTTTTTGCTCGTACTTTATATCCGATTCTTCGATGGAATTAAAGATCTTCATTTATTGTTGACGATCGCTTCATATTAGCGACATATTGAGGCCGGGAAGGCAATGTTCTCTTATTAGTCTTTCGGCTCTGTTGTGTGCTAATTCGCTGCACTGATTGCCACTGTGGACAACATAAGTAGTCGATCGAATCCTAGTACCGTATACTCTGGTTCCAGAGTCCCTCTCTTCGCTCGTCCCCCAATAGTAGCCTGTGGAACCAGGGTAAGTACCGTATAAATGCTCTTGGAAACCAGGTCATCCCAGATGCAGAGACGTTGTCATTGAATTATCTGCCTAACAGCTCGTTCGTTTATCGTGCCGCCAACCGTACCAAACCAGTTCCAAACAAATGATCTACCTTTGATGGTAGAGCCTACTGAAGCATTACTAGTGATTGGCAACTGCAACGTATTTTATTCTAAATTCAAGATATAGGTGTTCATAAGTGTAGCAAATTGAATACTGAAAAATCGATAAAGCATGTACATTGATAAAGAAAAAAGTGTGATGTTGATTTTTATTGATTGATACTAATGTCGGGTATGTATCATGTTTAATATTCTTATTGTATTGTCTTTGTTATTCTTTCTTTAAGCTTAGATGGCTTTAATAGATTTCTAAAACTGTTCAGGTGGTTATGTACAAGGGCTTGCAATAACTAGCCTCCTATGCAACCGTGACAGCGGAAATCACATCTCTGTAAAAATCAACCAATCATAATGGACCGTTCCCACGGCTGAAATGGACAAGAAACGATCGCGAAATCAAAACATTTTTACGTGCATGGAGGATTGTCAAACCACCGAGTGAATAAAATTCAAGAATCAGAATCTGTATCACGTGTATATCTCAAAAGCCTGATGAAAAGAAAGCTCAAGAGTGTCCGCAGTTTACTGGGAAGAGAAACAATTCACATAAACAGTTGCAGAGTAATTGTTACATATCGATATTATAACAAATGCGCGTGTTTGAAATATTGGGCTACCTGTGCTGCTAAATATAGTATTTGTCTTGGTTTTCGGAGGTCGCAATTTTTGACCTATGGTTAGCCTAGTATACCTCATTTTATCGCTAAATTCAGCAGAATTCAAGTTTCTATCCCACTGTCATCCAATTTTTCCATTTCCCATTTCACAATATTTTCAAAACAGCTCCTTATAGTTTGTGATTTTTGTTTTTATTTTGTTAATAAACCATCACCCAAAGGAGGATATTCATGGTATCCCGTGATGCTCTGCTTTGTTTTGTCACGCTTCGCGCGTAACGAAAACAAAAATGGCGGAAGGAATTGTACGTTTTTAGAAACATTTCAGGACGAAATTTCATGGACTTATAGACTACTAATGGTAAGTACATGCATGCACATGTGTTATCTGTATATTGAATTGATCAATTTTAGTTTCTTTTGGGGAAAAATACGAAAGTAAAAGGGTTTTATGAGTGAAATAACGAAAAGGTTAATCCGGGTCGCCTTCGGCTACGTCAACATACCATGAATAAAATAGTTTCTTAAGAGGCTATTTGTGGAGCTTTTTCATAACACAGTACCTAAAATTAAAGTTGAGATCCCAGATGTTACACGACCCACGATTTATCCAGTTTTGAACACAGCAAAAAGACGATATTTTATAAACATTCATATACGAGAAGTATCGTATTACATAAAATGTGCTGCTTCTGGTAAATATTTATTTACCTTTGGGTTAATCTCCTGAATCATTTCTGAATTTCGTTTTGAATCTCCAATCTCTCTAGCTAGTCGTTCTGACATACATGTACGATAAGTGAGGTATACATGATCTGTTATTAATATTTCAATGACCTGATTTGTTGAATTTTGCCTTTGAAAAACTAATCCAAAGTTTGTTTCTATCAGAGTTGCTGATTTGGTTGCTACATAATGTAGCAACCAAAATTCGCCAACTCATAGGGTAAGTAGTTCAATCAATATTAATGGTTATTCATATTTTTCAATGACTCCATTTTATACATGTTAAATCTTACCGAATTGTATAAACTATTTTCATTTTCTATCAGGTGAAACGCCTTTTAAAATTACATTCCTCCCCAAAACAATTAAATTTCTCCCCAGTAAATGATTTTTGATATTTGCAGTCCTGCATGTTTGTCCATGAAGCACTAAATAAGACTTTTTCAACTTGATTCATATTTTATTTTGAACCAGCGAATGAATAGAATGTTATTTTATCCTACAGTACTGTACTGTAGATAGAAAATCAGTAATAACAATAATTTATACAAATGTACATGTACAACAAATAATAATAACATATTATTGATGTTATTAAACCTCAACAGGGAATTTTCCAAACAACGGATGGACAATAATTAATATACTTTTGCATTGCCATTCACAAAATAACACAATTCTAATGCGCTCTCTGATTGGTTAGCTACTGAGAAAACAAACCCAGTACACTGATGCTTTGTCGTATTTTACTTGATCACCACAGGCACAAGTTTGGTTCAGATAAAACGAACACTGATTGGCTGTTCAAACCATTTTTGATGTAAGGAGAAGTTAGCATTTGATTTGGCTACTAAAGTTGCATAAATTCATCTTCAATATAATTTTGTGTCTCGTTATTTTACAAAACAAATAGAAAATGTTTTCCCATGTTTACATAGTCTGCCATAATCACTCTACCATCATTTGATGCCAAGCCTGACATAGATGACCAAGATGATGACATACATCACCTTCGCTTAATACATCATCTCAGACTCAATAGAAGGGAAGATACTTCAATATTATTTTACTCCTGGAAGAGTATTCCTTCCATCCTGCAACCATAAGGCAACACCTCAGCTCCCTTATAAAAGGGGGTAGGGATACGTGCTCGTCGGAAATTTTGAAAATGACTCCTAAAAGGGACCTGAGTCTTGTCTTGGTGGGCGTGGCAGCGACTATTTTTACCCCTAAAAGGGACCAATTTAAAAAGTCATTTTAATAGTATAAAGACACTAGCATCAAACGCCTTCCACTCTTACAAGTTTAAGACAACGTTGTCATATAAATCTTTAAGCTATTTTTAAAGAACGTTTTTAAATATCGCTGTTGATTGAATACCCTAAAAGGGACCGGAAAACTCTATTGGTGGCCATTTTTATTTCTGACACCCTAAGTGGGACCAAAACACGAAAAAAAAAACTAAAAGGGACGACGAGCATCCCCGCCACTTTGGTATCGGAGTCCCCCCCCCCCCCCCCCATATCAGAATAACATGGGGATTACTGGTGATATAAATGACATTTGTATTTATAATTCAGTATTATTACATGTCTGCTGTACACCTATTATCGAAATATTGTATTGTATTAAACAAGACATATAGGCCATTAAAAAAATTGTCAGTGGTTAACATTGTACATATTATTATATATAATTTTTTTTTTTTTTTTCAAGTAGTACTCATAGGCTTTAATTAGCATTCTAAGTGCTCTGATCATTGCTATGGATAGTGGCACTATATAAAATGTATTATTATTATTATTAAGATGATGAAAAATATGTGTTTGTATTCTGTCCTTCATGGTGATTATAAGGTAAAGATTTAGATAATAAATTAATTTCATAATAGTTGTACAATATAATATATTAATTATTGTATTAAAAGTTATTCTTCGACAACAAAATCAGAACACTGATTTGCTTTTGTGGATTAGAGAGGATCTGAAATGCAATAAACAAAAAGATAGGTCATTTAGAGCACAATTAAACAGAAACTGAATCTTAAACAAGTTTTGAAGTCGGAAAAACACATGCATGTATCCACAGGTAGCCCAAGCTGATTATCTGTATGGGAGAATATATATGAAAACTACGAATGATCACTGAAAATATCTTTATTCTAATAAAATGCTTCAAAAACCTTCATTTACCTTTGTTGTGATTCCTTTAATGTCTGTAATGATTTTGGGAGCATTTAGACTTGTTTTAGGGTGGTTTTTGTTTTCTTGAATTCACTCTCTAAAAGACGAAGTCAAGGTAGGAGACCTCAAGATCGGGTGACTCGATTCAACCGGCCATAAATCGAAAGGAATTCAATTCACATTGATATTTTCACTGGATACCGATTGTACGATAAATTCCCCACATTTTCCATCCTCTTACAACCGAATTACGCCAAATAATCAGTACGAAATTACCAATTTACTTGCTGAAACTTGAGCTAGAATATGCGTGGACGCTACGGTGGCGCAACGGAAAATTGCAAATTCTTTACACAGCGGGGGTGGCTGCGAACAAATTTCATACGGTCCCTACTCCCCAAGTACCAAATGCCATCTATGATTCGGTTCGCCGAAACAAGCTTTGGTACTTGGGGAGTAGGGACCGTATGAAATTTGTTCGCAGCCACCCCCGCTGTGTAAAGAATTTGCAATTTTCCGTTGCGCCACCGTAGCGTCCACGCATATTCTAGCTCAAGTTTCAGCAAGTAAATTGGTAATTTCGTACTGATTATTTGGCGTAATTCGGTTGTAAGAGGATGGAAAATGTGGGGAATTTATCGTACAATCGGTATCCAGTGAAAATATCAATGTGAATTGAATTCCTTTCGATTTATGGCCGGTTGAATCGAGTCACCCGATCTTGAGGTCTCCTACCTTGACTTCGTCTTTTAGAGAGTGAATTCAAGAAAACAAAAACCACCCTAAAACAAGTCTAAATGCTCCCAAAATCATTACAGACATTAAAGGAATCACAACAAAGGTAAATGAAGGTTTTTGAAGCATTTTATTAGAATAAAGATATTTTCAGTGATCATTCGTAGTTTTCATATATATTCTCCCATACAGATAATCAGCTTGGGCTACCTGTGATGTATCTGCATGTAGTGATGTACGCAGATTCATCATTAAGTACATGATCATTCAGACGACTGATTGATGCATTCTAAACCAGTAAAGTATCAAGGTTTACATAAAAGAACTAATATTACTTTAAACATATTGGAATATGATAAAATATCCACACATTAACTTACTTAAAGCTTACCTCAATATTACGACCAAGCGATTACTTCGATAATCCGATAATAGCTGATAATGCAGGGCGATCTTTCACGTAACTTATATCAGGAAAGCTTACATGGCTGCCAATTAGTTTTAAAGACATGAATGGCAAAGACTTGACGCTAAAATCATGTAGAAATTCGAAATTCACGCAGTATAAAGTACAAGAGTTGAGTTCCCACATCTGACAGTTTGGCATCCATTTTGAATTTCCCGCAAGCCGCGCAAAGGATTCTGGGGTATTTATACGATAATATGTGTATCGCGCAAAGCATCATGGGATACCATGAATATCCTCCTTTGTTCCCAGGGGTATTTCTCTGGGAACGAGTAACGAGCGACAGAATATACTCCTTGGGTTCCCGAGGATGGCTACTGGGGAGCTTCTTGTAAAAGCCTGCAAGGGTTTCTTAGCTCTCCACACATATATATTCCTATACATATGTTTTTATTGTAATTTTTTTAAATAACATGTATTATATAAGCTTATGTGAAATAAAGTGATTGATTGATTGAAAAAGTGATTTGATCCACCGAATAAAGTGAAAGAAACAAAATCGGCTCGTAGAATTTAAGTTACTTACTTGATGAACAACCATTTCAATAATTTAAATACACGAAGGGAACGGGTTTTCAGAAGGGAATTAAATCCACTCGAAGTTTTAATACACTGAAGATGAGTTGAGAGCGAGGTACAGATTTGGAAGAAGAGGAATTGAGTATATTGTCGATGTATTAAATCAATGAACCAACAACAAAACGAAGTCACTCACTATCAGCAACAGTCCAAGTAATGATCACCTTGAGGTTTTTGGCATCAGAAAGCTTTCTTCAAGTCATCAAACACTCTATAAAGTACCGGGACAGCCAAAGTACTACGATTTTAACCTCTCAAAGGTGTGTCCCCCTGAAAGTTTTGAAGACATTTCCTCACAGCCTCGTTTTCACGTCTCGGTTCCAGGAAGGAGAGAGTTTTCGGAGAAATTATCAGATTATCGATCCCCGAACTGCCAAATTAACACTGTACCCGAAATGCCCAAATGTTCATCTGGGATACTATGGAGACCAAGCTGTTTGTAGTGTGCAAGAAGAAACAGTAATCCTATAACATCCAGCTCCAGCAACGCACAAACAATTTTCCGGTAATAAGTCTCTGAAACAACCAATCATAATCTAATGAACTCTGCTTCAAGACTTTTTGTCCCCAGATTTAACACTGAATATGGGAAGAGAAGCCTTTGCTATAGGGGGAGGCCAAGAGGAGAAAGGATTGGAACGCTGAGGGGCTGAGTACCTATAAATTGTGTACGTCTTCGTACCATTTAAGCTATATACAAAAAGTTATCTTTCTCCCAATCGATGTGGGACATTGTCAAATCCAAAACACTACGCATGCATGACCACTAATTCTTTGCACAATCGTCAGATTATAGAGCGAATGGGATGTCTTTACAAAATGATATTATCAAACCTGGTGTGTGTCTGTTTAGCGGGGTTTTGTACGGCCGAATAGATTTCCAAAAAGTACGATACATCAGAAAGTGAATTTTTCATGAGGGGGCACAGGTAGCCCAAACGTAGAATCAGTGGACCGTGACGTCATTGAATATTCTGTTGACCGTTGGATTTTCGAATGGCCTCAGGAATGAGCTCTTAGAAAGACTTCAAAGGATATGAGATTCTCAAAAATGTCTTCACATCAGTAGTCTGATAATTAAAGAACACTTTGGTGTAGAAATCTGAGCAAGAAATTATGTTTTTGAGTGGTTTTGAGCGATTCGAAAATTTCACCCGTTTCTAGCTTACATCCACTCAAAAACATAATTTCTTGCTCAGATTTCTACACCAAAGTGTTCTTTAATTATCAGACTACTGATGTGAAGACATTTTTGAGAATCTCATATCCTTTGAAGTCTTTCTAAGAGCTCATTCCTGAGGCCATTCGAAAATCCAACGGTCAACAGAATATTCAATGACGTCACGGTCCACTGATTCTACGTTTGGGCTACCTGTGGAGGGGGCCTCCCGCGATTACCGATCGATTGCTGCTCTGATTACAAAGGAAAACAATCCACGAGTTAGCCATAGGGCGCCTTTGATTTTGTTCGGAGTTGGTCTCCTACGCAACCGATTTTAGTTCCGTCATGCAACGCTCCCGGCCCAGCGGTGCATGACGAAACTAAAAACGGCTGTGTAAGTAAACTGTTGCATAATTAATAGTGACCTAGTTAGTGCATATCTGAAAGCCGAAATGATCCCCAATTAGTACCTGAAATGATCCCGGGTTAATTCAGAGAATGGACCAACGGATGGAAGAGCAATGGCTATGTCGAAGCAACAAAGAAAGTGTCAATAATTTTTGTAACCCATTTTAAGTTGATGATAAAAACGTGTATTTGCAAGAGAGTATAGATATAACATGTATATTTAGTACAAGTAGTATAGTACTTTTCATGTGCCTTGGATTGGTTAGTCAATCTCGGTATATGGCTGGGTTCTCTACAGGCAAGTTTAATTATTGTAGGATAAAACAAACTGCCCTCTCACTCCCTCTATAACTAGATTGTTGCATTAGGGAAGGTTCAGTTCCTTTATTATAGAAATATGCTGGCAAAGATTCACACTAGCTGAGCTGTGTCAGGGTCGGAAGCGTAAAGAGTGCTTACGACTACTGTGAACTACAAAATGGAGTTGCAATCAGAGTCGGAAGGATCAAGGTTTCCTTTTTCTTCCAATTCTGACGCTTATGATCTTGTGTGAGAATCAGAAATGTATCATAAGAATTAGCCAATGACAGAACTCATTCTCAAGCAATTTAAAGCAGAAAAATTATAGAAACATTTGGCCAAGTAAGCTAGATATCAATCTGGTATTTATTGTGCGAACTTTAAAGAGTAAACAATAACTCTGATCCAAGTAAGCTAGATATCAATCTGGTATTTATTGTGCGAACTTTAAAGAGTAAACAATAACTCTGATCCAAGTAAGCTAGATATCAATCTGGTATTTATTGTGCGAACTTTAAAGAGTAAACAATAACTCTGATCCAAGTAAGCTAGATATCAATCTGGTATTTATTGTGCGAACTTTAAAGAGTAAACAATAACTCTGATCCAAGTAAGCTAGATATCAATCTGGTATTTATTGTGCGAACTTTAAAGAGTAAACAATAACTCTGATCCAAGTAAGCTAGATATCAATCTGGTATTTATTGTGCGAACTTTAAAGAGTAAACAATAACTCTGATCCAAGTAAGCTAGATATCAATCTGGTATTTATTGTGCGAACTTTAAAGAGTAAACAATAACTCTGATCCAAGTAAGCTAGATATCAATCTGGTATTTATTGTGCGAACTTTAAAGAGTAAACAATAACTCTGGTCCAAGTAAGCTAGATATCAATCTGGTATTTATTGTGCGAACTTTAAAGAGTAAACAATAACTCTGGTCCAAGTAAGCTAGATATCAATCTGGTATTTATTGTGCGAACTTTAAAGAGTAAACAATAACTCTGGTCCAAGTAAGCTAGATATCAATCTGGTATTTATTGTGCGAACTTTAAAGAGTAAACAATAACTCTGATCCAAGTAAGCTAGATATCAATCTGGTATTTATTGTGCGAACTTTAAAGAGTAAACAATAACTCTGATCCAAGTAAGCTAGATATCAATCTGGTATTTATTGTGCGAACTTTAAAGAGTAAACAATAACTCTGATCCAAGTCCAAGTCAGCTAGATATCAATCTGGTATTTATTGTGCGAACTTTAAAGAGTAAACAATAACTCTGGTCCAAGTAAGCTAGATATCAATCTGGTATTTATTGTGCGAACTTTAAAGAGTAAACAATAACTCTGATCCAAGTAAGCTAGATATCAATCTGGTATTTATTGTGCGAACTTTAAAGAGTAAACAATAACTCTGATCCAAGTAAGCTAGATATCAATCTGGTATTTATTGTGCGAACTTTAAAGAGTAAACAATAACTCTGGTCCAAGTAAGCTAGATATCAATCTGGTATTTATTGTGCGAACTTTAAAGAGTAAACAATAACTCTGATCCAAGTAAGCTAGATATCAATCTGGTATTTATTGTGCGAACTTTAAAGAGTAAACAATAACTCTGGTCCAAGTAAGCTAGATATCAATCTGGTATTTATTGTGCGAACTTTAAAGAGTAAACAATAACTCTGGTCCAAGTAAGCTAGATATCAATCTGGTATTTATTGTGCGAACTTTAAAGAGTAAACAATAACTCTGGTCCAAGTAAGCTAGATATCAATCTGGTATTTATTGTGCGAACTTTAAAGAGTAAACAATAACTCTGATCCAAGTAAGCTAGATATCAATCTGGTATTTATTGTGCGAACTTTAAAGAGTAAACAATAACTCTGGTCCAAGTAAGCTAGATATCAATCTGGTATTTATTGTGCGAACTTTAAAGAGTAAACAATAACTCTGATCCAAGTAAGCTAGATATCAATCTGGTATTTATTGTGCGAACTTTAAAGAGTAAACAATAACTCTGGTCCAAGTAAGCTAGATATCAATCTGGTATTTATTGTGCGAACTTTAAAGAGTAAACAATAACTCTGGTCCAAGTAAGCTAGATATCAATCTGGTATTTATTGTGCGAACTTTAAAGAGTAAACAATAACTCTGGTCCAAGTAAGCTAGATATCAATCTGGTATTTATTGTGCGAACTTTAAAGAGTAAACAATAACTCTGGTCCAAGTAAGCTAGATATCAATCTGGTATTTATTGTGCGAACTTTAAAGAGTAAACAATAACTCTGATCCAAGTAAGCTAGATATCAATCTGGTATTTATTGTGCGAACTTTAAAGAGTAAACAATAACTCTGATCCAAGTAAGCTAGATATCAATCTGGTATTTATTGTGCGAACTTTAAAGAGTAAACAATAACTCTGGTCCAAGTAAGCTAGATATCAATCTGGTATTTATTGTGCGAACTTTAAAGAGTAAACAATAACTCTGGTCCAAGTAAGCTAGATATCAATCTGGTATTTATTGTGCGAACTTTAAAGAGTAAACAATAACTCTGGTCCAAGTAAGCTAGATATCAATCTGGTATTTATTGTGCGAACTTTAAAGAGTAAACAATAACTCTGATCCAAGTAAGCTAGATATCAATCTGGTATTTATTGTGCGAACTTTAAAGAGTAAACAATAACTCTGATCCAAGTAAGCTAGATATCAATCTGGTATTTATTGTGCGAACTTTAAAGAGTAAACAATAACTCTGGTCCAAGTAAGCTAGATATCAATCTGGTATTTATTGTGCGAACTTTAAAGAGTAAACAATAACTCTGATCCAAGTAAGCTAGATATCAATCTGGTATTTATTGTGCGAACTTTAAAGAGTAAACAATAACTCTGATCCAAGTAAGCTAGATATCAATCTGGTATTTATTGTGCGAACTTTAAAGAGTAAACAATAACTCTGATCCAAGTAAGCTAGATATCAATCTGGTATTTATTGTGCGAACTTTAAAGAGTAAACAATAACTCTGATCCAAGTAAGCTAGATATCAATCTGGTATTTATTGTGCAAACTTTAAAGAGTAAACAATAACTCTGATCCAAGTAAGCTAGATATCAATCTGGTATTTATTGTGCGAACTTTAAAGAGTAAACAATAACTCTGGTCCAAGTAAGCTAGATATCAATCTGGTATTTATTGTGCGAACTTTAAAGAGTAAACAATAACTCTGATCCAAGTAAGCTAGATATCAATCTGGTATTTATTGTGCGAACTTTAAAGAGTAAACAATAACTCTGATCCAAGTAAGCTAGATATCAATCTGGTATTTATTGTGCGAACTTTAAAGAGTAAACAATAACTCTGATCCAAGTCAGCTAGATATCAATCTGGTATTTATTGTGCGAACTTTAAAGAGTAAACAATAACTCTGGTCCAAGTAAGCTAGATATCAATCTGGTATTTATTGTGCGAACTTTTAAAGAGTAAACAATAACTCTGATCCAAGTAAGCTAGATATCAATCTGGTATTTATTGTGCGAACTTTAAAGAGTAAACAATAACTCTGATCCAAGTAAGCTAGATATCAATCTGGTATTTATTGTGCGAACTTTAAAGAGTAAACAATAACTCTGGTCCAAGTAAGCTAGATATCAATCTGGTATTTATTGTGCGAACTTTAAAGAGTAAACAATAACTCTGATCCAAGTAAGCTAGATATCAATCTGGTATTTATTGTGCGAACTTTAAAGAGTAAACAATAACTCTGGTCCAAGTAAGCTAGATATCAATCTGGTATTTATTGTGCGAACTTTAAAGAGTAAACAATAACTCTGGTCCAAGTAAGCTAGATATCAATCTGGTATTTATTGTGCGAACTTTAAAGAGTAAACAATAACTCTGGTCCAAGTAAGCTAGATATCAATCTGGTATTTATTGTGCGAACTTTAAAGAGTAAACAATAACTCTGATCCAAGTAAGCTAGATATCAATCTGGTATTTATTGTGCGAACTTTAAAGAGTAAACAATAACTCTGGTCCAAGTAAGCTAGATATCAATCTGGTATTTATTGTGCGAACTTTAAAGAGTAAACAATAACTCTGGTCCAAGTAAGCTAGATATCAATCTGGTATTTATTGTGCGAACTTTAAAGAGTAAACAATAACTCTGATCCAAGTAAGCTAGATATCAATCTGGTATTTATTGTGCGAACTTTAAAGAGTAAACAATAACTCTGATCCAAGTCAAGTGATACTGCTACAAAAGATATAAAACCATAGAATCCTAGGACGTTTAGAGTTGAATGGAAAATATACATGAATTAGAGAATGTTTTGGGAATCAAAGCGAGCCCTCCATCCTTCCGATTCTGACGCTAGTGTGAACCAGCATTTATTGCTGTGTTATGTAACATATCGAACATGAGAAAGAGTTCGTCCTCTGATTTGAAAACATGTATTAAGCAGACAAAAGATCATTTCCCAAAGGTGTCCACTTAATACAGGTTTCACTGTGTATATAACTACTACAATTCAGGGTAAGGCTAGCGCATAGAACTCTAACGGCGAGCAAACACAGAGCAGGTATGCATGCTTGAAAAAGATATGGTAAATTACAATTAGTTTTCATTAAGTGTATCTATGATTTCTGTCATTGAGGGACGTTCTTCAGGCACTTCCAGAACACACCTTCTAATAAGGTCCCTGTATAAATGATTGGTAACCAAGGCAACCTGCTCAGTCCTATGTGTTACATCAGGAAACTCTCGAATGTTCATCTCACACAGCAGAACTCCAAAGCTGTAGACATCAACCTTTAGCATAACAACGAAAAAGATCATTAGAAAAAACATTACACATTCAAACAACAACATTCACAATACTACTACAGTCGAAGCTCCATAAGTGACCACCTCGGGAATTCGAAAAAGTGGTCTAAACTAGAGCTGGTCGCTTGCGAGAATGGGCTCTCATAAGCGATCATTATGAGAGCTTTTAGCCCCGGTGATGTAATGTGGCGAGCGCCAAGAGAGCGGCTGTATTCGCAGGCTAGCACGATACCTGCCCATTACTACAGTATTGTATTGCGCACTTGCAAACAACGTTTCACACAACAATATTTTGTGTCTAAGACTTTATATGAAGAAGTTATTAAGTGTTGAACCACGAAGCTGGTAATCACCAAAAGTGGTCATGTAAACTACTTTTTAAAAGACTGTATAGCTACTTGTAAGACTTACAGTGTATATTTTATTTACAAAAACAAGCAAAATGTTCTTACTTTTGGTGATTGTCTAGATGTCTGTGCTTCAGGTGCAGAATAAACCACTGCACCAGGACTTATAGTCATGGAGTATTGCATGAAGTTTGCAGTGCCGTAATCTGATACTTTGGCTCTCCAGCCATCACCATGTTTCCACAGCAACACATTTGCACTGCTGATGTCCCGGTGGATTATGGGAGCTGGATGGCTGAGATGTAAGTAGTTTAATGCTCTTGCAACATCCAGTGCAATGGTCTTCACCTCGTTGGGTTCCAATTCACGTTCCTGTAAAACTGCTCGTAAACTGGTGTCTAACAGTTCAGACACAAACAGTGGACTATCATCATCATTGGTGGCTCCAATAAACTGAAGAAGACAAGGATGACGACATCTTGATGCAATGTTCATTTCACGTTCAAATAGTCGCCTGTTATGAGGTGAGAGAATGAGTTCG
This sequence comes from Actinostola sp. cb2023, assembly GCA_033675265.1. Classification (NCBI taxonomy): domain Eukaryota; kingdom Metazoa; phylum Cnidaria; class Anthozoa; order Actiniaria; family Actinostolidae; genus Actinostola; species Actinostola sp. cb2023. Next base: position 17,323 of record JAUJYZ010000041.1, on the reverse strand, counting down.
TGAATTTGTTTCACAGCAACTACAGACCCACGGAATCGTCCCTCTATAACTTTCCCCCACCCTCCAATACCAATAACGTTGTTTGTGAGTTCAATTTCCTGACGAACCAACACCCAGTCTGAAGTCTCATTTGAGTTATGGTACATTTCCAAGGCTTGTTGTGCCGTGGCTAATGTTATTTCCAGTTCTGTTATTCGACGTTCATATTGTTGTACTCTTCTTTCTCCCTCTCGTTTGGCTTGTCGTGTGTTTTCCAAATCCTGTTGTAGCAACTGATACTGGTGTCGTTGCTCTTCCAAAAGTTGTTCAGCCAGAAATCGTGAAGCTTTTTCTCTGGCGATTTCATCAATTAATAGTTTTGTATTTTCGTCAGTATTATTATGTGCTGGATCTATAGACAGAGGTACAGACAGAACATATTTAAATTATTGATATTATGGGATTGCAGATCTTTATGTCTGCAGGACTCTCCAAACAAGCAATTGAAGGGCTCCCTGCAAGAACAACATACGGTAAGTGATCTCTGATCAAAATTTTAATTCTCCTTGAAATTCTTTGATTTTCAAAGGAGAATTTGGGTTTTGATCACAAGTCACTTACTCTGTTCTTACACGTACCCTACACATGACGTTGCAACTTCTCAACGTTCTCAGTAGATTTTTAAACAGCCAGGCCCAGGTGCATGAAAGGTGATTAGCGCTATCCACAGAATAAATCCTATCCAACAGATACAATTTATTGCATAACTGCATCATTTTTATTCATTGGAGACTTATCTGGTGGATAGCACTATTCACCTTTCGTGCAACCAGGGCCCGGCCCAAACTTTGACACAAATCCTACTTACAAAATTAGTTACATAGCAGAAGAGTGAACTCTCTATAAGGCAGATACTAGGGGTATTGAACAGTCAAGGCGAGACGCCGAGATAAGGTATATTTTTGCGAGCCTGAGACGATTTTTCACTGATTTCCTTTGTTTTCAAAATTTGAGACTCTGAGACAGCTTTTTGCAAAAAAACAAGACTTCGAGACTCAGAAAATTTCGGTGAGACTCTGTGAGACTTTTTGCGGGGACCATTCGACACTCCTGATACATACTTTAGTGATCAGCTCTCTCTTTACTCATACACTGAAGGAGGCACTGAAGTGTCTACCAAGAGAGAATTTAATATGTATTGAGTTTTCTTTCCCTACCAGACAAAGCTTGTGCTGCTGCAACTGCCTTACTAAGGCCATATTTTTCATAAGGCTGTATCCTAGATGGTTGAAGGAGTGTAGTGTCCATGACGGGTAGTCCCTCTCCCTTCTTTGTCCATTGAGAAAGCAAACTGGAAAACCCTCCTAGTCTGTGTATTTGGTTATTGAATGTTACCATTGGACTATCACTCCTTTCAGTAGAAATCGTTGATAAAAGACCAGAAACGGCTCCCTGTTCACTAAGAGTGCTACCAGATTCCAATGTTGTGTTTTCTGGTGGGTTTGTCGTTGAGTTGTTCAGGTTTTTATCCACGTTATTGACATCCTGCACAAAAGTACTATTAGCAATACCGGCACCTAGGAGTAAAGGAGCGAAGCCCCCAGTTCTCATTTCTGTCGTTTGTGTCGTTGAATTTGAAGACTCGGAACGTTGAGCTTGCATTCTGTTGTTGTCTTCAGCAATAGCTCCATTTTGTATACGAGGTGGTGTGGTGTTTAGCTTCTCTCCCCTTGTGTGTCTTGATCTCGAGACGTTTTCCTGATCTCGACGAGCTCTGGGCATCTTGTCTGGCTATAGTTTTTTAACACTGGTTTCAGTTTTTTGAAGTTCTATAAGATTTTATCGAGAAAGGAAATCTCACTTGTCAGAACTTTAAAAAATCATCTTCACGTACAATTTTTCGTACATTCTCGAACTTCGATTGTAATAATTACTCAACCATTAAAGGATGTTGATATACATCAAACTCAAACGACTTATTAATCACGATGATCAAAGTTATATCGTCCCAAAAACTCGATAAACTAAAACAAACATTACCTTTCGAGTTTAATATTCTCTGAACGCCGCCATGTTGGCCGAGTGGATAAGGGCACTGGGTAGGAATGACGTCAGATTTTAAAATTAGCAGTTCCAGGTTCTCTCGGACAACCTCTATCAATATGGCGGAAGTGCATGGATGTAAATAACACACGTTATAGAATGGGTTAATTTGCACTTTACATTGACTCGTATCGCAAGTACTCGTATATTTGGAAAGTGCAGAGTCACCACGATCTTCTGTTAGTGAGTAAAGCAAGAAAATCGACCATCGCATGAAAATTTTACTTCGGGATATAAATTCTGCTCAGTCATGGGTGTGGTGAGAATGTAAAGACTAACGCTATAAAAATTGTCCTTCCAATTTGCGTTAATTATCCAAAAAGATCTCCAACGATAATGGATCACAGGACGGGGTTTTATATGCTGCTTAAGGACGCGGATAATCCACAATTTTCGGACAGCTCAACGTGGTGGGAAATGTTTTCAAGCTATGTTTACAGTCCTGATGACGATGTTGCACAGCCAGAGCATCTAGCTCTCAAAGGCGAACTCCTTGAAGCTTTAGAACGTGAGAAACAACCTCTAGATACTCAGAGGATATCCCTTCGCGCTGTCAAACAGTTCTACCAACGTGCAGAATGCAATTGCGAGGATTTGAAGCAGATCAATGTGGAGGAAATGAAGCTGTTGATTGCTGTGTTTTCCTACTCTGAAAGGTGTCGGATTGTCGATAATGGGTACCTTTCGTATGGTTGCACTATAAAGGAAGGGGACGAGGTGACTGTAAGGATAAAGGACCTACAGGACGTAGCTGGCGTAGTGAGATATAAGGGACCAGTACCACCCTACGATGGAACCATGTTTGGAATAGAAATTTTGGTGAGTGAAATTCACTGTCAGAAACATTCAACCACAGGAATCCCAACCAGTAGCACAGCTATTATTTTCCAACACAGGGATCCCACACCACTTTCTCTTACAAACAGTAGAACACACTGGGGGAGGGGGGGGGGGGGGGGGGGGGGGGGGGGGATAAGTTGTCAAGCCACTTCATTATTTATTATTATATTATTATTCATCTTGCTTGTTAATATTTCTAGGATCATCAGTTTCGAAGGCAAGGTTCGTGCGATGGATCGTTCCAGTGCAAGCGATATTTTAAGTGCCAGCCTGGCAGTGGTTTGTTTGTGTCTGTTGATAAACTATGCATTACAGATACTAACCAAGGTGAGTGATCTTACTAGAAATAGTACTCAACGTAAGAGAGTGGAAGTGGAATAGGGAGAGGGTTGACAAGCCCAGATAAAAGCTTAAATTTTAATGCAATAAATCATTTCATCCAAAAACTTACTTTGATTTTAAACGAATCTGAAAATTGGGGGACTAGGGTGGGAGGGAGGAAGCTGCTCCCTTGATCCCTCTCACTATACCCCTGTACAATGTACCGTTTAATATACAGCTATTTCAAAAAAAGGTTGGTGAAGGTTTTGTTGCATCTTGCATCCCAAGCCCGAAATGCACTATGGGTAATGTGAATGGAGTCAGCGAAAGGTCAAAACAATTATGGACTCTGGGAATTTTCCCAAACTTTGTCTTCGCAATATGGAGCAGGCATATTTTCTTATGTATGTGCATGCTGACATTATTTATCTATGATCCACAATACATTTCGGGCTTGGTATGCAAGATGCAACATGCAAAAATTAGATGCAACAAAACCTTCACCAACCTTTTTTGAAATAGCTGTATACGCATACTTTTGTCTCGCCAAACTCCAATTAGTGGTTAGATCAGAGATGAGATAAGACAATCCTGCAAAGCTGATTGCATAATGGCTGAGACGAAAGTATGTGAATACATTATGTAGGTGGTCATACATTTGCGCTTCGTGCTGTAAAATATTTGAATCTACATTCTACCTACCTGACAGAGGTAAGGTAGGGAGAACACTGCACAAGATCCAGCCCTCAGTAGACAGAGGATACGACAAATGTTAATTAAAATAGGCTCCATTTTCAAGCTCTAGCACGTTCCATGCACACTGGCACAGTTGGAAGTCAAGCCAAAAAGAAGGGGATCCAGGAGGGACAGGGAAAGAGGGAAGAATTATCCAATAGTTATTGCTCTGTCTCCGATGATTATTTACAGGGACGGATCCAGAGATTTTGCAAAGGGGGAGGGGGGGGGGGGGGGGGGTGGGCACGTTCAGGCTGTTCATTGCTTTCAGCCAAATTTTATGAATTTTTTTGGGGGGGGGGAGGGAGGGGGCAAAAAGGTATTCGAATTTCCAAAAGGAGGCGGGTGCGCCTCCTTCGCCCCACCCTTATATTCTGCCCCTGATTGAAATAAAGTCCTCTAAGTTATTTCATAATATTTTGACCTCGTTCTTTTCAGGAGAACAAGCGAGGAGTGAGGAACCACACAAAGATGAAGCGATTTTAAAGGAAGGTGAAAAATCAGAAAATAAAAACAAAAATACTATAATGGAGGAGAATGATGATGAAAAGATGAACAAAAACTGCAACAATGATAACAATGCTGCAAATTTCCAAAACTCAGAAAACGAACTTTTGAATGGTGACAGTGAAGATAATAACGAATTAAATGTCAAGCATGACGAGAAAGAGAATGCATGTGACAAAAAAATGAATGGCTTTCTTGATAAGTCAAATTTGGAGACTGAAGGACTAGAACTCAAGTCCATTGTCGACGGTCTTCAGCAGCAGCTTTTGAAAGTCAAGATTGAATTGGAGGAAAAAGAAAACAAATGGAAACAAGAAAGGATGGAATGGGAAATGAAAATGGGATCACACCTTGTCACTCAGAATGACTTGCGTGACCAAGTCACGCAATTAGCGAAACAGGTCGAGGACGTGACAGTTGCTAAGTGTGAAGCGGAAGAGATGCTGAATGAGGAACAGAAAAGATGGAAAAAGCAAATGAAAGGTTTTAGTCGAGAATGGGAAGAATTTGAACGGCGTGTCCTGGAAGAACGAACTTTGAGGACAACTGTAGAAGAAAGACTGACCGAGCGTCAACGGGAACTCGAGCAAGAAACGAACCAAAAACTCGCTGTTCAGACGGAGCTGGAGCAATCGCGAAACGCGGCCAGTCAACACGCAAGCGACTTTGAAAGACATCGACAATACTTTGAATACAGAATCCGGGAACTTGAAAACACACCACGTGATGTCTCCGTGGTAGAACCAGCCAATGAGCCTTCGGAGACACGTGATTGGATAATCAGTCGTGACGAAATCCACGTGACTGGGAAAAGTCTCGGCACGGGGGCCTGGGGACAAGTCGTGGAGGGGATATTCCGTGCTTGTCCCGTGGCAGTAAAACGAATTCACGATCTCATTTTGTCGCCGCATAATCGGAGACTGTTCGAGAGAGAAATGAGCATTGCGTCGCGCTGTCGGCACCCTTGCTTGCTGCAGTTCGTAGGAGCCACGAACGACAATGGGAACCCGTTGTTTGTAACAGAACTGATGGATGCAAACCTCAGGTCAATCCTAGAATCACGACCGCTGACTGAAAATGAAATAGTGACCATATCACGTGACGTAGCCATGGCGTTGAATTATCTCCACCTGAACAAAAACCTTACCCATAATCCACCGCGATATTAGCAGCGCAAACGTGTTACTATGGAAACGCGATGACCGCTGGAGGGCTAAGGTGTCAGATTACGGCGCAGCGAATTTTATGAGGCAATGCAGAACGATAAACCCTGGCGCGGTCATCTACTCGGCACCGGAAGCCCTGTCCATACACCAGACGCCCAAGGTAAGAAGAACAGTGACTTGTGATCAAAATACAAATTCTCTTCCAGAATTCAAAGAACCTACAGCAGAATTTAGATTTGATCAGAGATCATTTACACTCATTGCGTAAAGACAGAAGTGGCGGCCATCTTACTGTCAGTGTTTGTCATCCAACGTGGCCGTCTTTTCAGCTATATTTAGTTACAGTAAAATTAAACTAAATGTACCGCAGTTAGTGCATCATGCCAGCCCACTGATAGTCAATCCAAACCCTTGTAAAATGCCGGGCGTAACTGCTAACGTGAGACGTTCAGCCCAGGCCGACATTTGCAATTACGCCCGACGAGTTAACTTATATGTATCTTTATTCCTGCAGATTGACGTCTTCAGCTTCGGGCTTCTACTTTGCGAGATGGTCATCCGGGAACTCCCCGTACCCACTCACAGTCAACAACAAGTGGCCATGGTAGCCAATCAGCTTCTGAAGGACCTTATTTCCAAGTGCATCCAAGAAGACCACGAAAAGAGGCCCACAATGGAAGAAATACTACACCATTTAGAGCCGCTATTTTTCAAATGAATTTTCAAATTATTCCTCTGTTATTTCTGTGGTTTATTTATTCGGTTTTGTAGTTGTTAGAAGAATTGTGGTTAAATAAAGAATATGTGGTTTATTAAAAAACTGGTCTAATTTGAATGTATTAATATATAATGCCTGTTACCCAATTGTGGTGTTTTTTTGCTTTGTCGTTAAAGTACGTAAGCAGACCATGGTAGGTCATAGTACTCTCGTTCAGAGTCGTACCCAGTCTTTACTTACCTTACTCTACTGGCAATGGAATCTGGGTAAATAATTAAAGAAAGCGCGCAAAGGCGCTTGGGAAACAAAATGGGTAAGAGAAGTGACTGGGTACGAGTCTGACTCTCGTTTCGTTTCTACTATGGCTTTGCTGTGAAAACTCCGCTGCTACAATTTGAATAGTATTCCTAACAATTTGAACGTCAGTAAATGTTCAAATGTACAAAATATTATAATACAAAATGATTATCTCTGGGGGCATCCTCGGGGGACCAAGGGACACTCGGCGAGGAAGGAGAAACCCAGGAAAGGGGGGTGGGGAGGACGTATGGCAGGGGGTGGGGTCGGGAGGAGAAGAGAAGCCCCTGGGTCCCCAAAGATGCTTAGAGGTTGAATTAAAACAAGACTAACTATATTAGATTAGTGACAGTTTCGGCATTTAGGATGACACTTCTTGCCTCCCACTCGACATTTACATCCTCCAGTGAGGTCACCTACGCCCTGTGAACGTATTAAATACAATGATCAGTACATGCATAGTCATCATCTGTCCATCATAACCAGTCAATCAGCATCATGACAGTCATCATCACCGTCGGGTACTGTCATCATCATCAACAGTTATTTTATTTTCGCCGTTACTATCCTCACCCGGGATGTATCACCATCATCGCCATACATCGTGTCCATCATTATCACAACACCATCATCATCATCAACACCATCATCATCACTACAACAGTCATTGTTAATCATCATCATTATGTACTGCATCATCACTATCATCATCCTTGTCATTATCCTACAGTCATGTGACTCACCTGTGGACCCCACCGAGGTCCCCTCGTAGCCCAGCAAATCTCCATCCTACACATGCTACACCTCATCCAATCACATCCATCTTTCTTCAGAAGAATTATCTCACATTGCGGACACTTCATGGCGTCACCCTTGGCTATCATTTGCTGGAATGAGAAAAGTCGACATAGGGTATACTATATTATTATAAAAAATGTTAGTCGAGTTCTTGAAGAAGTACTGTCACTGGAAAGTGCTAACGTAGTTACAGGGTGTTTTAAAAGCTGGAAACGAGAAAAGAAGTAGTCACAGGGTGTTAGATGACAAACGGTCCAACTAAACTATTGCGGTCTGAAAAACAAATGTACTGTATATGTCTGCGCACGCGTCCTTTTGATATTCTATCGCGCACATACAATTGGTTCGATCGATGTGAAATGAGCAAAGTAGTCATAAGGTGAGCCACAAGATAGAACTGAAATATGTATACGAAAGAAAAGTTTGGACAAAGTTGTCATAAGGTGAGCCACAAGATAGAACTGAAATATGTATACGAAAGAAAAGTTTGGACAAAGTAGTCATAAGGTGAGCCACAAGATAGAACTGAAATATGTATACGAAAGAAAAGTTTGGACAAAGTAGTCATAAGGTGAGCCACAAGATAGAACTGAAATATGTATACGAAAGAAAAGTTTGGACAAAGTAGTCATAAGGTGAGCCACAAGATAGAACTGAAATATGTATACGAAAGAAAAGTTTGGACAAAGTTGTCATAAGGTGAGCCACAAGATAGAACTGAAATATGTATACGAAAGAAAAAGTTTGGACAAAGTAGTCATAAGGTGAGCCACAAGATAGAACTGAAATATGTATACGAAAGAAAAGTTTGGACAAAGTAGTCATAAGGTGAGCCACAAGATAGAACTGAAATATGTATACGAAAGAAAAGTTTGGACAAAGTAGTCATAAGGTGAGCCACAAGATAGAACTGAAATATGTATACGAAAGAAAAGTTTGGACAAAGTAGTCATAAGGTGAGCCACAAGATAGAACTGAAATATGTATACGAAAGAAAAGTTTGGACAAAGTTGTCATAAGGTGAGCCACAAGATAGAACTGAAATATGTATACGAAAGAAAAGTTTGGACAAAGTTGTCATAAGGTGAGCCACAAGATAGAACTGAAATATGTATACGAAAGAAAAGTTTGGACAAAGTAGTCATAAGGTGAGCCACAAGATAGAACTGAAATATGTATACGAAAGAAAAGTTTGGACAAAGTTGTCATAAGGTGAGCCACAAGATAGAACTGAAATATGTATACGAAAGAAAAGTTTGGACAAAGTTGTCATAAGGTGAGCCACAAGATAGAACTGAAATATGTATACGAAAGAAAAGTTTGGACAAAGTTGTCATAAGGTGAGCCACAAGATAGAACTGAAATATGTATACGAAAGAAAAGTTTGGACAAAGTTGTCATAAGGTGAGCCACAAGATAGAACTGAAATATGTATACGAAAGAAAAGTTTGGACAAAGTTGTCATAAGGTGAGCCACAAGATAGAACTGAAATATGTATACGAAAGAAAAGTTTGGACAAAGTTGTCATAAGGTGAGCCACAAGATAGAACTGAAATATGTATACGAAAGAAAAGTTTGGACAAAGTTGTCATAAGGTGAGCCACAAGATAGAACTGAAATATGTATACGAAAGAAAAGTTTGGACAAAGTTATCATAAGGTGTTCTGATCTGAAGAATAGTAATGCAATATCACGTGTTTTTTTGTGTCGGTGTTCATTTTTTTCGTGTGTGTGTCACGTCCGGTGTTCATGCCAAACCTCGAGGAACTTCTGAGTTTGCTTCGCTGCGTCGTCGTTCTGTGCACGTCGTTGCAAGTCTTCTTGGTACTCTTTACAGTTCATCTCTGGGTGATGTATGGCTTTACAGGTCAGGCAGTTGACCTTCTGACAAACCGGACAGTGAAAGATGTTGGAATTGTCTTCGTATATGCACCACCCTGGGCAGTTGGGCGTCTTGCAGTGGAAGCTATTAGCAGCTTGACTTTCAGCCGTTACTAGGCTACGGTGGAGAAATCTATTGAAGTCTTGCTCGGGGAGCAACTGCAACACAATTGAAATGAAAAAACTTTGATTCCCTTTTTGCTTGCGCATTGGACGTCCGTCTAGTTGTTTTTAAAATCATCTCTGAACGACAAAACTACAACATTACAAAGTTTCATGGGGTTTATGTTAAGGCGTGCAGTACTTACAGCTTTGATCTCTTGCGCTGTGATGACAAAATGACAGGCGAATTCGTTGTCCTGGAATGGACACTGGACTTCTGGATCGGTGCAATTACGTATGTGCTCCCTAAGGCAATCCCTTCAAGGCAAAATAATACGACTTGAGTCAGACTGACAGGCACAGACAGACGACACAGGCAAACAGACACACAGACAGATTTACAGACAGACAGACTCATAGACAGAAACAGACAGACACAGACAGACAGACTCACAGACACAAACAGACAGACAGACAGAGCTAGATAGACAGACACAGACAGACAAAGACAGACTCACAGACAGACAGACAGACAGACACAGACAGAATGAATGAACTTAATCATCAACTTTACACTGAAATTGCTTTTCATGACAGACAGACACAGACAGACAGACAGACAGGCAGTGATCGCACGGAACCTTCCCAGAGGTCCTCAGCGCTACCAGCAGTTCGCCGTCAACTCACCTACAGAAGCAGTGAAGACATTCCCTCAGCATGACTCCCTCGCCTGGCACTACTGTCGTATAACAAATAGCGCAGTCGAACTCTTCAGTATTGCTGATAAGACTCTGTTGTGCCGTTTGTACCAGCTGACGAAAGTTCATCTCACGTGCCACCTCTTGCTCCTGCTGTTGCTGATTCAATGTCTAAAGGAATCACGTGTTCAATGTATAAGTACAGTGGGGTAGGGAGGGGGACTAGGCGGGGAGTTTAAAAAATTAATACTTTGATCTATAAAAGTTATAACAATTTATTTATAACATCTTTAACATTTAGTGGATTTCGTAAAAACCACGGCCGGCACGGTCGCGTCGAAATCGTAAAACATCACGATCACGCCACGGGTTTTTAGTCAAACGAAATCTGCTCTATCAACCACCTACTGACCCTCCCTTCCCTATGTCCCTGTATGTATTAGCATTATAAAAAGTTATAGTTAAGTCGACTAATTTCCAAGGTGTGAAGAGCGCGCGTTTGTAGATGTAAAATAATATATAATAGAGTCGTTTTCGTACGAGTGTGAAACCTACGGTACTGTGACACTCAAATGGCTTCCTTTTTGAACCAATCAAAAAGCGTGTAGATGCATCTCATCCAATCAAACTCTTTCAATACGGCATGGCGCGGTGCGGTGACGGTGCGGTAACCGACTCTATTGATATAGGTTAGCAAAGGACTGTGGGAAAAGGGTACAGCCGCCATCTTTATCTATACAGTGCACTGGATTAGACACCAAAGAAAGTTTGTGGCTTGCGTAGACTTGTCGAAGTCATTCCTCTTGAACAGCGGTTACCAGAATGAAACTTTTGATGACTGTCACGGGCAACAAAGTCGTGCAACTTGTCGCGCAATGTTGTTGCGTTGCAAGTTGAAGAGAAAATGTTGTTCCTATTACCACTCTGTGCGCAACCCATTTTGCTTGTTGCGAAGAGTAGAGGGCTTCTACTTCGTGCAACAAAGAAAATGTGCGCGCGCAATGGTAATACGAGCAACATTTTCTCTTCAACTTGCAACACAACAATGTTGCGAGACAAGTTGCACGATTTTGTTGCCGGTATTACCTTAAATTACATTTATATTGCGCATTATGTTGCGCAAGCTTCATGTGAATGTCATATGCATGCGCATTACATCATCAGCGTCCATTACTTAGACCACTATCACCTGAGCTTAAATCCCATTGGTCGTTTACCGGCATTGTTCAGACATAAGCCTGCTTTCTTTCGGCATAACACGAAAAGGCTAGTGCTGATCAAAAGTAACGCGGGCGCATGGCTATCCCAACCCAGTGTTACCACATATATAGATTGACAAGAGAATGTATACGATTAAGAGTCATTTTCGAAAAAGTGGAAACCTACGGTATGGACACAGGTAGCCCAACCATTTCTTCTGCGGCTATTGTTAAGAATCAAATATTTGACGGGCTTCCTGTGGTAGAGCCTGCGAGTTTTAAATATATTGGTGGGCTTCCTGTGTCCTTACGCACGCGCGATTCGTAAGAACACAGGAAGCCCAATATAATACTCATCCCAGGCCCTCTAGCACAGGAAGCCCATCCATGAAGATGCGCGCACAATTGATATCCTCAGAAATGGTTGGGTTGCCTGTGGTACGGTTACAAATCGTGAGTCGGTACACCGTACAATAAATCAGCGGTAGAAGGGAATTGTAGCACATTGAAACTAGCGTGAAAACATGGCTACTATTTACATCTTGGGTTTCGGGACACAATCCATACCACGTAATGCACTTAATCACTTGAGACTAGATTGATGGCATGCGCAGTACGCAATAGATCTATATAGCGGATTTGCAGCATGCAGTGGGAAACACTAAAAGTACAGTGAGGCAAGCGGCATTCGTCCATATTGCATCTACAATTGAATATGCATAAGCAATGTGCAATATCAATGCACTGCGCAATATTCAGCAATGTGCAAAACGCAATGGTGGTTGAGAGTAATCTAGCGTGCGATAGAATAGAATACAATAAAAGCGCAGTGCCGCAATGCACAATGCCAGATGTAATGCGTACTGCGCAATGTACACTCGGAATGCTTGTGCAATATGTAAGCATGGAAAGATGCCTTATATATACTGGTACATCATTTATTACACCATAATAAACATGTCAAATTGCAACGTGCAATACCAAATGTGTAATATATTATTAGGGCAACAAATATTGCACAGCAATCATGATCCCCTCACAAGCGATACTAAATAATAGTTACTGTTACTCTCAACGTAGAATCCGCTGACCAGGTTACATGACCGTGGGGTATTAATTTAGGAAAACACTAGATCCCAATGACCAAAACCAGGTCAAGATTTGAATAAAAATAGGAACTATTGTTAGATATGCCTCGTTCTACAAAGACATATTCAGGACATGTCTTTGTAGAACGAGGCATCTATTGTTATTCAAATCTTGACCTGGTTTTGGTTATTGGGATCTAGTGTTTTCCATTAATTTACCAGGGTATTAGTGTTTACATGCAGCTCAGTTCGCCGCGGTCGACTACAATACAAAGCAATCTAACTGGTCGCACTATCTTGGGAGATCGAAAGTTCTTGAGTTAGCTAAGTGTCATGGGCTTTTCTTTTGTTCTTTTTGACGTTTCTATGGTGATTCACCTCGGGATATTTACCTTGGGAAATGATGGTCAAAACTGATTGGCCATGGGCGTTTACCACGGACTCAGTGTGACCACAACTTAGGTATAGTGCAATATGCATGAACGCAAGCACGCAAGCTGTCAATAGTTACTCTGCGCTACTAAGCGTCCGTCCTAAGTTAATCATGTGACTTAAAAATACATTGTGATTATGTAATAGTGAGACGGAGCCCAAAATGCACGACAACTTGCACGCGTTGTTGTTTGAGAGACTAGGTTCTAACATACGGGACTTGAATGCCTAGTAATGACTTGCAAAGCAAGGACTGAACGGTCAATCAATCTGGGACGTCACCAAGGCGCGACAATAGAGTGTTCATCATTCCAGCCTAGAGTGAACATGACCAAAAACAAAGAATGAGAAAGAGAGCATTTCAGATTGGCGATGGTGCATTGTGGGTACGTCCAGGGAAAAAAAAAACAGATGGTGCCAGGAGCCCATAAGTAGGAGCGTCCATGCTCTATATTGGGTCTGTGTCACAGCGTTTTCACAAGTGTGGTTATTTTTAGAACAGTTTTCCCGCGAAAGAAGGTCATTTGACCAATCAGAGAACGTTTCCGGTATGGCGGTTTCATTTCCGGTTTCACGTCAAAAATAAAATGGCGGAATTTCGAAAGACTCGAAGAGATGAATGTACAAATAAAAGTCAGGATTATCCAGTTTTCTTTGTGTCTGACTCACAATTTTATCATACCAACAACTTCCCGGGATTCCATAGGCCGCTGCTTTGAACCTTGACCTAAAATTCTAGACTGCTTTTCCCGAACGAAGTCACGAACTTACAGGATTTGAATTGAAGTGATGGCCAGGCGGTTTCGTGGCAGAGTTTCGAGGATAGATAATGTGAACGCGTGTTTACCTCACGGAGAAATACAAACGTATTATGAAGCGTTGTGCCTCTGAAACGTTAGAAAGTCAAAGTCAAGTCAAGTAAGGTGCATTGAAAGCGATAGTCTATTTAGGCAATTGGCTTGTAATTTGGTTTTTTCGCTGCCGTCAATCAACATGAAAAATCAGAAAACTTAAAAATAAAAGTCAGAAGACCCACCAAATGGAAACCAAATATGATTTTGAGCTAGTACATTATGGATCATTTGGTCGAAGAATGTATCAGTTTAGTTTTCAATTCGTTTGAGTTTTGAATTTGATTAATTCAGTGACAAGTTCCAGCCGATTGAATGTCTGAGTTCGCATAATACTGAGTACCGGCGCAGTAAATGAAGGTCACTGAATTTAAAAACAAAGCAACTTTGAGTCAGTTTCGCTCAACTTTAGTCTTTATATTGACAGTGAAGCGTGTGTAAATAATAAGCTCAGTGAAGCCATTAAATTAAACATCAAAACTTGAATGAAGGTGTTTTTATTAATATATTTCAAATCGGCAGACTCACAAAAAATATTCACAATCCATTTTTAAGTCATTTTAGGTAACAGAAAAGACACAACAAATACGCTTACTTTCACCAGTCTTATTTGTAATTTGATTCACTCGTCTTGTCGCTCATCATGCAGTTTCAGCGAATTTGTTTTTGAATAGCAGCTAATAGCCTTGTCGTCAATCTTCAAACTCCACAACGATAATTACAAGATACCACTAAACCACATCCAAGAATAAATTGAATTCACTTTCTGACGAAATAGTTTAGACGAAAATATGTATTTGAAAGTCTTCGGCTAATTATTTGCATCCACACGCTACAACAGCTTCTCAGTCGGTCCCTTCGTGTTCGAGTTCTTCGAACCGGCACTTGCTTTGGATCCCTTTAGAAGCACAATCGTCACCACTATCACTTTCAAGTGATTCTGTTGTACCGAATGACTCAATACTGCTCTCACTATCACTAGACGATTCGTAGTTTATTTCACTTGAAGAACACTCTTTGTCGCTATCGCCGTATCGGAGGCCATCTTTATTTTACCTGTCATCTCATCAAAATTCAAAAAATACGTCATACCAGAAACGTTCTCTGATTGGTCAAAATTCGCGGGAAAACTGTTCTAAAAATAACCACACTTGTGAAAACGCTGTGACACTATCCAATACCGTATGGACGCTCCTACTTATGGGCTCCTGATGGTGCATTGTGGGTATGTTCAGAAAAAAACCCGCAGCGGGCTCGATGCATTGTGGGTGTAATCAAAATGAAGATCACGTGCTCAAAATTGACCCACAATGCAGTTTGGGTAGATAAAACAAGGCATCATGGGAAAATGATTTTAAGTTTTGAAGAGTAAGGAAAAAAGGGTTGCCGACTGTCCTTCTGTCCAGTAAGGAAGGATAATGTTGAGCTACGCGCAGAAAATCGCAATGATGCGAGGGTGGAATGGAGGACAAGGAAAGAGCTGCAAAAGCGAGGGAGAGTGGGAACCGACCAAACAAATCAAGTTGAGGTTGACCGCCGGGTGGTGAATCAAATATTCCACGCTAAACAAGCAAACTAGTTGCTTGTACAGTTCAGTCCTTGCTCTACCAATCTTACTCGGACACACTAAATTAGGCAGCTTTGGTGCGTGCTTTACAAACACTAATAATACTGTGAATTATTATTCCACTTGTGCGTCATCTTACCATTTGAGGTCAAGAGAACACGCAAAATATGACAGCGTATTACACAGTAGTACGCGGAAACGGAGTATAAAAATGACCGAACTTGAACGAACCAAAGTAAAATGTAGTGGAATAATAGATCCCTTGCTGTATACTGGCATCTGAAATCTGAATCTGTGACCTAAAAACACTCATAGCCACACTATTCGCCAACGTAGGTCTTTGCCTAAAGGTCGTTGCATATTCCAGTAATTACAAGATAGATCACAACTTATACTCACAATACTAATAAAGTTCTTGTGCATTACAATCCCTCTTGGTCTCAGATTTCAGATTCAGATTTCAGATGCCAACATTTTTTTAAATAGGTGTATAATGAATTGTTTCCATGCTACTTTAGCCCTGAAGATACACTAGTAGTGTGAATGCTCGTAAATATGTTAAATCTATTGACTATGGTTAAATTAAATAAAACGAGGAAGAAACACACAGTTTGCCAAGGTTATTCCTATGCCGAGATCTCAATAATATCGTTGCGAGAGAACTTTATTAAATTTTACATGTTACACTCTGAAAATAACGAACGCCAAAGTAATGCCCCAAAAGTGCATGTGTGGACCGTTTTGATTTCGCACATTCGCAAAGAAATAAAACAGTGTTCATGTCATGTTGGACGATGCAATAATCAATCAGAGTAACCCAAAGTACTGCTAAGGAATATCATCTCATTGATTCAATAAGACTTTGAAAGGTTTTACTAGATTTCGCATTTTTGTACCATTTTTCGAGGTTTCGCACAATTTCACAGGAATTTGATAAATTTCGCACAACTTTATAAGATTTTGCATGGTTTCACGAAATTTCACAACATTTTGCACGGTTTCCAGATTAGACTTTTTAAGTAAGACTTCTCCATATATGATTGCACACTGTAACTAGAACTCAAGTGTTCAACACTCACCCGCTGGAAGATTTCTGCTTCTTGTCGTTCATTCTCAAGTCTCGTCCTCTCTTGATCGGTTATGCGTGGGTTCTGCGGTACTACATAATCCTCTGGTCTGTTCGCCCCACATATTTCACATCCGGGTCTCGTCGGCGTGTTAACATATGTACATTCTATACACTTCCAGCCCTGAGGCTCCACCGCGCTCTCCTCGACACCAATGCTTGGCCTCTCGTTCACGGGTTGAAGCACTGGCATACTTGGGGCCATCCCACTGCCAAATGTCGCCAGCATGTGCTGAAGATCATCTATTGACGAGGCTGCAAAGATTCCTTGCGCCACAGGGTTCCCAGTCTGAGGAGGATTCACCACCGGTGCCTGTCCTGGCACTGGATTGCTGGATCTAGTAGCAGCAGCAATAGACGCAGCATTGATAGACGCTTCAGAAGACTGCTCCATAGTGGGTAGAGACGGTAAGCTCACTGCCCTCGATAATTGTGCACCAAGCCCCACGGTGCCGGATGGTACAGGAGACTGGTTACCACCAGTTCTCACTTCGATCGACAGCTGTAACCCAGCCTTTTTTCTCTCGTCGTGCATGTTAACATAATGTTCGAACTCTTGCCGTTTAAGTCCAACAGTTTGACCAGCAACTAAATACAAAAATGCCGTAAATCCTGCTTGTCTTATGAATAACTCGGCCAATGTATCAGTCGGTTTTGCCATCTTCTTTCCCACTATCCACTTTTGTACTTTTGGTGGGAAACCATACCTCTCTGCGACCTGCAAGAAATGGACATTTTAAGACACCCTGTACATCCCATAATCCTTAGTGGGTTTTCTGTTTGCTTTAAAATTGTTTTAAATTAACTAAATGGAAATGAAATTGGGTTGACAATTGTGTGCCATCTCACCTCATTCTGTAACTGAACTATTTTGGTTGTTGACGAAACCTTCATCGCAAATACTCCGCCAGATG
>JAUJYZ010000332.1:0-205064 GCA_033675265.1 Actinostola sp. cb2023 | reverse complement strand
CATAGGCTAGTCATGCTACAAGCAGGTAAAAAAGTAAGAAACATGGGAGACCACGAGTGGTCGCCATCTTGGTTAATTATTCGAGAAACTTCAATGCAAATTCTTCAAATCGTCTGCTAGCATTAAGTAGATCATTGGTAATGGACTCGGTCTTAGATGGAGCAACAGAAAAAAGACTATCCATCACGGGTATTAACGTATATGGAAAACAATAAGAAAGATAGCAGGCCAGCTACGGTACCGAACTGTAAAAAATCGCGATTGGTCTTCCAGGTCTACCCTGAGCCATTCCCGGTCTACCTATGTAGAGTATTACTAGTATTGGTGCACATGTGTGAAGCGGTAGAAGTAAGATGATACTGCTATTTTTGTGTTTTCCTTGCTGTTTTTTTTTTACTGAAATCATCCAAAAATGTATTATTTATATGATTATTATACTTATATCTTCATTGAGTGTGTGCCACAGCCACAGCCAGAGAAGTTATTTTGTGAATAAACGGGAGGACATCATGTCGTAAAGTTTCGTCAGAAGTAACAGCGTTCAGCTTAAGCTTCACAATAATGAGGTTCAAATAACTTTCATAGGCTAGTCATGCTACAAGCAGGTAAAAAAGTAAGAAACATGGGAGACCACGAGTGGTCGCCATCTTCGTTAATTATTCGAGAAACTTCAATGCAAATTCTTCAAATCGTCTGCTAGCATTAAGTAGATCATTGGTAATGGACTCGGTCTTAGATGGAGCAAAAAAAAAAAAGACTATCCATCACGGGTATTAACGTAAATGGAAAACAATAAGAAAGATAGCAGGCCAGCTACGGTACCGAACTGTAAAAAATCGCGATTGGTCTTCCCGGTCTACCCTGACCCATTCCCGGTCTACCTATGTAGAGTATTACTAGTATTGGTGCACATGTGTGAAGCGGTAGAAGTAAGATGATACTGCTATTTTTGTGTTTTCCTTGCTGTTTTTTTTTTTACTGAAATCATCCAAAAATGTATTATTTATATGATTATTATACTTATATCTTCATTGAGTGTGTGCCACAGCCACAGCCGGAGAAGTTATTTTGTGAATAAACGGGCGTACATCATGTGGTAAAGTTTCGTCATAAGTAACAGCATTCAGCTTAAGCTTCACAATAATGAGGTTCAAATAACTTTCATAGGCTAGTCATGCTACAAGCAGGTAAAAAAGTAAGAAACATGGGAGACCACGAGTGGTCGCCATCTTGGTTAATTATTCGAGAAACTTCAATGCAAATTCTTCAAATCGTCTGCTAGCATTAAGTAGATCATTGGTAATGGACTCGGTCTTAGATGGAGCAAAAGAAAAAAGACTATCCATCACGGGTATTAACGTAAATGGAAAACAATAAGAAAGATAGCAGGCCAGCTACGGTACCGAACTGTAAAAAATCGCGATTGGTCTTCCAGGTCTACCCTGACCCATTCCCGGTCTACCTATGTAGAGTATTACTAGTATTGGTGCACATGTGTGAAGCGGTAGAAGTAAGATGATACTGCTATTTTTGTGTTTTCCTTGCTGTTTTTTTTTTTACTGAAATCATCCAAAAATGTATTATTTATATGATTATTATACTTATATCTTCATTGAGTGTGTGCCACAGCCACAGCCGGAGAAGTTATTTTGTGAATAAACGGGCGTACATCATGTGGTAAAGTTTCGTCATAAGTAACAGCATTCAGCTTAAGCTTCACAATAATGAGGTTCAAATAACTTTCATAGGCTAGTCATGCTACAAGCAGGTAAAAAAGTAAGAAACATGGGAGACCACGAGTGGTCGCCATCTTGGTTAATTATTCGAGAAACTTCAATGCAAATTCTTCAAATCGTCTGCTAGCATTAAGTAGATCATTGGTAATGGACTCGGTCTTAGATGGAGCAACAGAAAAAAGACTATCCATCACGGGTATTAACGTAAATGGAAAACAATAAGAAAGATAGCAGGCCAGCTACGGTACCGAACTGTAAAAAAATCGCGATTGGTCTTCCAGGTCTACCCTGACCCATTCCCGGTCTACCTATGTAGAGTATTACTAGTATTGGTGCACATGTGTGAAGCGGTAGAAGTAAGATGATACTGCTATTTTTGTGTTTTCCTTGCTGTTTTTTTTTTACTGAAATCATCCAAAAATGTATTATTTATATGATTATTATACTTATATCTTCATTGAGTGTGTGCCACAGCCACAGCCGGAGAAGTTATTTTGTGAATAAACGGGCGGACATCATGTGGTAAAGTTTCGTCATAAGTAACAGCATTCAGCTTAAGCTTCACAATAATGAGGTTCAAATAACTTTCATAGGCTAGTCATGCTACAAGCAGGTAAAAAAGTAAGAAACATGGGAGACCACGAGTGGTCGCCATCTTGGTTAATTATTCGAGAAACTTCAATGCAAATTCTTCAAATCGTCTGCTAGCATTAAGTAGATCATTGGTAATGGACTCGGTCTTAGATGGAGCAACAGAAAAAAAGACTATCCATCACGGGTATTAACGTAAATGGAAAACAATAAGAAAGATAGCAGGCCAGCTACGGTACCGAACTGTAAAAAATCGCGATTGGTCTTCCAGGTCTACCCTGACCCATTCCCGGTCTACCTATGTAGAGTATTACTAGTATTGGTGCACATGTGTGAAGCGGTAGAAGTAAGATGATACTGCTATTTTTGTGTTTTCCTTGCTGTTTTTTTTTTACTGAAATCATCCAAAAATGTATTATTTATATTATTATTATACTTATATCTTCATTGAGTGTGTGCCACAGCCACAGCCCGAAAAGTTATTTTGTGAATAAACGGGAGGACATCATGTCGTAAAGTTTCGTCAGAAGTAACAGCGTTCAGCTTAAGCTTCACAATAATGAGGTTCAAATAACTTTCATAGGCTAGTCATGCTACAAGCAGGTAAAAAAGTAAGAAACATGGGAGACCACGAGTGGTCGCCATCTTGGTTAATTATTCGAGAAACTTCAATGCAAATTCTTCAAATCGTCTGCTAGCATTAAGTAGATCATTGGTAATGGACTCGGTCTTAGATGGAGCAAAAAAAAAAAAGACTATCCATCACGGGTATTAACGTAAATGGAAAACAATAAGAAAGATAGCAGGCCAGCTACGGTACCGAACTGTAAAAAATCGCGATTGGTCTTCCAGGTCTACCCTGACCCATTCCCGGTCTACCTATGTAGAGTATTACTAGTATTGGTGCACATGTGTGAAGCGGTAGAAGTAAGATGATACTGCTATTTTTGTGTTTTCCTTGCTGTTTTTTTTTACTGAAATCATCGAAAAATGTATTATTTATATGATTATTATACTTATATCTTCATTGAGTGTGTGCCACAGCCACAGCCGGAGAAGTTATTTTGTGAATAAACGGGCGGACATCATGTGGTAAAGTTTCGTCATAAGTAACAGCATTCAGCTTAAGCTTCACAATAATGAGGTTCAAATAACTTTCATAGGCTAGTCATGCTACAAGCAGGTAAAAAAGTAAGAAACATGGGAGACCACGAGTGGTCGCCATCTTGGTTAATTATTCGAGAAACTTCAATGCAAATTCTTCAAATCGTCTGCTAGCATTAAGTAGATCATTGGTAATGGACTCGGTCTTAGATGGAGCAACAGAAAAAAGACTATCCATCACGGGTATTAACGTATATGGAAAACAATAAGAAAGATAGCAGGCCAGCTACGGTACCGAACTGTAAAAAAAATCGCGATTGGTCTTCCAGGTCTACCCTGACCCATTCCCGGTCTACCTATGTAGAGTATTACTAGTATTGGTGCACATGTGTGAAGCGGTAGAAGTAAGATGATACTGCTATTTTTTTGTGTTTTCCTTGCTGTTTTTTTTTTACTGAAATCATCCAAAAATGTATTATTTATATGATTATTATACTTATATCTTCATTGAGTGTGTGCCACAGCCACAGCCGGAAAAGTTATTTTGTGAATAAACGGGAGGACATCATGTGGTAAAGTTTCGTCATAAGTAACAGCATTCAGCTTAAGCTTCACAATAATGAGGTTCAAATAACTTTCATAGGCTAGTCATGCTACAAGCAGGTAAAAAAGTAAGAAACATGGGAGACCACGAGTGGTCGCCATCTTGGTTAATTATTCGAGAAACTTCAATGCAAATTCTTCAAATCGTCTGCTAGCATTAAGTAGATCATTGGTAATGGACTCGGTCTTAGATGGAGCAACAGAAAAAAGACTATTCATCACGGGTATTAACGTAAATGGAAAACAATAAGAAAGATAGCAGGCCCAGCTACGGTACCGAACTGTAAAAAAAATCGCGATTGGTCTTCCAGGTCTACCCTGACCCATTCCCGGTCTACCTATGTAGAGTATTACTAGTATTGGTGCACATGTGTGAAGCGGTAGAAGTAAGATGATACTGCTATTTTTGTGTTTTCCTTGCTGTTTTTTTTTTACTGAAATCATCCAAAAATGTATTATTTATATGATTATTATACTTATATCTTCATTGAGTGTGTGCCACAGCCACAGCCGAGAAGTTATTTTGTGAATAAACGGGCGGACATCATGTGGTAAAGTTTCGTCATAAAGTAACAGCATTCAGCTTAAGCTTCACAATAATGAGGTTCAAATAACTTTCATAGGCTAGTCATGCTACAAGCAGGTAAAAAAGTAAGAAACATGGGAGAGACCACGAGTGGTCGCCATCTTGGTTAATTATTCGAGAAACTTCAATGCAAATTCTTCAAATCGTCTGCTAGCATTAAGTAGATCATTGGTAATGGACTCGGTCTTAGATGGAGCAACAGAAAAAAGACTATCCATCACGGGTATTAACGTAAATGGAAAACAATAAGAAAGATAGCAGGCCAGCTACGGTACCGAACTGTAAAAAATCGCGATTGGTCTTCCAGGTCTACCCTGACCCATTCCCGGTCTACCTATGTAGAGTATTACTAGTATTGGTGCACATGTGTGAAGCGGTAGAAGTAAGATGATACTGCTATTTTTGTGTTTTCCTTGCTGTTTTTTTTTTTACTGAAATCATCCAAAAATGTATTATTTATATGATTATTATACTTATATCTTCATTGAGTGTGTGTGCCACAGCCACAGCCCGAAAAGTTATTTTGTGAATAAACGGGAGGACATCATGTGGTAAAGTTTCGTCATAAGTAACAGCATTCAGCTTAAGCTTCACAATAATGAGGTTCAAATAACTTTCATAGGCTAGTCATGCTACAAGCAGGTAAAAAAGTAAGAAACATGGGAGACCACGAGTGGTCGCCATCTTGGTTAATTATTCGAGAAACTTCAATGCAAATTCTTCAAATCGTCTGCTAGCATTAAGTAGATCATTGGTAATGGACTCGGTCTTAGATGGAGCAAAAGAAAAAAGACTATCCATCACGGGTATTAACGTATATGGAAAACAATAAGAAAGATAGCAGGCCAGCTACGGTACCGAACTGTAAAAAATCGCGATTGGTCTTCCAGGTCTACCCTGACCCATTCCCGGTCTACCTATGTAGAGTATTACTAGTATTGGTGCACATGTGTGAAGCGGTAGAAGTAAGATGATACTGCTATTTTTGTGTTTTCCTTGCTGTTTTTTTTTTTTACTGAAATCATCCAAAAATGTATTATTTATATGATTATTATACTTATATCTTCATTGAGTGTGTGCCACAGCCACAGCCAGAGAAGTTATTTTGTGAATAAACGGGAGGACATCATGTCGTAAAGTTTCGTCAGAAGTAACAGCGTTCAGCTTAAGCTTCACAATAATGAGGTTCAAATAACTTTCATAGGCTAGTCATGCTACAAGCAGGTAAAAAAGTAAGAAACATGGGAGACCACGAGCGGTCGCCATCTTCGTTAATTATTCGAGAAACTTCAATGCAAATTCTTCAAATCGTCTGCTAGCATTAAGTAGATCATTGGTAATGGACTCGGTCTTAGATGGAGCAAAAAAAAAAAGACTATCCATCACGGGTATTAACGTAAATGGAAAACAATAAGAAAGATAGCAGGCCAGCTACGTTACCGAACTGTAAAAAATCGCGATTGGTCTTCCCGGTCTACCCTGACCCATTCCCGGTCTACCTATGTAGAGTATTAGTAGTATTGGTGCGCATGTGTGAAGCGGTAGAAGTAAGATGATACTGCTATTTTTGTGTTTTCCTTGCTGTTTTTTTTTACTGAAATCATCCAAAAATGTATTATTTATATATGATTATTATACTTATATCTTCATTGAGTGTGTGCCACAGCCACAGCCGGAGAAGTTATATATTTTGTGAATAAACGGGCGTACATCATGTGGTAAAGTTTCGTCATAAGTAACAGCATTCAGCTTAAGCTTCACAATAATGAGGTTCAAATAACTTTCATAGGCTAGTCATGCTACAAGCAGGTAAAAAAGTAAGAAACATGGGAGACCACGAGTGGTCGCCATCTTAGTTAATTATTCGAGAAACTTCAATGCAAATTCTTCAAATCGTCTGCTAGCATTAAGTAGATCATTGGTAATGGACTCGGTCTTAGATGGAGCAAAAAAAAAAAAGACTATCCATCACGGGTATTAACGTAAATGGAAAACAATAAGAAAGATAGCAGGCCAGCTACGGTACCGAACTGTAAAAAATCGCGATTGGTCTTCCAGGTCTACCCTGACCCATTCCCGGTCTACCTATGTAGAGTATTACTAGTATTGGTGCACATGTGTGAAGCGGTAGAAGTAAGATGATACTGCTATTTTTGTGTTTTCCTTGCTGTTTTTTTTTTACTGAAATCATCCAAAAATGTATTATTTATATGATTATTATACTTATATCTTCATTGAGTGTGTGCCACAGCCACAGCCGGAGAAGTTATTTTGTGAATAAACGGGCGTACATCATGTGGTAAAGTTTCGTCAGAAGTAACAGCATTCAGCTTAAGCTTCACAATAATGAGGTTCAAATAACTTTCATAGGCTAGTCATGCTACAAGCAGGTAAAAAAGTAAGAAACATGGGAGACCACGAGTGGTCGCCATCTTGGTTAATTATTCGAGAAACTTCAATGCAAATTCTTCAAATTGTCTGCTAGCATTAAGTAGATCATTGGTAATGGACTCGGTCTTAGATGGAGCAACAGAAAAAAGACTATCCATCACGGGTATTAACGTAAATGGAAAACAATAAGAAAGATAGCAGGCCAGCTACGTTACCGAACTGTAAAAAATCGCGATTGGTCTTCCCGGTCTACCCTGACCCATTCCCGGTCTACCTATGTAGAGTATTAGTAGTATTGGTGCGCATGTGTGAAGCGGTAGAAGTAAGATGATACTGCTATTTTTGTGTTTTCCTTGCTGTTTTTTTTTTACTGAAATCATCCAAAAATGTATTATTTATATGATTATTATACTTATATCTTCATTGAGTGTGTGCCACAGCCACAGCCGGAGAAGTTATTTTGTGAATAAACGGGCGTACATCATGTGGTAAAGTTTCGTCATAAGTAACAGCATTCAGCTTAAGCTTCACAATAATGAGGTTCAAATAACTTTCATAGGCTAGTCATGCTACAAGCAGGTAAAAAAGTAAGAAACATGGGAGACCACGAGTGGTCGCCATCTTGGTTAATTATTCGAGAAACTTCAATGCAAATTCTTCAAATCGTCTGCTAGCATTAAGTAGATCATTGGTAATGGACTCGGTCTTAGATGGAGCAACAGAAAAAAGACTATCCATCACGGGTATTAACGTAAATGGAAAACAATAAGAAAGATAGCAGGCCAGCTACGGTACCGAACTGTAAAAAATCGCGATTGGTCTTCCAGGTCTACCCTGACCCATTCCCGGTCTACCTATGTAGAGTATTACTAGTATTGGTGCACATGTGTGAAGCGGTAGAAGTAAGATGATACTGCTATTTTTGTGTTTTCCTTGCTGTTTTTTTTTTACTGAAATCATCCAAAAATGTATTATTTATATTATTATTATACTTATATCTTCATTGAGTGTGTGCCACAGCCACAGCCCGAAAAGTTATTTTGTGAATAAACGGGAGGACATCATGTCGTAAAGTTTCGTCAGAAGTAACAGCGTTCAGCTTAAGCTTCACAATAATGAGGTTCAAATAACTTTCATAGGCTAGTCATGCTACAAGCAGGTAAAAAAGTAAGAAACATGGGAGACCACGAGCGGTCGCCATCTTCGTTAATTATTCGAGAAACTTCAATGCAAATTCTTCAAATCGTCTGCTAGCATTAAGTAGATCATTGGTAATGGACTCGGTCTTAGATGGAGCAAAAAAAAAAAAAGACTATCCATCACGGGTATTAACGTAAATGGAAAACAATAAGAAAGATAGCAGGCCAGCTACGGTACCGAACTGTAAAAAATCGCGATTGGTCTTCCAGGTCTACCCTGACCCATTCCCGGTCTACCTATGTAGAGTATTACTAGTATTGGTGCACATGTGTGAAGCGGTAGAAGTAAGATGATACTGCTATTTTTGTGTTTTCCTTGCTGTTTTTTTTTTACTGAAATCATCCAAAAATGTATTATTTATATGATTATTATACTTATATCTTCATTGAGTGTGTGCCACAGCCACAGCCAGAGAAGTTATTTTGTGAATAAACGGGAGGACATCATGTCGTAAAGTTTCGTCAGAAGTAACAGCGTTCAGCTTAAGCTTCACAATAATGAGGTTCAAATAACTTTCATAGGCTAGTCATGCTACAAGCAGGTAAAAAAGTAAGAAACATGGGAGACCACGAGTGGTCGCCATCTTGGTTAATTATTCGAGAAACTTCAATGCAAATTCTTCAAATCGTCTGCTAGCATTAAGTAGATCATTGGTAATGGACTCGGTCTTAGATGGAGCAACAGAAAAAAGACTATCCATCACGGGTATTAACGTATATGGAAAACAATAAGAAAGATAGCAGGCCAGCTACGGTACCGAACTGTAAAAAAAATCGCGATTGGTCTTCCCGGTCTACCCTGACCCATTCCCGGTCTACCTATGTAGAGTATTAGTAGTATTGGTGCGCATGTGTGAAGCGGTAGAAGTAAGATGATACTGCTATTTTTGTGTTTTCCTTGCTGTTTTTTTTTTTTACTGAAATCATCCAAAAATGTATTATTTATATGATTATTATACTTATATCTTCATTGAGTGTGTGCCACAGCCACAGCCGGAGAAGTTATTTTGTGAATAAACGGGCGTACATCATGTGGTAAAGTTTCGTCATAAGTAACAGCATTCAGCTTAAGCTTCACAATAATGAGGTTCAAATAACTTTCATAGGCTAGTCATGCTACAAGCAGGTAAAAAAGTAAGAAACATGGGAGACCACGAGTGGTCGCCATCTTAGTTAATTATTCGAGAAACTTCAATGCAAATTCTTCAAATCGTCTGCTAGCATTAAGTAGATCATTGGTAATGGACTCGGTCTTAGATGGAGCAAAAAAAAAAAGACTATCCATCACGGGTATTAACGTAAATGGAAAACAATAAGAAAGATAGCAGGCCAGCTACGGTACCGAACTGTAAAAAATCGCGATTGGTCTTCCAGGTCTACCCTGACCCATTCCCGGTCTACCTATGTAGAGTATTACTAGTATTGGTGCACATGTGTGAAGCGGTAGAAGTAAGATGATACTGCTATTTTTGTGTTTTCCTTGCTGTTTTTTTTTTTTACTGAAATCATCCAAAAATGTATTATTTATATGATTATTATACTTATATCTTCATTGAGTGTGTGCCACAGCCACAGCCGGAGAAGTTATTTTGTGAATAAACGGGCGTACATCATGTGGTAAAGTTTCGTCAGAAGTAACAGCATTCAGCTTAAGCTTCACAATAATGAGGTTCAAATAACTTTCATAGGCTAGTCATGCTACAAGCAGGTAAAAAAGTAAGAAACATGGGAGACCACGAGTGGTCGCCATCTTGGTTAATTATTCGAGAAACTTCAATGCAAATTCTTCAAATCGTCTGCTAGCATTAAGTAGATCATTGGTAATGGACTCGGTCTTAGATGGAGCAACAGAAAAAAGACTATCCATCACGGGTATTAACGTAAATGGAAAACAATAAGAAAGATAGCAGGCCAGCTACGGTACCGAATTGTAAAAAATCGCGATTGGTCTTCCAGGTCTACCCTGACCCATTCCCGGTCTACCTATGTAGAGTATTACTAGTATTGGTGCACATGTGTGAAGCGGTAGAAGTAAGATGATACTGCTGCTATTTTTGTGTTTTCCTTGCTGTTTTTTTTTTACTGAAATCATCCAAAAAAATGTTATTTATATGATTATTATACTTATATCTTCATTGAGTGTGTGCCACAGCCACAGCCGAAAGTTATTTTGTGAATAAACGGGAGGACATCATGTGGTAAAGTTTCGTCATAAGTAACAGCATTCAGCTTAAGCTTCACAATAATGAGGTTCAAATAACTTTCATAGGCTAGTCATGCTACAAGCAGGTAAAAAAGTAAGAAACATGGGAGACCACGAGTGGTCGCCATCTTGGTTAATTATTCGAGAAACTTCAATGCAAATTCTTCAAATCGTCTGCTAGCATTAAGTAGATCATTGGTAATGGACTCGGTCTTAGATGGAGCAACAGAAAAAAGACTATTCATCACGGGTATTAACGTAAATGGAAAACAATAAGAAAGATAGCAGGCCAGCTACGGTACCGAACTGTAAAAAAAAATCGCGATTGGTCTTCCAGGTCTACCCTGACCCATTCCCGGTCTACCTATGTAGAGTATTACTAGTATTGGTGCACATGTGTGAAGCGGTAGAAGTAAGATGATACTGCTATTTTTGTGTTTTCCTTGCTGTTTTTTTTTACTGAAATCATCCAAAAATGTATTATTTATATGATTATTATACTTATATCTTCATTGAGTGTGTGCCACAGCCACAGCCAGAGAAGTTATTTTGTGAATAAACGGGAGGACATCATGTCGTAAAGTTTCGTCAGAAGTAACAGCGTTCAGCTTAAGCTTCACAATAATGAGGTTCAAATAACTTTCATAGGCTAGTCATGCTACAAGCAGGTAAAAAAGTAAGAAACATGGGAGACCACGAGCGGTCGCCATCTTCGTTAATTATTCGAGAAACTTCAATGCAAATTCTTCAAATCGTCTGCTAGCATTAAGTAGATCATTGGTAATGGACTCGGTCTTAGATGGAGCAAAAAAAAAAGACTATCCATCACGGGTATTAACGTAAATGGAAAACAATAAGAAAGATAGCAGGCCAGCTACGTTACCGAACTGTAAAAAATCGCGATTGGTCTTCCCGGTCTACCCTGACCCATTCCCGGTCTACCTATGTAGAGTATTAGTAGTATTGGTGCGCATGTGTGAAGCGGTAGAAGTAAGATGATACTGCTATTTTTGTGTTTTCCT
The DNA here is from genome assembly GCA_033675265.1 of Actinostola sp. cb2023. Classification (NCBI taxonomy): domain Eukaryota; kingdom Metazoa; phylum Cnidaria; class Anthozoa; order Actiniaria; family Actinostolidae; genus Actinostola; species Actinostola sp. cb2023. The sequence goes on along the minus strand of JAUJYZ010000332.1, from coordinate 193,629 downwards.
TGCTGTTTTTTTTTTACTGAAATCATCCAAAAATGTATTATTTATATGATTATTATACTTATATCTTCATTGAGTGTGTGCCACAGCCACAGCCGGAGAAGTTATTTTGTGAATAAACGGGCGTACATCATGTGGTAAAGTTTCGTCATAAGTAACAGCATTCAGCTTAAGCTTCACAATAATGAGGTTCAAATAACTTTCATAGGCTAGTCATGCTACAAGCAGGTAAAAAAGTAAGAAACATGGGAGACCACGAGTGGTCGCCATCTTGGTTAATTATTCGAGAAACTTCAATGCAAATTCTTCAAATCGTCTGCTAGCATTAAGTAGATCATTGGTAATGGACTCGGTCTTAGATGGAGCAAAAAAAAAAAAAAGACTATCCATCACGGGTATTAACGTAAATGGAAAACAATAAGAAAGATAGCAGGCCAGCTACGGTACCGAACTGTAAAAAATCGCGATTGGTCTTCCAGGTCTACCCTGACCCATTCCCGGTCTACCTATGTAGAGTATTACTAGTATTGGTGCACATGTGTGAAGCGGTAGAAGTAAGATGATACTGCTATTTTTGTGTTTTCCTTGCTGTTTTTTTTTTACTGAAATCATCCAAAAATGAATTATTTATATGATTATTATACTTATATCTTCATTGAGTGTGTGCCACAGCCACAGCCGGAGAAGATATTTTGTGAATAAACGGGCGTACATCATGTGGTAAAGTTTCGTCAGAAGTAACAGCATTCAGCTTAAGCTTCACAATAATGAGGTTCAAATAACTTTCATAGGCTAGTCATGCTACAAGCAGGTAAAAAAGTAAGAAACATGGGAGACCACGAGTGGTCGCCATCTTGGTTAATTATTCGAGAAACTTCAAGCAAATTCTTCAAATCGTCTGCTAGCATTAAGTAGATCATTGGTAATGGACTCGGTCTTAGATGGAGCAACAGAAAAAAGACTATCCATCACGGGTATTAACGTAAATGGAAAACAATAAGAAAGATAGCAGGCCAGCTACGGTACCGAATTGTAAAAAATCGCGATTGGTCTTCCAGGTCTACCCTGACCCATTCCCGGTCTACCTATGTAGAGTATTAGTAGTATTGGTGCGCATGTGTGAAGCGGTAGAAGTAAGATGATACTGCTATTTTTGTGTTTTCCTTGCTGTTTTTTTTTTACTGAAATCATCCAAAAATGTATTATTTATATGATTATTATACTTATATCTTCATTGAGTGTGTGCCACAGCCACAGCCGGAGAAGTTATTTTGTGAATAAACGGGCGGACATCATGTGGTAAAGTTTCGTCATAAGTAACAGCATTCAGCTTAAGCTTCACAATAATGAGGTTCAAATAACTTTCATAGGCTAGTCATATGCTACAAGCAGGTAAAAAAGTAAGAAACATGGGAGACCACGAGTGGTCGCCATCTTCGTTAATTATTCGAGAAACTTCAATGCAAATTCTTCAAATCGTCTGCTAGCATTAAGTAGATCATTGGTAATGGACTCGGTCTTAGATGGAGCAACAGAAAAAAGACTATCCATCACGGGTATTAACGTAAATGGAAAACAATAAGAAAGATAGCAGGCCAGCTACGGTACCGAACTGTAAAAAATCGCGATTGGTCTTCCAGGTCTACCCTGACCCATTCCCGGTCTACCTATGTAGAGTATTACTAGTATTGGTGCACATGTGTGAAGCGGTAGAAGTAAGATGATACTGCTATTTTTGTGTTTTCCTTGCTGTTTTTTTTTTACTGAAATCATCCAAAAATGTATTATTTATATTATTATTATACTTATATCTTCATTGAGTGTGTGCCACAGCCACAGCCCGAAAAGTTATTTTGTAAATAAACGGGAGGACATCATGTCGTAAAGTTTCGTCAGAAGTAACAGCGTTTCAGCTTAAGCTTCACAATAATGAGGTTCAAATAACTTTCATAGGCTAGTCATGCTACAAGCAGGTAAAAAAGTAAGAAACATGGGAGACCACGAGCGGTCGCCATCTTCGTTAATTATTCGAGAAACTTCAATGCAAATTCTTCAAATCGTCTGCTAGCATTAAGTAGATCATTGGTAATGGACTCGGTCTTAGATGGAGCAAAAAAAAAAGACTATCCATCACGGGTATTAACGTAAATGGAAAACAATAAGAAAGATAGCAGGCCAGCTACGGTACCGAACTGTAAAAAATCGCGATTGGTCTTCCAGGTCTACCCTGACCCATTCCCGGTCTACCTATGTAGAGTATTACTAGTATTGGTGCACATGTGTGAAGCGGTAGAAGTAAGATGATACTGCTATTTTTGTGTTTTCCTTGCTGTTTTTTTTTTACTGAAATCATCCAAAAATGTATTATTTATATGATTATTATACTTATATCTTCATTGAGTGTGTGCCACAGCCACAGCCAGAGAAGTTATTTTGTGAATAAACGGGAGGACATCATGTCGTAAAGTTTCGTCAGAAGTAACAGCGTTCAGCTTAAGCTTCACAATAATGAGGTTCAAATAACTTTCATAGGCTAGTCATGCTACAAGCAGGTAAAAAAGTAAGAAACATGGGAGACCACGAGTGGTCGCCATCTTGGTTAATTATTCGAGAAACTTCAATGCAAATTCTTCAAATCGTCTGCTAGCATTAAGTAGATCATTGGTAATGGACTCGGTCTTAGATGGAGCAACAGAAAAAAGACTATCCATCACGGGTATTAACGTATATGGAAAACAATAAGAAAGATAGCAGGCCAGCTACGGTACCGAACTGTAAAAAAAAATCGCGATTGGTCTTCCCGGTCTACCCTGACCCATTCCCGGTCTACCTATGTAGAGTATTAGTAGTATTGGTGCGCATGTGTGAAGCGGTAGAAGAAGTAAGATGATACTGCTATTTTTGTGTTTTCCTTGCTGTTCTTTTTTTACTGAAATCATCCAAAAATGTATTATTTATATGATTATTATACTTATATCTTCATTGAGTGTGTGCCACAGCCACAGCCGGAGAAGTTATTTTGTGAATAAACGGGCGTACATCATGTGGTAAAGTTTCGTCATAAGTAACAGCATTCAGCTTAAGCTTCACAATAATGAGGTTCAAATAACTTTCATAGGCTAGTCATGCTACAAGCAGGTAAAAAAGTAAGAAACATGGGAGACCACGAGTGGTCGCCATCTTAGTTAATTATTCGAGAAACTTCAATGCAAATTCTTCAAATCGTCTGCTAGCATTAAGTAGATCATTGGTAATGGACTCGGTCTTAGATGGAGCAAAAAAAAAAAGACTATCCATCACGGGTATTAACGTAAATGGAAAACAATAAGAAAGATAGCAGGCCAGCTACGGTACCGAACTGTAAAAAATCGCGATTGGTCTTCCAGGTCTACCATGACCCATTCCCGGTCTACCTATGTAGAGTATTACTAGTATTGGTGCACATGTGTGAAGCGGTAGAAGTAAGATGATACTGCTATTTTTGTGTTTTCCTTGCTGTTTTTTTTTTTTACTGAAATCATCCAAAAATGAATTATTTATATGATTATTATACTTATATCTTCATTGAGTGTGTGCCACAGCCACAGCCGGAGAAGTTATTTTGTGAATAAACGGGCGTACATCATGTGGTAAAGTTTCGTCAGAAGTAACAGCATTCAGCTTAAGCTTCACAATAATGAGGTTCAAATAACTTTCATAGGCTAGTCATGCTACAAGCAGGTAAAAAAGTAAGAAACATGGGAGACCACGAGTGGTCGCCATCTTGGTTAATTATTCGAGAAACTTCAATGCAAATTCTTCAAATCGTCTGCTAGCATTAAGTAGATCATTGGTAATGGACTCGGTCTTAGATGGAGCAAAAAAAAAAGACTATCCATCACGGGTATTAACGTAAATGGAAAACAATAAGAAAGATAGCAGGCCAGCTACGGTACCGAACTGTAAAAAATCGCGATTGGTCTTCCAGGTCTACCCTGACCCATTCCCTGTCTACCTATGTAGAGTATTAGTAGTATTGGTGCACATGTGTGAAGCGGTAGAAGTAAGATGATACTGCTATTTTTGTGTTTTCCTTGCTGTTTTTTTTTTACTGAAATCATCCAAAAAATGTATTATTTATATGATTATTATACTTATATCTTCATTGAGTGTGTGCCACAGCCACAGCCAGAGAAGTTATTTTGTGAATAAACGGGAGGACATCATGTCGTAAAGTTTCGTCAGAAGTAACAGCGTTCAGCTTAAGCTTCACAATAATGAGGTTCAAATAACTTTCATAGGCTAGTCATGCTACAAGCAGGTAAAAAAGTAAGAAACATGGGAGACCACGAGCGGTCGCCATCTTCGTTAATTATTCGAGAAACTTCAATGCAAATTCTTCAATCGTCTGCTAGCATTAAGTAGATCATTGGTAATGGACTCGGTCTTAGATGGAGCAAAAAAAAAAAAAAAAACTATCCATCACGGGTATTAACGTAAATGGAAAACAATAAGAAAGATAGCAGGCCAGCTACGGTACCGAACTGTAAAAAATCGCGATTGGTCTTCCAGGTCTACCCTGACCCATTCCCGGTCTACCTATGTAGAGTATTACTAGTATTGGTGCACATGTGTGAAGCGGTAGAAGTAAGATGATACTGCTATTTTTGTGTTTTCCTTGCTGTTTTTTTTTTTACTGAAATCATCCAAAAATGTATTATTTATATGATTATTATACTTATATCTTCATTGAGTGTGTGCCACAGCCACAGCCCGAAAAGTTATTTTGTGAATAAACGGGAGGACATCATGTCGTAAAGTTTCGTCAGAAGTAACAGCGTTCAGCTTAAGCTTCACAATAATGAGGTTCAAATAACTTTCATAGGCTAGTCATGCTACAAGCAGGTAAAAAAGTAAGAAACATGGGAGACCACGAGTGGTCGCCATCTTGGTTAATTATTCGAGAAACTTCAATGCAAATTCTTCAAATCGTCTGCTAGCATTAAGTAGATCATTGGTAATGGCCTCGGTCTTAGATGGAGCAACAGAAAAAAGACTATCCATCACGGGTATTAACGTATATGGAAAACAATAAGAAAGATAGCAGGCCAGCTACGGTACCGAACTGCAAAACAAATCGCGATTGGTCTTCCCGGTCTACCCTGACCCATTCCCGGTCTACCTATGTAGAGTATTAGTAGTATTGGTGCGCATGTGTGAAGCGGTAGAAGTAAGATGATACTGCTATTTTTGTGTTTTCCTTGCTGTTCTTTTTTACTGAAATCATCCAAAAATGTATTATTTATATGATTATTATACTTATATCTTCATTGAGTGTGTGCCACAGCCACAGCCGGAGAAGTTATTTTGTGAATAAACGGGCGTACATCATGTGGTAAAGTTCGTCATAAGTAACAGCATTCAGCTTAAGCTTCACAATAATGAGGTTCAAATAACTTTCATAGGCTAGTCATGCTACAAGCAGGTAAAAAAGTAAGAAACATGGGAGACCACGAGTGGTCGCCATCTTAGTTAATTATTCGAGAAACTTCAATGCAAATTCTTCAAATCGTCTGCTAGCATTAAGTAGATCATTGGTAATGGACTCGGTCTTAGATGGAGCAAAAAAAAAAGACTATCCATCACGGGTATTAACGTAAATGGAAAACAATAAGAAAGATAGCAGGCCAGCTACGGTACCGAACTGTAAAAAATCGCGATTGGTCTTCCAGGTCTACCATGACCCATTCCCGGTCTACCTATGTAGAGTATTACTAGTATTGGTGCACATGTGTGAAGCGGTAGAAGTAAGATGATACTGCTATTTTTGTGTTTTCCTTGCTGTTTTTTTTTTACTGAAATCATCCAAAAATGAATTATTTATATGATTATTATACTTATATCTTCATTGAGTGTGTGCCACAGCCACAGCCGGAGAAGTTATTTTGTGAATAAACGGGCGTACATCATGTGGTAAAGTTTCGTCAGAAGTAACAGCATTCAGCTTAAGCTTCACAATAATGAGGTTCAAATAACTTTCATAGGCTAGTCATGCTACAAGCAGGTAAAAAAGTAAGAAACATGGGAGACCACGAGTGGTCGCCATCTTGGTTAATTATTCGAGAAACTTCAATGCAAATTCTTCAAATCGTCTGCTAGCATTAAGTAGATCATTGGTAATGGACTCGGTCTTAGATGGAGCAAAAAAAAAAGACTATCCATCACGGGTATTAACGTAAATGGAAAACAATAAGAAAGATAGCAGGCCAGCTACGTTACCGAACTGTAAAAAAATCGCGATTGGTCTTCCAGGTCTACCCTGACCCATTCCCTGTCTACCTATGTAGAGTATTAGTAGTATTGGTGCACATGTGTGAAGCGGTAGAAGTAAGATGATACTGCTATTTTTGTGTTTTCCTTGCTGTTTTTGTTTTACTGAAATCATCCAAAAATGTATTATTTATATGATTATTATACTTATATCTTCATTGAGTGTGTGCCACAGCCACAGCCAGAGAAGTTATTTTGTGAATAAACGGGAGGACATCATGTCGTAAAGTTTCGTCAGAAGTAACAGCGTTCAGCTTAAGCTTCACAATAATGAGGTTCAAATAACTTTCATAGGCTAGTCATGCTACAAGCAGGTAAAAAAGTAAGAAACATGGGAGACCACGAGCGGTCGCCATCTTCGTTAATTATTCGAGAAACTTCAATGCAAATTCTTCAAATCGTCTGCTAGCATTAAGTAGATCATTGGTAATGGACTCGGTCTTAGATGGAGCAAAAAAAAAAGACTATCCATCACGGGTATTAACGTAAATGGAAAACAATAAGAAAGATAGCAGGCCAGCTACGGTACCGAACTGTAAAAAATCGCGATTGGTCTTCCTGGTCTACCCTGACCCATTCCCGGTCTACCTATGTAGAGTATTACTAGTATTGGTGCACATGTGTGAAGCGGTAGAAGTAAGATGATACTGCAATTTTTGTGTTTTCCTTGCTGTTTTTTTTTTACTGAAATCATCCAAAAATGTATTATTTATATTATTATTATACTTATATCTTCATTGAGTGTGTGCCACAGCCACAGCCCGAAAAGTTATTTTGTAAATAAACGGGAGGACATCATGTCGTAAAGTTTCGTCAAAAGTAACAGCGTTCAGCTTAAACTTCCCAATAATGAGGTTCAAATAACTTTCATAGGCTAGTCATGCTACAAGCAGGTAAAAAAGTAAGAAACATGGGAGACCACGAGTGGTCGCCATCTTGGTTAATTATTCGAGAAACTTCAATGCAAATTCTTCAAATCGTCTGCTAGCATTAAGTAGATCATTGGTAATGGCCTCGGTCTTAGATGGAGCAACAGAAAAAAGACTATCCATCACGGGTATTAACGTATATGGAAAACAATAAGAAAGATAGCAGGCCAGCTACGGTACCGAACTGCAAAACAAATCGCGATTGGTCTTCCCGGTCTACCCTGACCCATTCCCGGTCTACCTATGTAGAGTATTAGTAGTATTGGTGCGCATGTGTGAAGCGGTAGAAGTAAGATGATACTGCTATTTTTGTGTTTTCCTTGCTGTTCTTTTTTACTGAAATCATCCAAAAATGTATTATTTATATGATTATTATACTTATATCTTCATTGAGTGTGTGCCACAGCCACAGCCGGAGAAGTTATTTTGTGAATAAACGGGCGTACATCATGTGGTAAAGTTTCGTCATAAGTAACAGCATTCAGCTTAAGCTTCACAATAATGAGGTTCAAATAACTTTCATAGGCTAGTCATGCTACAAGCAGGTAAAAAAGTAAGAAACATGGGAGACCACGAGTGGTCGCCATCTTAGTTAATTATTCGAGAAACTTCAATGCAAATTCTTCAAATCGTCTGCTAGCATTAAGTAGATCATTGGTAATGGACTCGGTCTTAGATGGAGCAAAAAAAAAAGACTATCCATCACGGGTATTAACGTAAATGGAAAACAATAAGAAAGATAGCAGGCCAGCTACGGTACCGAACTGTAAAAAATCGCGATTGGTCTTCCAGGTCTACCATGACCCATTCCCGGTCTACCTATGTAGAGTATTACTAGTATTGGTGCACATGTGTGAAGCGGTAGAAGTAAGATGATACTGCTATTTTTGTGTTTTCCTTGCTGTTTTTTTTTTACTGAAATCATCCAAAAATGAATTATTTATATGATTATTATACTTATATCTTCATTGAGTGTGTGCCACAGCCACAGCCGGAGAAGTTATTTTGTGAATAAACGGGCGTACATCATGTGGTAAAGTTTCGTCAGAAGTAACAGCATTCAGCTTAAGCTTCACAATAATGAGGTTCAAATAACTTTCATAGGCTAGTCATGCTACAAGCAGGTAAAAAAGTAAAAAACATGGGAGACCACGAGTGGTCGCCATCTTGGTTAATTATTTGAGAAACTTCAATGCAAATTCTTCAAATCGTCTGCTAGCATTAAGTAGATCATTGGTAATGGACTCGGACTTAGATGGAGCAACAGAAAAAAGACTAGCCATCACGAGTATTAACGTAAATGGAAAACAATAAGAAAGATAGCAGGCCAGCTACGGTAACGAATTGTAAAAAATCGCGATTGGTCTTCCAGGTCTACCCTGACCCATTCCCGGTCTACCTATGTAGAGTATTAGTAGTATTGGTGCGCATGTGTGAAGCGGTAGAAGTAAGATGATACTGCTATTTTTGTGTTTTCCTTGCTGTTTTTTTTTACTGAAATCATCGAAAAATGTATTATTTATATGATTATTATACTTATATCTTCATTGAGTGTGTGCCACAGCCACAGCCGGAGAAGTTATTTTGTGAATAAACGGGCGGACATCATGTGGTAAAGTTTCGTCATAAGTAACAGCATTCAGCTTAAGCTTCACAATAATGAGGTTCAAATAACTTTCATAGGCTAGTCATGCTACAAGCAGGTAAAAAAGTAAGAAACATGGGAGACCACGAGTGGTCGCCATCTTGGTTAATTATTCGAGAAACTTCAATGCAAATTCTTCAAATCGTCTGCTAGCATTAAGTAGATCATTGGTAATGGACTCGGTCTTAGATGGAGCAACAGAAAAAAGACTATCCATCACGGGTATTATCGTAAATGGAAAACAATAAGAAAGATAGCAGGCCAGCTACGGTACCGAATTGTAAAAAATCGCGATTGGTCTTCCAGGTCTACCCTGACCCATTCCCGGTCTACCTATGTAGAGTATTACTAGTATTGGTGCACATGTGTGAAGCGGTAGAAGTAAGATGATACTGCTATTTTTGTGTTTTCCTTGCTGTTTTTTTATTACTGAAATCATCCAAAAATGTATTATTTATATTATTATTATACTTATATCTTCATTGAGTGTGTGCCACAGCCACAGCCCGAAAAGTTATTTTGTAAATAAACGGGAGGACATCATGTCGTAAAGTTTCGTCAGAAGTAACAGCGTTAAGCTTAAACTTCCCAATAATGAGGTTCAAATAACTTTCATAGGCTAGTCATGCTACAAGCAGGTAAAAAAGTAAGAAACATGGGAGACCACGAGTGGTCGCCATCTTGGTTAATTATTCGAGAAACTTCAATGCAAATTCTTCAAATCGTCTGCTAGCATTAAGTAGATCATTGGTAATGGACTCGGTCTTAGATGGAGCAACAGAAAAAAGACTACCCATCACAATAGAAATAGCACTATTTAAAATTAGTACTGTTTCACGCTTTTCTAAATTGCACTCTAACTTGAGAATAAATAAAATGACGAGAAGTGTATACATATTTTTTTATGACAAATATTTTGGGTAGTCTCCACTACCCATCTTCAGTAATGTTAACAGTGAACAAAGAACATGATATATATATAGAGAAATTTACATGAATATGTAAAGAAACACCTATCTAAGTAATGGAATGTTAGTTAAGTAGTTTCAAAGGCACTGATTGTCCTTGATCGTTCAAGTTCGGTTTTTTGTCTCTGATCAATAGAACGTCAGCAATTTACGCTTGAAGTAGTGGCTATAATTAGCTCCAATGATCTTAAATTCTTGCAGTCCAGGACGATGATGACCTGTTAGTTGACAATGTTTAAGCACCGAAGACTTCTTATCTCTAGTATTATGGTCAGTGACTCTTTCCTGAAGGCGTCTAGCGGATTCTCCAACATATGTAGATACACACTCTTTTCCGGGGCAACTTACTCGGTAGATGATGTTGTGTCTATGTTCTAGTTTGGTTTTGTCTTTAACTGAGAAGTACGATGCGAGTTTGCTAGCTTTATAAATGCAATTGAATTTTACATTACTTGGGATACTTCTTGTGATCAGTCGTTTCAGACAATTCACCAACTGCGTTTTAATATGCGATCCGCAATGATTGGTTTGGATGCGAAATATTTTCAACATGATTGAATGCAGGCGAAAGACGAGTAGGAGTGGCTTATCTACTTAGAACGTGATCGGACGAGGTTCCACATATTAAAAATAATTCATTCACTGATTAATATTTTGTTTCTAGACTGAACAAATTAATTCAAGAAGTGAGGACAATAAATATTTTTTTCTCACCAATTATTTTACCAAATGGTTATATTTATCAAAAAACGGAGTAGATATGTCTATTTCTGTTGGCGTTGTAACGGAAATATTTTGATCGAAATGCTACCAAAATAATATGGAGCATTTTCATTGGACTAGATGTGAGATATTCCGCTTGTTATAATATGCGACCTGATAATTGGTTTGGATGCGGAATTTTCCGTGAAAAAGCATAGCATTTTGTAGTACACGACGAACAAGTCAAAACGTTCCACATGACGGAGTACAGGAGAAAGACAACAAGGTTTTCCTATTCAGAACTAAAATCATTGCTTGTTTTTTTCTTTCTAGAATATAGTATAATAAAATGCAGACAAGGTATTTTTTTTCTCGTAATTATTTTACCGTAGTCACTAAGAAAGCGGTTATTTTTGTTAACAGAGCAGTACTGGTGAGAAACGACAGGAATTATTTGCGATGTGAACAGAAACGAACAGGACTAGCACCAAAAATGTTTCTTCTATTAGCCATTACCTAAGCGAGCAGGGGACTGGGAACGAGTTTATTAGAATTAATGCAATTACGAAATTAATTTTAGCATCTGTGCAAAGTGTGATGTGATTTGAGCGAATTTTGTCGGAATTATAAACTTTTGAAATGTTTTGTCCAGCCAAAATTTTACAATGAATGTAAGGTTTGGCTGGACAACGTCAAAAATTTACAGAGTTTGTATGTGAAAATAGACATCTTTGATACCGTCTAGGATTGTCAATATTAAGCCGAAGTTCACCAAACTTTCCAGACTAGCTAAGTTTGATCTGCTCTCTCAGAAAATGATGCTAGTTTCTTATTGAATTAGTTTTAGGGACTTGGTCCCAGTCCCCTGCTCGCTTTGGTAATGGCTAATTGGCGTGTAACGGATATAACATACATGTGCTGAATGATATCGATTATATTTACTGTTCTCATTGGACTAGATGCGGAATATTCCGATTGTTATAGATACCTTGTAATTATGCAGCCCACTGATTGGTTTAAATGCGAGATTATTCCGCATTGCAAACACGGATTACAATAAACTACTCTGATTGGCTTAGATGCGGGATATTGCATGAAAAAGGATGACATTTTGAAAGTACACTTATAAATGGATAAGTTCATTTTTAACTGGTTCTCTGTTATAAGTAATTGGTGTCCTTATTAATATATGGATTTTCCGTCAGCTAAATGTACTGTTTTGATGAGTAAATAAGGTATCAATCAATATCAAGCAGGCAAGTGTAGCGGCACAAATGATTCAGTCTAAGCGATACCTATTATTGACTTTATTATTGCTATGTCTTTTTATATGGCAAATGATATCGATGACAACTAGTATTATTTACAAGCAATTTCTGTGGGATTTGGTGTTGACCTAAATGAGCACAAGGACATCCTACTCGCGAACTTTGCAGTCACTTCAACAAAGCCGCCATTTTGTTTTGCTTCGTAAAGAAAGGACTGAAAACTCGTCTAGAAGATAACTCTGACCAAACCCCATGGGACGAGACTCTTTGTGCATTCAATTTCTAGCCGTTACAATCCAATTCCTACATATACGATCCAATTCCTTGCCTGTACGACGCAATTCCCTACAGGTAGGATCCAATTACTAATAATTGCCAGTACAATCCAAGTCCCAGTCGGTAGTACGCAATTCCATGTCACGGTAGACTTTTCTCCAAAATCCTCCTCCATATGGAACTGTCGGGACTTGATCAGTACGTCACCTATAATTATTGTACTCTTTTTTGTGTTATCAATGAATGAATGAATCAATTGTTTTATTTACACCATGATTTGTACAAAAATATATATTTACAGGTTTGATAATTAAAAATTAATTACTTACCATTACCACCATGTTCATAACTACGCGCTGGCGCCAGTTCAAATTCGCGTTAGTTAGTTTCATATTTCGCTCCCGTCAATCATTCGGTGAACACGTGATAGACCATAAATAGACTAGCGACGATAAGTTTGTGAGAAAGTTGTAGGTCGTTCCTCGTTCTGTTTGTTTTATTTGAGATGGACGAAATGGACGCCACTGTAGAAGAAGTAATTAATGTAACTCTTCCTGATTTCGAAGAAACACAAATTTGGGACGGCGAGCAAGATAAGGTAACCGTTTATAATATTTTGCGCTCAGTTGGCAATATGCATTGGCGCCGTGTCAGTGTGTGAAAATTCTGACTGAAATGATCCAATTTTTTTCAGAGAGAAGTTTGTCTTTACCTTGAGACAAAAAATGGTAAAGTTCATGGCATGGAATACGTCCCGTTTGAATTACCCTACAGGTGGACATTTGACACTTTGAAATTGTGTTCACGACTTTGTCGCACGTATGGCGGCGAATGGTGACAAGAATGAAGTCGAGATAAATCAGCTATACTTTAAAAAAAGCGGGAACAGCAAATCTCTTGTAGCTCTTAATTCGGACAGAGATGTTCCAGCAATGCTCCAAGAGTACCCCTTGCAGTATCCTAGTGGTAAAAGGAAAATTGGTAGAAAAGCAGTCATTACAATGGCTGTCGACTGGGCAGCCATACATGAACATACACAGGAGTCTACACAGGAGCAAAGTAAGTACAACTGTATTACTTAGTTCCATTACTTGGACGCTAATGTGTCATTACTTGTATTTTGACAGTTCTGTTGATTTTTTTCCCCAAGGTTTTGACTCACCTGGTATAAGCTTATGTCTTACTCCTCGACGTTCGCCCCGTTTGGCAGATAAAGCACGAAAAGTGATCGAGCCCCAAAAAGAAATGGACGTCTTTGTTTTTGAAGCGATCAAAGCGAAAACAGGTGAACCTAAATTGTCAAAGACATCCACAATCTTGCACGATGTCTCTCAACGCTGCGATATTGCAAAATTGAAAGATCGCTTGCTAACAATGGATAGTAGTACGTCTTCGATCTTTGTGCCTGCAACGGCCTGTACTGGCTGAGAAAGCGCAGCAAGCAAATGGTACAGCTAAAGACAGAGGAAGATTGGCGTCTTTGCAAAGAAGAATATAGTGATGGCAAAGGCAATATCTCTTCAATTAGAATAGCGTGTTCAAGTGTAACCTATGGACCTTCAGGTACATGACATAATTTACAAATATGACTAAGGGTATTTTTGGGTAGGGGTGTGCCGCGGACACCTCAAAAAGCTGACCCTATCCCATACCTAAAATTTAGATTTTCCATACCCTATTCCAGACTAAAGCTTGAAAATGTACTCCCTATCCCAGACTAATCCCAGATTGAAAGCGTGCTAAAGGGAAATGTAAACCGATCTCAGCCTAAAAAGGCAAAAAATGATACCCTACCCCAGACCTGGGAGCTCAAAAACCATACCCTATCCCGCGGCACATACCCGTATAGCGTATATATAATGGTAATAGGACTGAGTGGAGTCCAATTCGGTCTGTAATCATACGAGTGATAAACAAAATTGGACGACCGCGTAGCGGGAGTCCAATTTGTTTATCACGAGTGTGATTACAGACAGAATTGGACGACACGAAGTCCTGTTACCAATTAATCATAACTATTACAATTTCCGATAATTTTCATGATAAACAATGCTAAAATGCCCCAAAACAATGACATGTTTTGGTGAAAAAGTGAGAAAAGTTAGTGAAAAATTTCTTGAGCGCGCACTCGATAGCGTAGCGATTGCGTGATAGCGCGCGCATTTTACTGAAAAGGTGTATTGTGATTGGCTCTTGCAACTGTCCGATTACAACTGTCCAATTAATGCTAAAATAGGACAGTCTCTCAACCAATCAGATTCGAGGAAATTGTAATAGTTATGATTAAGGGGAGTACCCCCCGGGACCAGAACACGAGAGAAGTGTCAACACTTTTTGAGTGTTCTGATCAGTCCCCAAGTGCTTAAATCTGCACATAGCACAGCAGACAAGTTTTCTATTTCTTTTACAAAATGTAATTATGAATTTAAAGGCAAGTTTTCAATTTTGTTCGTTACAAAAATGTTTGAATATCTGCGCGCGTTACAAAAATGTTTGAATATCTGTGTGCTCTCATAAAACACGCGGAATACGCATCCTTTGGCCAATCAGCACGTGTTATATCATAGTTATTTTATAATAGAATCTATAATTTTACATACATGTATGTTGTAGAGGTTGCTGGTAATACCACTGCTGCAAGGAAAAGAAGCCTTGATTTTTCAAGTTCAGCATCAGATGGTGTCATGGAGGACATTCAGATGAAAAAGATCAAAGCTGGAGACAATGAGCTATGGAATGATGTGCATTGCTCTCGTCAGGGATTTGGAGAAAAAGGGAATATTGGCACGGTATGGGGTAAAACATTTAAAGCTCTGGACAGATCTGATTATAGATGGGTCCTCAACTGGTATTGGTGACGAGCCCAAGTGGCAAAACTACATTGATCAGATTGGTGTCCCCCCAAAGAGCCCAAGAGAACACAAGAAATGACAATCAGAAAGGAACATCACCAAC
Organism: Actinostola sp. cb2023; assembly: GCA_033675265.1. Lineage (NCBI taxonomy): Eukaryota > Metazoa > Cnidaria > Anthozoa > Actiniaria > Actinostolidae > Actinostola > Actinostola sp. cb2023. The sequence continues at coordinate 178,580 of JAUJYZ010000332.1, read as the reverse complement.
AGATGACCTATTGAAAACACTGATTGTGCAGAACCAACAGAGAATGGACACAGAGAGCAAAAGAGCTGAAACATTTCAAAATTCTCTTTTAGCTATTATGGCAAGCAACAATTCCCCAATAGTAAGTATACAGGAAGTATATAGGTATATAGGAAGCGACAAGAAAAAAACCTCTGCTCGCAGGGTATCTCTTGATGACTTTGTCATCCTTGAAATGATTGTATAAAATGTCACCTTTATTTTATTCTTCAGGTTAATAGACCTTGGTCACAGTCACCTGTCAACCAGCAAAGGAGCAAACCATTTCTAAATTTTTCAACAGATGAATGCTGTCATTTCCTAGAGAACCATAAACTGGAAAGATTTATTCCACAGTTTGTTCAGGCAGAAGTGAATGGATCCCTACTAACTACTTTAGTAAATCCTCATGTAAGTGACAGCATTCTACATGGAATGAACATTACTAACAGAAGTGACAAAGAAGCCATTATTGAAGCAGTAAAGCAAGAATTGTCTCCAATACGCTTCAACTTTTCTTGTTAAAATAATGGCAATATTTATGATCTAATACTTTATGATCTTATATATACTGTCAATATCTTTATTTTGGACACTTGACATTAATTGTGTTAACCAAAATGTAATAATAGTGCTGTTTCGATCGTTATAAATTGTTGTGTTAATCAGAACATTTGCTAGAGTGCAGACAATAAACCCATGAAAGAGTACTAATTAAAATATTAGAACTAATATTATGCAATAGATTTACTAAACATTTTAACTGGCCGTCTCTTTAAAAACCTCTCAGTCGTTTTCGTTTCTAAAATAAATATCTCCCAAACTCTAGCCAATGAAAGACTATATCAAGGTTAAAACTAAAACGGGTTTGGTTTGCTTCAAAATATTTTTATTTTATTTTATTTTATTTTTTGAAATGATTCCGTCTGAGAGCTGGTCAAGAGGTCAAATTTGCATGAAATTATGCACTTTTTTACGGCGCTGTACAAACTTCGTCTCGCATTATCCAGCGAAACTTTTTATATTATGTTGTAGATAAATGTATCTAGTTTGTCTAGAGGTAAAGCGTTATTCAATCGGTTCAGCCATTTATGAGAAAATTAGTTGATAATTAACCCCACTAAGATCTAACTGAACGGCGGCTCAAAATTACCCAATTTTACTCGATTATTTTGCAAAAGTGGCACATCGCTGGACTCTCTCATTGACACAATCGGATTGAACATCATTTCATTTACACAAATCTGTTAAAACCTGTGTACGTTTTGGATATTTCAAAAGTTACGACAATTTCAGTTGGTGCATGTTAGACGATTTACGAATATTAATTAGGTGCAATATCTCAGATATCTTATCCATATGAAGTTGAAAACAGCTTACCTCCTTCCTAAATCGCTCATGTTTCCCATTTTACCCATGCTAGACTTCATTCCAGGTCAACATTTCCAAATACAGCGATTTAGGAAGGAGGTAAGCTATTTTCAACTTCATATGGATAAGATATTGCACCTAATTAATATTCGTCAATCGTCTAACATGCACCAACTGAAATTGTCGTAACTTTTGAAATATCCAAAACGTACACAGGTTTTAACAGATTTGTGTAAATGAAATGATGTTCAATCCGATTGTGTCAATGAGAGAGTCCAGCGATGTGCCACTTTTGCAAAATAATCGAGTAAAATTGGGTAATTTTGAGCCGCCGTTCAGTTAGATCTTAGTGGGGTTAATTATCAACTAATTTTCTCATAAATGGCTGAACCGATTGAATAACGCTTTACCTCTAGACAAACTAGATACATTTATCTACAACATAATATAAAAAGTTTCGCTGGATAATGCGAGACGAAGTTTGTACAGCGCCGTAAAGAAGTGCATAATTTCATGCAAATTTGACCTCTTGACCAGCTCTCAGACGGAATCATTTCAAAAAATAAAATAAAATTTAAAAAAAAATATTTTGAAGCAAACCAAACCCGTTTTAGTAATAACCTTGATATAGTCTTTCATTAGCTAGAGTTTGGGAGATATTTATTTTAGAAGCGAAAACGACTGAGAGGTTTTTAGAGAGACGGCCAGTTAAATGATTTAGTACTCAGATCTAGTTCCTGTAGTTTTTTTTATCACACGTTTATTGTCTGAACTCTATATGTTTTGATGTTGTTATTGACCACACCTTGAGTTACCTTGAATTTTCACTGAACAATGCAAAATAGACAAAGACAAAGAAAAACTGAGAAAGAGAAAGACAGAGAAAGACAGTGAGACAAACTGTCAGAGAGATAATTTGTCAATGTTAAAACATTACTAAAGATAACCACAATCTTCAAAAAATCCAGTGGCCTCTTTGTTTGTGATCTGTTAAAAAAATGTTTCATTGTTACAAAAAACTGCAGAAAAAACCCTGAAATAGGTAATTTACTAATCAAAATCTGTTATCAAAATGTTTATGTGTAATATTTACCTGGGCAAGAGCTATCTCAAAACACCTTTTAGGATACTTTAGACATACATCTGGATTCCTTTTCAGCCACTGCTTGCCAAAGTTAAAGGAATCTTCAATGGGATTGAAATCAGGAGAGTATGGTCTAGAAACATCAAAATAATTTTATATGTAATAGTGCTTTCTATTCAGTATGCAAAGGATTTTTGTGTAAATAAATGAATTTAAGCATTTCTGTCTGGTTTCACTAAATTCATGTCTGAGCTACACTAATAAACACCAATATAAAACTCTTACGGTAGAAAAATTACAATGCCTCCTTTGTTCCTGATTGCATTCACAACTTGATTTGAATAGTGAATATTGCAGTTGTCCATGATAACAACTGAGCAGCGTTCTTTCTCTTCTTGCTACTGAGCCAATATGAGGAATGATGAAGTTTATCATTGCAAACTCAAATTGTTGCCTGTTATAAGCACCAGTGATTACTTGAGAATCCTCCACTCCCCAAGTGCTAAGAGCACTTAGAACACTGTATCGACTTCCACAAGTAAAGTTTCCCTTTACTGATATTCTTCCTGTCCCAATCAAGTCTTCTTGCATATCGTCTCTGTAAAGATTTGGAGAATAAACACAACATTTCCCCCCACATTCACGTCATAGCATTTTAGTCTGCATACATTGCACTTTTAGCTTTTTTAGAATTTAGCTTTGTTAGTAATAATTTCCAGCTGTCTTCTGGCTGCAGGCTGGTGGTGTAATGTTAGAGGTGAGGAGCTGAGGGGAGGGATAATAATCATGCAGGATTCTTGACTGAAATAATTGTGATTTTTTTTTCTAATTCCGGTCACGTAAATAAGGAGTACATGTAAGTGTGGTCAGCTAATTTTGGAGCAATGATGTGTCACTCGACAACCCTTTGCTAGCCTAATAATAATAATAATAATAATAATGCTCGTGTGAATGGGATTTTTAGGGTTGTCAATATTACGACATCCTAAATATTTATATCTGAATCGATTATCATCCAAACTGACCTGAAAAGTTCTTTCATCTTTAGCTGACTCATCCAGAAATAGTAATTGGTTTCTATGGAATCCCGCTATTAGTCGACGATAGTCTGCCCTTCGCCTCTCGTCACGCTCTTTCGCAATGACGTTTAGCTTGAAAGAGTAACAAATTTCCAGAAATTACTAATGTATCAGGTAAATTATGCCAAATACAGTTTGCATACTAGTATAACGTTTGTTCATATAATACCTTTCTTCTTGAATAGCCAATATTTTTCAAGTAGCGGTGAATCGACGAGCGACTGATTTCTTTACCAGTGATATGATAGATCCACTCCTGTACCTCGTCTTCGTAAGCTTATATTTTCGATTATATTCTTTATGAAAAGAATATCTCTAGCTACAGTTCACAGGAGAAAAAAAGACATGAAACAAAACGAAAACAAGGAAATCATGGGGAAATATTTATTACAGACTGAAACTGAACAATTGACTGAATTCCTGGCTTCATTTCAATTCAATCGAGGATCATCAGCAGGCCAACTTCGGCAACAAGAAGTCCAAGAAGTTAAATATTTTCAAGGACTAAATGGTCTTTCTTTTTTTGTCATGACTACACGAACTAATGCGTTGTTTACCTACCATCAAGATGTCTTGTTCTGCCGCGTAATCGACGAGGATATTCGACTGATAACGTTTGGCGGTATAGCCTTTTTATCTTTCTTACAAAAGTCTCGCTGACGTAAAGACGAGTGGAAATTTGCTTATCTGTCAGGCCATCTCTAAACAGATATATTACACGCCACCTCAAAGAGATGGGATAATTTGCTACCATGTTGAGTATGTTGAGTTTATCCTTTACAAACTTTGAAAACCCACGTCGCTAGTCGACTCGCTAGTCTATTTATGGTCTATCACGTGTTCACCGAATGATTGACGGGAGCGAAATATGAAACTAACTAACGCGAATTTGAACTGGCGCCAGCGCGTAGTTATGAACATGGTGGTAAGGTACGAATCAACGTGTTTGACATCCAATGATGTTTTATTGCGGCCATATATGCGCACAAGGGTGTAAACAAGGCCTCAATCCATCTAAAAAGTAATGAAATTGTTACTATGGTGTATGCTATTATAAGAATTACATATTTTATTTATTTCGTTAACTTAGTATAGATAATCATACGGTTTCGAGTTCAGTTTGGAAGTATTTTGCACAAGTGTGTTTTTCAAATGGTATCAAAAGTGTGCCATTTGAGCTCGTTGAAAAACACACTAGTGCAAATTAATTCAAATTGAACGAGAAATCGTAAGAATGCTTATTAAACACGAAGTTCCAGTACAATAGTAGTCTGCCCAGGGGTAAGACAATACGTTTGCTAATGAATCATTGTATCACTACATGAACATGTACAAGAATATGCGACTAACAAAGATTGATCAAACAAATGTGTTGTTGTACCCCTTTGCAGCTTCCTTTTAAACTGGAACTTCGTGTTTAACAATATTAATACAGTCAACTCTCTCGTAAGCGGACACCCTCGGAGCTGTCCGCTTTCGGGAATTATTCGCGTAAGCGGACACCAAAGAAAAATAGGGTATGGATAACCGCTTACGGGAGACTGAGTTAAATAGTGGTTGTTAAGTATGTTTTATTGGGTAGACAAAAATAGCAACTGTAGATATAAATCGAAACTCTTTATTGATGTCTCTGTTCTTTATGTAACAACAAGTTAAACGGGACTTATTGCTGCCGTTCATACATGTATAATGGTGCTTCTTTAAAACATCCCATTACAAGCAAATATATCGTGACCAGAGAAGGTTTGCTTGGTCCTATGAGAGTTAGGAGATATAGTCCCTTATGGTCATATTTATGTTGATTTATTGCAAATTAAAGACAAATTTCATTGCCGAGAGTCAATTATTATATGGGTGTCCGCTTACGAGAAAGCGTAAACAAAAAAAAAATCCAATTTTCATTATCAAAGATGTCCACGTCCGCTTACGAGAGAGTGTCCGCTTACGGGAATGTGTAAATACAGAGTTTGACTGGGAGGTAAAACGGTGATGTGAAAAGGGCGTCCGTAAGTAGAGCTGTCCACTTACGAGAGTGTCCGTCAGTAGAGAATTTACTGCAATAATATTATTAAACATTACAAAAGGAAGTGACGTTATTCACCCCTGAGAATATACTATTACTCGCTCGACCAATCAGTGCCCAGAATTTATGCACTCTATAACTCATAAAAGAGACCTTAAGATATGCTGACTACAGACTACTACTACGGACGACTGTACATGTCTATTTTTCGGAAGTCGCGGTCATGAAATATTCTATTATCAACCAATCTTGCAATAACTGTTGTTACATCTCTGACATTTTAGACAAAGTTAAGGATACGGTTCACCTTGGCGGGTACGTCTCGAAAAAATATATGATTTCCTTATTATTTGACCAATTCCCATCAACTTTACATCATTTTAAAGCTAATAGAATGAAGATCGCCACAATACCGTGATATTTTCTTTTAAATTAAAAATGGAGACGTTGCGGCTCATTGTTTTGAAAACGACCGTCTCCGTTTGACCGAATTAATAGACCTTGTGTTACATCCGACTCTATTGACCTTTATACCATATTAATCACGACACTTTGACCTGTCAAACTGTGTCAGGCTTTTGTCATATTCAATGTTGATAAAAAGTTATGACGTGTTGACTGAAGAAGAAACAACATTTATGATTGATTAAACTTCAAACTTCAAAATGTCGTGATTAATATGGAATAAAGATCAATAAAGTCGGATGTAACACAAGGTCTATTAATTCGGTCAAACGGAGACGGTCGTTTTCAAAACAATGAGCCGCGACGTCTCCATTTTTAATTTAAAAGAAAATATCACGGTATAATGGCAATCTTCATTCTATTAGCTTTAAGATGATGTAAAGTTGATGGGAATTGGTCAAATAATAAGGAATTTTTTTTTGTCGGGATGTGCCCACCAAGGTGAACCGTATCCTTAACGTGATTTGACTCTATTATTTGACTCCATGGCCTAGAAGTATGCCTACCCGAAATGCAAGCCAATCAGAATCTGATGACTGTGTAATGATTATTAGGGAGGTCCCGAAAAATGAGGTTATTAAAAAATAAATAAAGATTAGGTAATTACTTCCTACAAATTTAGTTGCCGCCATCTGGACTGATGATTGAATATAACTTTGGAGGTCAAATGGCCAAAGTACACTAATTAATATATCATTTTGCTCTAAAATAAGGAGAGGAGTAATATCAATGCAGCCATTGTTTTTATTTAACAATTAACAAGTGCTTATGTCTTCGTTTGTGACAACTTCCCTCGATATACGCTTTATTTCGTGTGTTTCAATTGTTCTTCGAGTTTGGCAATCAACAATATGATTTTTGTAGCCAGGGAATCATTGTCTGTGAAGTTTACTTACTGTGTTGATATTCTCGCGGTTGTGGATCCTCTCCACCCCCAAATTAAATCAAAGGCACCATTTGGTGAACTCGTGGATTCCCGTATGTGAGTGACGAGGAACGCCTTGAAGAATACGTTAGGGCATGTTTGAGCATGGAACCAGCACATGTCATATATATTTGTTATCTTTCGTGATCAATGTGCCGTATGTTTTACATTTCGTTCTTAGAGAGAAAACGTATTTGAACATTAAGTAAAATGTATTCAAGAAGTAAAGTTCAATGCTTGATTAACATCTGTGTTGTGTCTATTTTTCATCTAGACTTCGAAATAAAGTGTTTTAAGGCGATCGAGTTGTTCACCATGTTTACACGGGTAATAGCTTTTACAAAGGAATACCAAACGAACGAAAATATACCAATATATCGTATAATGACGCATAATAAACTACTACTACTACTACATATTTAGCTTAGTACATGCAGAGAGTGAAACAATGATATGAAACACTTTATACCCGATAATTCGCTTCAGTGAAGGCGTCCAAAAACGGCTTTAAGTTTGTCCCACTAATAAACTGAACTCCAACATTTATCTTCTCTTTCTCCTTCGAAGACGACAAAGGAAACTGCCATGTGATTCAAGTCAGTGACACTGAGTAGACCATAGGTTAATATTCCATCCTCGATCCTCCCTGAATGCTTTGTAAACTTGGCTTTCTTCCGACTCGGCACAATCGGCTATACGGTGTATAAATCCTTCACTCGATGTGTTGTAGCATATAGTAGTTTTTTTTTACTCTATCAGAGCACTGAGTATTTGTCGCTTGCAAACTGGTTTGTTTAGAGTATACATAGTTAATTGGTTGTCAGGGTATTTCCAGGGTTGAATGCCTAAAGTCCGATAAAATACTGTCGATGCCAAGTACAATGGCAATGGCCGCCGTTTTGTATGAAATGAGAGAGCCCTGGGAACGAGTTTACAATTTGGTGCATATATTAACTTTCCCCCATCTCATCCCAATAACTCGTGGATGCTACGCATATCCACGAGTTAAAAAGGCCAATGTTTGTCATGTGATTCCTTTTTTATCTATTGTTCTATAAAGAGTTTTTTTTTTGGAAATGTATTTGCAAATCCTAGATGCAGCTTTTAAAATTTGCAATGCAAGGACTAGGATGGAGAGATTGGAAGCAATAAACCTTGGAACTGGTCCGTTCTGTTTGATGCATTGTCAAAGTACTGTGCTTTGATTTCTCTCAGACAAAGTTGAAAGAACTCCTTCATAGGTCCTCATGTGCAATCTTGCTATAGAAACAAGTCGCAAGTTATGATCATCATCTAGTTCTTCAATTGCAGTTGGGGTTGGAGAATGATGCGAGTGCTTTACCGGCAAATACACGTGAATGAATGAACGAGAATTCTCAAACTCATCAATTCACGAGTTAACTATCCAATCAGGTACCTCAGATCATGTCAGATGATGGACCTGGATACCCCGGAAAGTCCGTGGTATTACTGGAAGTACCGATGAAAGTGGCTATGGCTGTGTAGTTGATATTTTATCATTTCTATCCCATCAGCTGAAAAACAAGGTTAATAATCTTTATATATTTCTATAATAGTGAGCAAGCATGTTATTTGCATATTTTTAAATTACTTAGGGCTGTTTTAGAGAGGCCTATAGTTTAAATTAATTCATTACCGTATTTCTATATTTCTATGCATAATAATAATAATATAGACAGGCAAAAATATATGACAAAATGTATATAGACCGACGTTTCGGAGTCATCATGACGCCATTATCAAGGTGAAGTGACGAGAAATTCAATGAATAATAGTCTTAAAACGTTTGCAAATTAACATAAGAAGGTTATGACTGTTATGTAAACAGTTTGGCACGTATAGAGTCTGAATGGATGTTGAGACTTGGTCTTAATTGTTTTATCAGAAGCATTTCGTGTACAAAACAATCAAATTTGTTTTTGCACTTCTTAAGTACACGGAAGTGCTTATGAATGTCTCCTGGGGCCATAATAATAATAATATTAATAATAATAATCAATGTATATAGCGCTATTTCTAATTTATCCAATTATAATACTTTTTTTAAATAATGAGCATATAGCATAATGAGCATTTGGCATATTATTTTGCACACTGATAATCTAATTTAGGAGAGAGTTTATCTTGAACAACTTACTATCAAACTATTAATATGACTTGTCATTTGTATATAATTAGTTTTAGCGTTGTGTAATGCGCATTTGATAATATTCCAATGTTAAAATGCGCAATATAAGCAATAATTATTATTATTGTACTAAGAACATAACATTTCTATGTATTTATACTGGCTGTAACAATTTTTGGGTGAGCCGCTACGTGGGAAACGAAAGGACATATAACATTTGATCAAATAGCATGAATTGATGGTGGTAGTGTGAAAGGAATCTGGACGTATGGGTAATAGCGTCTCTGTCATCAGTTAGTTGAGATTCACAACACTTCGCAGTACTATAGCTTCGTCTTCCAAAAGGAAGGTGCCATCTGAGAATTGCTCATCAAAGTATAGAAGAACATACTCTAAGGTTTTCTCTTGAAGTTGTACTTTCTTATTCAATGGAGCAGTGCTGGCGACGACATAGCTCGGAGACGCTTGCGTGTACTTCAACGGGAAAAAGTTCCACCATTTGTTGAGCTTCGTACCACTGATTGGGCCCTATGGACAGTTTGCTCACTGCATATATGGCCGCCTCCAGTTGAGAGCTTGAAGTTGAAGGGGTCAAAATTGACGATCGTACCTGGCTGGATGGTGATGTGTTTGTCATTAAAAAAATAATAATATTATTATTAAATAAAAGTCATTATTGCAGTTTCGTTTAGCTGTTTTACCATTTTACCAGCTTCACTTTAAGCATCACATCAAATCGTTGGGATTTGTGCTACAATCCATGAGTTGATCGAGCTATTGTCAGACATAATGACAACAAAAGTAACAGTTTCCTGTTATGAAGTTTTCTTGAACCTGTGTGCGTTGAGCAGTGGTGTTGAAGGCCTGGTCACGTTTCCGTCTGCCGAGCGTCGGGACTGATCGCAGGATTGAATGCGGGACTGAACGCGGGATGGATGATGATGATGATGATGATGATGATGAAGACTTTATTTCAAGAAGGTAAACACATAAAAGTGAAATACACTTATAAACTTGTGGCCCTCACTAAGCTTAATGAAATAACAATATAAATATCTTAAAAACCTGAATGTTTGAATGAAGGGTTGAATGTTGAATGAACAGTTGAATGTTGAACTGAAGGGGTTGAACGTTGGATGAAGGACCTGATTTTATAGTTAAATATAAATAATATGATGTACTATACTTACATATTTACATATTATATTTTTATTTAGTACTTGATGTGTCCTTTCGCAGTGACAGTGACAGTGACACTGTGGATGACATTGAACAGTATTGGTCAACAGTCAACGCTAGATAATAACTAAGTAACATTTGTATATCGTACGCCGATACTGTTCAATGTAATTCACACTGTCATGATAAAGATCACTCAATTGGTCTCATGGCATTTGAAATAATTAACTTTGCAAAACATTTAGGACAGGATTTTCTATCTGTTCTTTGGCGCTAAATTGATGGCTGAAATGAAAAATTTGTCAGTGACTTGACCATTATTGACGTAAATCACTTGATGTTTACCAGTACAGAAGATAGGAGTATCGCCATCAAATTATGTCTTTGTTGTAATGGGTTTTGGGGGCTGATAAGTGCACTATCTGGCCATCTAATAGCAAGAGAAGGTCATGCCAGGAAATCAACTGCTGACTCCAACGAAAATCATTTAAAAATATGCATTCCGTTGTCTCTGCTCCAACCCACGCAAAAGTACTGGTGACTAGATTCGTAAAAGTCTGATAAATAATGTTCAATGGGTTGAGCAAGAAGGTTTTTCCACAACTTGCAGGACCCACTATCATAATGTTATGATATTTTCCTCTACCTTTAATCATAATATTAATAATGAATAGTTATTTGACTGCAACTGCAAATGAGGTAAGTGTGACATTATTCCGGTATAATATCTGTGTGACTAGTATATATCACATACCGTGACAGCCGTACACTGTAGGTTATATCACTCCTGCAGTCATTGTAAACGCGATTTGGCCTGACGTTCATAGGTAGCTTGTGCTCCCTTCATTTCCCAAGCTACCACTTTGGCTACCACTTTGCTTCCCTGGTTTATTATAAACTCTGCAATGTCATTTCCCCCCAGCTCTTGTTGCTCATTATCCAAAGCAAGGAGTTGAGTACGGCTCTTTATTTGTTTTTCGGTGATGATTTGCGATAACTCAAATGCGGACTTGCGCTTATGTTTCCGAACAGGCGTCGCTGTTCCTTCATAGGATGTTATTTCGCTTTCTGTACTGGTGGAGTTTTGTCTTGTATTTATTCTCATAGCAGATGCTAGAGTAGTCCTTAGTGCGCCTTTAGTCCACAAATCTGGATGATTCGCACTTTGAAGAACATCCTCGTCTTTGTGACATACTGTCAAGTGTAATAGTAGTTGGAATGGCTTGATGAATAGTGAACAAAAATACCATGTTGTTCCTCTAAAAATCTTGTAGAATTCAACCAACACTGGCATCTTCTTAACTTCAGAGCGATATGGTAGTGCTTCCTTCGCTCGTCGTGCAATGGCTTAGTTTTAGTGGAATTCTTTGGGTGGCGTCATGTGTGCAACAGGTATGGTTATTTCCTTGCCATGCACTCAAACTTAGCAGAGATAATCAGCTGATCTCCATTCGGTCGCCTTTGCCTCTGGCCTGTAAGCCATCCAAGAACTCCTGCTGGTGTAAGGTCAGCTTCTTGGAACTTCTCAGAGTCATCAAGGGACACATTGTAGTCCTCCATTTTATCCTCCATAACATTTCAAGCCACTGCTTCAGAGTACCCTGTAACTTGACCATCTTCTAATGACATTAAAAAATCTTGAAAATTGTCAATAATGTGCCTCTTGGAAGAGCCTTGTGGTGAATAACTTGGTTGAATAACTGAAAAAACATAATTGGCATCAAAAGACTTCTCGCCAGATTTATCTACTGTACTATAAACAAGTCAGCATTGCATTTTACAGCATGTGCAAATCCATCGCATTTCAGGCCCTCCCAAAACGCCTTCAGGTACAACAATCTATTGTTCACAATGCTGACCATGACTGTACCAATAATAGCATTTGTATAGGTACTGTTTATCGGTCTTGTATATCCATGCTCAATACTCCAGTTTCGAGTTGTTTAGACACTGCTGTACTTCTTGACAAAAGACGCATTTGCTCAGCCTTAGCCTCAATCCAGAGAATAACCCGTGGAATTAAAAAATGATTTAATTGTCCTATGTCAACATTTTTCACATTCTCGTTGGTATTTGTGAATAATTTACGCTGAATTGAGGCTAAGGCTGAGCAATTGCGTCTTTTGTCAAGGTGGGTAAACAACTCGAAACTGGAGTATTATGGAATCTTGATGGCCAGTTACATTTTCTTCAATCTCATTAAGGTGCTCTCTATCTTTTTCTGTAAAGTGCTTTCCCTGACTTAGGCTTGTGATATCAACATCAGGATTCACCAGCATTCCATATACACACTCCTCCAAACAGGACAGTGCTGGCCCACCTTGTAAAATTCTAGTTGCTTCAATCTGTCCACATGTTCTAAAGTTGCCATTGTGAATATGTAACATGGAATCTACACAGGCTCCATATGTAAAGATTGTTTCCCTCATGCCTGAAATCATGCCTTCCAAGAATTATTTTGCCATTGCACCACTGTCTATCCCATCTTCACCATTGTAATGCACTCTTAATGTTTTTTTCTGGACCTGCTTTATTTTCTTCTCGTTGCCAAAGTGACGAACACCTCAAGAATCATACCTAAAAAAAACTGGCCATTCTTATCAACTTGTCTTTTGAGGGAATTGAGAGCAATTGTCAGGGAAACCAACCCCACTCTCCATAAGTATAATATACTGACCCTCCCCTCCCCCATCAGTGTTCAACGGCTACCTGTAGTTTTGATTTTTGCCTATTATTACTGGAATATATTCCCATGATGCTTTGCAATCAGTATATTGGTACCCAGGCTTCCTTGAGGTTTTCGCTCTTGCCGTGAGGTTTTCGCTCTTGCCGTGAGGTTTTCGCTCTTGTCAAGAAGTTTTCGCTCTCGCCGTGACAGTTGTGGGCCATCTGTACTGTTGTACTTGTTAATGTTAGCTTTAACCATCGAATTCTCGTTTTAAACACACTCAATCATGTCACCCTTTGGATCTTTTGTATTTTTAAAACCTATGAAGTTTTCTCCTACTCTTGCCCTGAACACCTGCAGTTTCCATGCATCGTTTTGCTGACTCTATTTTTCGAGGTGGTGTAACAAATGATGTTTTGGATTTGATATAAGAATCAGCAGTAGATCTGTCTGCCAAGAGAAACATATAAAATGTTTAAGTTATATAATTTAATCTATAGAATTGCTCACAAAGATGTAGAAAATTGTATAAAAATCATACGCACAACAACATAATTATTTGCCAGAAGAAATAAGTTAATTACCTTTTCCTCTAGGTGACTGAGTTTTCTTCTGCGAGAAATCAACTATTTCCATTTTGAGAGAAATTACTCCTTCAGATCGTGATTTATTTGGGCAAGCTTTACTAGCGGAAAGCATACTTTCTGTGTAGGTTTAGGGCTCCGCCGAGCTGCTCTTCGTTTGCTATTGCCCATGGCTAGCCAGGACGCATCTTCTTGCCTAAAAAAAACAATGTTTGTGACAACTTTTCACTACAAGGATTGATATTTTTAGCACTTTCAACCTAATGAAATGAACTACCGACGTACGTTGTGTGGTTCTACGGTTTCAATTAACTCAATACAAGGCTGAAGATATTATTTTAAATAAAGGTAAATCACCTTCACAATTGTAAGTAATTCATTGCCATTTATTTCTGAATTTGCGTATGTGTTTTCCTTGACTAAGAGGTGAAAGAATTATCAATCTTGGTACCAAAATAAAGCTTGTCAATAGACGTATTCAACTCTCTTGGCGGGGAAACTGCTTTCTCCAACCCAGTCTTCCAAACAGCATTTCAACCAAACAGTTATCCAAGTTTCGGAATTATGTTGAAAATGACCGGGTAGTGGTTCGCCACATTGGAAACTGGATAAACTGGGTTTTAGTGAAACATTATTGGCCACTTTTGAACTCAGAATTTCGCAACATGCGTAATCGCAGCGATATCCTCATCTGGCTTGACACGGTTGTCGAAGAGCCTGATACGCGAATTTGTGTATTTTCCATATCCCTTGTTGTAGTGTTTGAAACCAAGTTTTAGTGTCACCTAGACGAGAAACATGCTATTTCAGTACTCGGTCAAGCACTATTTTAAAAACTGAAGTACTTTTTAATTATATTAAAATCATTACCGGTGCATTGGTCTTCTCAGCCAGTTTTGACTTGCCTGGGAGAGTAGTTCTTGTCTTTTTAAACTAAGGAGAAAAACGTATTATTCAGAAATTCCGGCTCTCAGACGTCTGCAAATACAGTATCTCCTATAGATAAGTTAATTACCTTGTCTTAATTGACCTTTCTTTTGGAAGAGAAGCTTCTTCTTTTCTTTTCCGTATGACTTCTGGCCGAAGCAAATGCTGAACTCTCCTGTTCCCAAGAGACCCCTTCTTTCTTCTCTAGTTTAAGCTCTGACGGGGGAACAAAGTGAAAACTCACGAGTGCGTAACTTTTGAGCTTAGTTTGGTAACGTTACGAAATCGAAAAACAATTGGAATATGATGCTTTTATTTACAGACGGTAGCTCTATCAGTGTTTACAAAGCTGTAAAAATTTACCTGTTCCACAGTACAAAAACCAGAGCTCTCCTCGCAGGAGGAGAGGCACCACATTTTGAGCAATGAAGCATTGATGAATTTCTTACTCAGTCTTACGTTGTACAATCGCACCAAAACCAAGTGGCCGAGAAAGAGATGGGTAGCAGCTTTTATAGTGAATGTGTTATGAGACAAAAATCTAATCATTTGACAGCTAAGGTCCAAAAAGGAAGCAATTAGTTTATCTGCCATACCAGATTCTAGGATCAGTGTTATTCTGAAGTATCCAGATACTTGTGTAAGGACGAAGAAATACAGCTTATTTCGATTTGATGAAAGTCAGTCACGTCTTGAACTTTGCACTAGAGCTCCAGACATCAAAGAAGCCACTTTTGGCATATTTGATGTTTTTGATTGATGGAAGAATATTGCCAATTACCAGTGTGTCATTTGTTTGTGGTAGCGTTTTAAATAATGAAATCAGTGCATGTAGGTAGGTTGGAAAGTTAATTTTGCTCGAAGTATACAATTAGCCAAGGACTCGTTTACAATATAATAATAATGGTACAATAATAATAATAAAAGTGGTAATAAATAAACTTTTATTTCTCTATACAGGCAAACTATTCTGAACTTTGGTCTTGTGGCATCAGGTGAGAATGTACCATGGAAATACATTTTCTTTGGTTCTTTTTGTGAAAGATTTGCTGAATGGCCTCCAGAATAACACTAATAGGCAACCATATCTACAAACCCAAACAGGTACAGTCTTTCAGTATAATTATTAATACTTACATTGTATTAATATCAATCATACGCACATGTCCTTGTATGTGATTTTACACGAAAGAACCAATTATATAAACACAGTTCCTAGAATGTTGATATAATATTAGAGATACAAGTGGCGTCTGAAGATCCTGAATGCTGTCCTTCTCTGAGAATTCGAATCCTGTTGGCTCCGTGGCCGCGTTCTTGTTGGCTCTTTGTGCTTTCCATTCTGTGTAAATTTTCATTGCCCAGTTAGTAGAATATCTTGTATTTAGAGGAATGCATTTCTTTGCTCTCGAAATCGATGTTTCATAGTTTTTCTGAAATTCAGTATGAGTCTAGCATAACATGTATGAAGCCGATGGGTGGATTGCTTATTTCTTCAACTGTGTAAAATGATCATGCATTTAAAATTCAAATTAGCATTGGGAATTGCATTCCCGACTCAAAACAATTAAACTAGCTATTGTAAGAAAATCAATACACATGGGATTTGAAATTTCATCAAAACAGTTACGTTGAACTTCTTAAATTTAATACTAATCTTAATATATATAAATGGTTGAGAAGCCATTTACAGCATTCTCGGTCGTGTTGTATCGGATATATAGATCTACAGATATATCTACAGATACAACACGGCCGCTCATGCAGTAAATAACACTTATTATTTATTGAATAAGACGATCTCTGGTTTGAATGTTTTTAATGTAGGAGCTTAATGAACTGCGGTTGAAAGACGTAAAGTATATACAAGGCAACATAGGAAGAATAATGATTGGAATGAAAACAATAATAAACAATAATAAATGCATTTCATTGTTTTAATATAATGGAGTATTGTCTCGGACTGCTTACCCAGGTGGAAATCTTATTAAGAATCTTAATAAGAATCTAATTAAGATCTTATTAAGATCTTATGATGTATCTTATAAGAATCTTATAAGATTCTTATAAGAATCTTATAAGATCCTACAAGATCTTATAATATTTTTTTTGAAGATGTTACAAGAAGTTATCAAGACCATATAAGATCTTACAAGAACTTATCAAGATCCTGTAAGATCTTACAATAATTTTATTAAGATCCTATAAGATCTTACAATAATTTTATTAAGATCCTATAAGATCTTACAATAATTTTATTAAGATCCTACAAGATCTTACAATAATTTTATTAAGATCCTACAGGATCTTACAATAATTTTATTAAGATCCTATAAGATCTTACAATAATTTTATTAAGATCTTATAAGATCTTACAATAATTTGATTAAGATCCTACAAGATCGTACAATAATTTGATTAAGATCCTACAAGATCTTACAATAATTTGATTAAGATCCTATAAGATCTTACAATAATTTTATTAAGATCCTATAAGATCTTACAATAATTTTATTAAGATCCTACAAGATCTTACAATAATTGTATTAAGATCCTACAAGATCTTACAATAATTTTATTAAGATCCTATAAGATCTTACAGTATTCTTATCAAGATTCTGTAAGATCTTACAAGGATCTTATTAGAGATTTCTCATAAGACGGAGACTTTTATGCTACTTTTACGCAGATGCAAATTTTGAAAGAACGTTTATTTGAATGACAAAGACTGCATTGTCTTGGCTAAGAAATACGAGTATATTGTTTCAAATATAACACTTCTTTAATAACATGACTCGTATATGATTACAATAACATTCTGCAAAAGTATCTAGTTTTTTTCTAGTAGTTAGCTAGTTTTTTTTCTTTTTCTCCCGCTATTTTTGACAACAGCACATTTTTTGCTACTGATGTGGTATTTGTAAATTGATACTCCTAAACATAATCCATTGGGAAATCAAACAAAAACTAACATTTTGTCGTGTCAAAGTGAAAGAAAAAGTCGTATGTGTCTCTCAGCCATAAATGCACATAATTCAAAAATGACTGGCTGAAACCACCGTGGATGCCGCCATATATTTCTGGATGCTCTGTAGTCTTTTATATGTTTAATGACATGTTCTACTTTCATTCTGTACTTTTTGTGGTATATATTTTGCTTCATAGCTAGCCGACAAAGTCTACCAGGCATACGTCTCAGTTGCGTTTGTCGCCACATTGTGCGAAGAGGAGCACGAGCAGCATATCCTTTATCGGCCAACAGCTCACAGTTAGCTGGGAAATCTAAGGTTAACCCAGGCCCTATCGGCTGCATTCTCAAATAGGCCCCAGCGTCATTCAAATGGCCTGGGAATCCAGCTTGGATAAATCGTATGTGACCTAAGCAGTCACAGACTACTTGGATACTCATTACATGTCTGTGTCGATGTCCACTGTAAAAGTTCCCTTGCCTCTCTGAAGGCCGATTTATTGGGGTATATGTCCCATCAATTGCTCCCACGGCATTTGGAAAGTATCTCCAAGAGTTTTGATGATGTCTCCATTGCCTACGGTTCGGCCATGATATAAGAGAACGGAAATGATGCCACAGGATTGGAACAATCTGATAAATAGTTCCAGAGACTGTGGACATACTGATATCAAAAATACAAGCTGAAATATCTATACTAGGGTATTTACGAAGTCATATAAGTACTAACAACACCCTATTAGTTACATCAAGTGTATAAGGTCTGCCTTCTCTGACTCTTGGTTCGCCATCTCTCCTTGATATAAGAATGTCATGCCGCACATTATCAACCAATTCATTAAATGTCTCGCGTGTCTCTCCGGACAGAAGCCAGAAAATATATTTGTATCTTGAAAACGTTCCAAATACATCTCTTCCAAGGAAATCATGTGAATTGCGACTCAGCGGGAGAAGAGATTGTGGAAATGTTAGATTAAGATCTTGGAATATTATGCTCACCAAAAACTGCAGGATAGCAAAACAACACAGAAGAATTTCGTTATCGTACCCAAAATCCAAAGCTTCTTGGGGTAGTGGTGCCGGTAAAGTAGTTATAATGGTGCACAGAATGTAACAACATTGTATGAAAGTAATGGTCTCCATGTATGTGAACCCGTCGTTGTAACCAAAATGTTTCGGTAAAATGAACAATGCGCACTGCAACTGATCACACAGTGCAGTTATTCATTGATGTTTATACAAAGAAAAGAAAGTCACAGTGTTGTGCACGCAGGTTATGTATATAACCTGTCGCTTTTCTGAAATATTGCGATAAAATGCCTATATTTCTAGCTTTTGCACTCAAAAGTTTTACAAAATTAGGATTGCACTCTTACAAACGCCCCAGTTTTACAAAATTAGGATTGCACTCTTACAAACGCCCCAGTTTTACAAAATTAGGATTGCACTCTTACAAACGCCCCAGTTTTACAAAATTAGGATTGTACTCTTACAAACGCTCCAGTTTTACAAAATTAGGATTGCACTCTTACAAACGCCCCAGTTTTACAAAATTAGGATTGTACTCTTACAAACGCTTCAGTTTTACAAAAGGATTGCATAACTCTTTTCATGGAAAGGCTTCTTTTCTTCTAATCTGTGTTTGCTGATTAGTGTATAGTTTGATGGCATTGTAATGCAAAATCTATATAGTTCTTATAAATACACAGCTTCGAATTCTAAACCTCAAATCCTAAACTCAGCTCAAACTGGCTAAACCTTTGGCGGATAGACAACTAGACTGAGAAAAAAAAATCCAAGTACGTGCTGGCAATGTCAGGAATTTGGAGGCCATATGAAGATGAGCCAACCACATCTCAATCCGGTTCAAAGAGAGCAGAAAGACGTAAGTTCGGAATGTCATTTTTGCTTAATTCCAGATAAATTATTGAAAAATAAATACATATCATTGTTACATTTTAGTGAAGAGAAAACCAGGCGTAGACTTCAGTGATATCCGAAGCCTGGCTAAGTGAAAGAACCAAAGGATGGGAGTCTGTTGCATCATGCGCCAAAAAGTTAATTTCCAATTCTCATTATGTGCCATCAGAGGTTAAAGCTTACTATCAGAAGTCGAAGTCAAAAGCCATCATATCTAGGTGCAAAAGATGTGTAGCAAATATCCACGTCGTCAATGGTGAAGAGTCCAAATCAGATCCTCACAAACACCAGAATAGAGGAGATAGCGACAACGACATAGAAACGAACAAGAAAGAGAGGGCTAGCAAGAAAAAACAAAAAGAACCCCAAAAGTTTGCATCGGCACAGAAAGAAAAAAAAGCATTTTTTGATGATAGTTCAAGTGACGAGTGGAGCAATATGAAAGATGCGGACATACAAGATCCCAAAGATAGGAGGCGTAGAGCAAGGATAGAGAAAAGAAAAAGAAAGGAAAAAAAGAGCAATGGAGGAGATGATGACGATGGAAGCGACAGTGACGAGCCACAGATTAAGAAGAAGGACAAGTCCGAACTGCAGAGAGAAGCTCTCGAAAAGCATTCCTTAATGTGTGATGCGGCCTTGAGTACAATGCAGAAAATGCAAGGGCTTTTCGATAAAATCCAAAACAAAATTTGATAGCTTGGACAATGTTGTATGTCACACTCTATACAGATTTCCCAATGGATTAATATGTTTAGGAGTATCGATTGACCAACAAAACATTAATAGCGAAAAATGTGCTCATTTGTCAAAAATAGCAGGAGAAAAAGAAAATAACTAGCTATTAAACTACCGTTGGTATTTCTGATACTTTTGCAGAATGTTATTGTAATCATATACGAGTCATGTTATTAAAGAAGTGTTACAGTCATTTGCAAAAATTCTGGCCGCTACGAAATATCAATATATCAATATATCGGGTGTATTATGGGTAATTAAATAATCGAAAATTCCCCTTAAAGCGGGTTAATGCCAGAAAAGTTGGTAGAAATATTTAGTATAATGTTTATTTTAGTCTTACGTTTGTTGTTTGTAAATTTTGCTTCATTTAATAGTATTAGTGATGCACCCGATATATTGATATATTGATATATCGTGGCGGACAAAATTTTTGCAAATGACTGTATATTTGAAACAATATACTCGTATTTCTTAGCCAAGACAATGCAGTCTTTGTCATTCAAATAAACGTTCTTTCAAAATTTGCATCTGCGTAAAAGTAGCGTAAAAGTCTCCGTCTTATGAGAAATCTCTATTAAGATCATGTAAGATCTAATAAGAAATTGAGTAGGATCTTATAAATGAATTTTATTGCTACAATAATTTTCAGGTGACAACAACAGTGTTATTATACATGTTCATGTACTAATCTTTATTCATTTTCGACAATCATTGTTCACGAGTATGGCAATAAGCAAATTAAACCAAATCTTATAATCTACATGATCACTTATCTTTTGGCAATATGTGAATGATATATTATACAGTAATTGAAACTATTACTGGGTTATATAAATCATAGAAGATAAAAAAATTGGCAATTTTATGCTCAAGCTTACAATGACAAATATTTGAAAGTTTTACCAATTAGGTGACTTGGTTCCTTCTTCTTATTGGATAAGCTTTCGTTATTTTGTTAACACATGCCCAAAAAATGTAAGAAACTAAGTTACATTGTACCCATTTTAATCAGGTATGGGCTGTTAAGAGGCTGTCTCTGTAAAAGCGGTCCACGCGATTCGCGTCGATAAATAAAATCGCCTGATTTTCTGTGTGGTAAAAGTACTTCATACCAAGGTAACAAAACCACAATATTTTTGTTGTTAGATTTAAATTCGTTCCGTACGGGCAAAAAACGTCATTGGCCCATAATCGCTCGTTCGCGACCAAAATCCGGCCTGATTTTTACGTGTATTTAAGCAACCGTCGCAAAGCCAAATTGTTTCTTATGGACATAATTTTTACAGCGCGACCTAGATAAACTGCTAATTTACCCTATGCAGCAGTTTGAAACATTTTAACGAAAAACTCTTTGCACGCCAAGGCGCTATTTAACCCTATCTAAAGACTCCCGCGGTCAAACATGAAAAATGATCATTTTTGAATCTACTTTTCTCCATTGGCAGATAAAATAAATTAATGTGAATGACATTGTTGTACAATTTGAACCTTGCCAAATAAGATTTTAGAAGCAAACTTTGTCTATATTAACATTTCAGAGAACGCTAAGCAAGCATTCATCTGGATATTTTGACTACTCGCTTCCAAAAAGCGTTCGAATGTCAATAAATTAAAGTCTTAAAATATTACCTGACAAAGGGCAAAATCTAATCACTTACTGGGAATAGAATGATATACAAATCCATGGCCAAAGAATTCCAAAAGAAACAGAGATAAATTCGTTATAGATGATTTTTCGTCCATACAATGCAATGAGAATCGAACTGAATTAATCAGTAAACAGTGAAATTGACAAGTCTGCCAATGCACGTGCCACGTGCATAATAAGTTGTAATTTTAGCAAAGCGATGCCACCACAGTGGCCGAACTTTACGATCTAGGTCTAGAGCTATGAAGATCATTACATTGAATTATTTGTATGCCCTTTGTTCAGGCAAATATATAGTGGAATGATGCACTTACTTTTGCCGTCGTACACTTACGAGGTTATGACATGCATGACGACACATATTTCTTGTAAAACAGGCAAAGATATACTGTATCGAAGTAACTTTAAAACATGCAGGAAACATTCGAAAGAAACAATCACTGAGTGGAATTTATATCTAGATAAAATAATTGATTTGGCGATGATATACGTCACCAGTCACTATCCGGCTGTGGGAGTACCCCCCCCCCCCCCCCCCCCCCCCCCCCCCCCCCACCAATGCCCCCTCCCCCGCGTAGATGGTGCGTTAGATCCCATGGTCCCTCATCATACCTTGTTAACTAACATTTAACTCTTAACTGAATGAGGTCTAAGTCGAGGAACAACTGCATTCTCCAACCATGGTCTTGATGGTGTTAATAAGCTCCGCCTTCAGCGTCTTTCGTTTGAATGGTAAATCAAAGTGTTCACAAATGTTTTGAAGCATTTTCACATTAAATTTCTTCAGGTTATCTTGATGACTATACTCGCAGAGATCGTAGATGTCATACATAATTGGATGATTGGCACAAAGTTCATTGACCACGGTTTGAACTATTTCTTGATGCATCTTTTCATTTTCATCCCAATTCTCTTCATCATTTTCTTGCAAAGGATCAGCAGAGAGCTGTTTTCTACGGCTTGATGTCAGTCTTGAAAAATATCCCTGTATCTGTGACTTGGTAAGCCATTCGTCTCTTGAAAACAGTCTATTCCCAAGTTCATCTCTAGCAGTTCGTATATCTTGTACGACTTGTTGAGGATCCGCTTTCCTTCCCGTTTTCTCTCCTACTTCGAATTTTCTTAAAAGATAACATTTGACTTTCTCAGTAAATCTGGAAGTAGTTCTAGGTTTTTGTAGCGCCCATCCACATGGTAGTAGATCGTATTGTTTGTCTTCTCTAGATATTCCAGCTGTGCGCGTTGCACAGGAAGCCTCGTCAGCAAGTGAAAGGGACGCAAATTGCTCAACCCATCCCCTACGCAGCGTGTCGTAAATACTTTCTTGCTTTTCCTGGGTCGATTTTGGCTTTGGTTCGGAGTGACGTTCTAAGCATGCGTGGAGTTCAGCAGATTCTAGATCAGTAAAAGCTTGAGAGCAAGCGATATCAGGGCACTCAAAAACTGTTGCTTCTGGAATTGGATCTTCTGAAACACGCGAATCAGTTTTTATTCTTCTTGGAGAGGGAGGGAAAAATCCGTAGTTTTCGCAAATTTCGAGACGTGTTTCACTTTGGTTGCGGTGGTAGATACTTTTCCATGGCACAACTTTCCCGGGTCCAACACCAAAGGCCTTCCACACTCTTAGATCGTTCTTCTCATACACGAAGTTGTGAAAAGCACTCATCCCCTGCAACTTTGTTATCTCTAGATCCATTTCGGTTGGTCTAATTTCGCAAACTGCGGCTGTACTGCCTTTCACATTTCTTTCTTTCAGTGCAGTATGCATATCTTGGGCAGAGAGTATATCATGCCCTTCATTACAGTATCTGCGAATAGCACCTTTCATTGGGCACAGAATCCTATCGCAGATATCTTTGCCAAATTGGGGCTCAGAATAATCGTACCTTGCGATTGAAATCCCTACTCGTTCTCCCACGTCTCGCAGAGCTGCCAAAAGTTGACTATTATGGTAACAGCCAGCTTCGTCAGATCTCAAAACTACTGTAGAAATGTGTGGCTTTTCAGAATGAATCATCGTAAGTAGCTGTTCCACGATGGAAGTGACTGCGAACCAATCCTGGCTGCAGCTATTGACGAGATGCGCGTAGTAAGACACTTCAACTTGACCATTTGAATTCTTGGACAACACGCTACTGACATGCCAATTTATACCTCGCTTAGCAAACCATTCGCTTTGCTTTTCTCTATGTCGCATCTGCACAAATTTCATCGCCCAATCCATGACAATCATGATGGAATCATCTTTTAACGAGGCAACAGCAGTTTGTTTGGCCTCCTCTTGATTCTCAGAACGGAGTACGTGAGCTTTCCATGTGAAGATGAAGACCTTTGCTTGACTGAAATCATAAATAAAATCATCACATTGCTCAGAATTGTACATGTTTTTAGCGAGCATTAAGATCATATTTTCAATAGATTGAATAGTTTCTTTTAGGTCTTCACAGTCGTTACATCTTGTGAAATGGTCGTGTGTGCAGAACTCTTGAAAGTCAGAATCAGAAGGGTCACTTAAAGCGTACTTCCTACAATGGTCAGGACATAAATCCGATTCATCACGGCAATGCACACGGTATGTAGTCTTCAAGTATCTTCTTCCAGCCTTCAATCGTCTACGCATGTCATTACACCAAATCTTATCAGCCCCAAAGTTAGACTCCAACTCATCGACAATAGTTATTAGTCGGTGGAAACCTTCAGTTCCATCAGCTGCCGTGTTGTCTAAGCCCTGCAATGACTTTCGTTGTGATGCTTCCCTCACTTCTAAAACTCGATACAATGTAGCACGACTGAGAGGCTCAAACCCATCTTCTTTGCAATATTGTAGATACTGAGTTATCATCGTGGACCTTGTGACTGTACGAATGATGTTAGGCATACTTAGACGCTCACCATTGTCTAGTTTAAGTGTGCGGTTGCCGTATGTTACGTCCTGGTAGAAATACGGACGGTTCACAAACGTTAGAAAGTGATCCAACTTAGTCATATCAATTCTTATTCTATGAGATGGTTTCTTTTCCACAGGTAAGCCGGGACCAACAGTTCTAGCATGCTCTCTAGCTCGTTTAATCTTCCGATCGCTTAATTTCTCAAATGGCTCGTGAAACCTCTTCAGTTTTTCACTTGTGTATTCATAAGCGTAAATACTCAAAATCTGAGTTTTTAAATTCGATGTGGGAGCGTTCTTATATGCAGCGATCATTGCAACAAGATTTCCAGGAAGATCGGTTTCTTCAATTGCATTCGCGTGCGTGTTTTGTAAATTCTGAAACAGTTTCTCGCCTTCATCGGGTGCTATGGCATGACAGACTAAGTTGCACGCTTCCTTCGCTCGGTTGATACAGTGTTCTTGGTCTAAAAGTGAAGCACTGTTCCACTCCCCTTTAAGTTGAAAGGTCAATGGTTCTACATTGTGACCAGGAGCTACCTTTGATAGCATTTCCATAGCACTGTTAAAGGTTGTAATAGCAGCAGTATCACCCGCACCTTCTGACTCGTTATCTGAGGAATCGTTAAACTGTTCACGAAAATGTCCAGGAGTCCATAAGGGATCCATTGCTTTCCCCTTTGATGGTTCAGGAGAGATAAAGAAAACATAACAATGCGATAAAGAAAACATACCAAAGTCAGACTTAAACAAATCAGTGTTCAAGCTGCACCCATGTCCTGTACAACACCCAGCATACTACAACCCGATGAGATATGTCAAACTTTGGATATTTCATTGTCTAGTATGCTTTGTTACATTTATACGTTTCTGTGTGTTTCTCATTTTTAGTCACTTTTTCTGACTGTACTTCCACCTAAATACAGTGTAACCAAAATCCAACCTGTTAAAAAATCTTACGGTGAATGTTGTTTCTGTGGTCCATTGCAGTCATCTTTGAGCCATGGTAACTCAGTGTCCACTTTTGTTTTGTGATTGCTCCTACATGTTTCGCATATGGCTGAAAGAAATTAACAAACAAAATGTGAACTCATGCTGATAAAGTGGCTGCAATTCATTGTTCAAACTATTTATTTACGGTAATTCCAGCGTTATATCAGGGTGATTCAAAAATAAATCCCGGCCTCTCCCTTTTTGAGATCACGTGACTTGAAGTGCAGGGTGCCTAAGTCCATTCATTGTATTATTTCGACATTTGAAATGTGATTTGTTTGTATAAATTGGTTTAACGCGGGAATGTTAATATAAAATTGGAGTTAAATAGTCTTTCTAAAAGACTCCAAGACATAGAGTTTATCATAATAATATTGAGTAACGTTGAATCTTTCTCAGAGGACTGACATGCTAATTAGCAATCATATGCAAATGTATATTCACGAATAGAGTGAGTATACAAATGTTACTTACGCGATCCAACTGGTACAAGCATCTCATATATCATCTGGATCTCTCTTGACATCTGTGGTGAGGCTCTTGTCCTTCCTTTTATGGCCTTTTTAGCAGACACGCGTTTCTTGTTCTCACTGTGCTTGTGAGCCGGATGCTGGCATGCGGTCTTTGATGGCTTCCAATGTTTTCCCAACATGCGTCGATGTTTAGGGCACACATACATGGCTTCAAGTCTTTCCTTGTCTAGATTAAATAACCCTGCTCTTGCTGTTATTAACTGCCATTCCTTCAGTTTTTCGCGAGAAAGATGAATTGATCGCAAATGGACGAGTATGTCATCCAGACATTCAAGTAGAGGCACCGAAATGGTTTCACCGCGAAACTCACTGCATGAGTCTGAGTCACTTAGAATCCCCTTCAAAAAACACTGCAGATCTGACATCGCAATAGTTAAGAAAACCACACACTAAAAAACCTGACTACTGACTTCAGTTGAGTATATATACGGTGTGAGAATTAGATGTATTAACTAAGTGCACGTGCATTGGCAGACTTGTCAATTTCACTGTTTACTGATTAATTCAGTTCGATTCTCATTGCATTGTATGGACGAGAAATCATATATAACGAATTTATCTCTAGTTTTTTTGGAATTCTTTGGCCATGGATTTGTATATCATTCTATTCCCAGTAAGTGATTAGATTTTGCCCTTTGTCAGGTAATATTTTAAGACTTTAATTTATTGACATTCGAACGCTTTTTGGAAGCGAGTAGTCAAAATATCCAGATGAATGCTTGCTTAGCGTTCTCTGAAATGTTAATATAGACAAAGTTTGCTTCTAAAATCTTATTTGGCAAGGTTCAAATTGTACATCAATGTCATTCACATCAATTTATTTTATCTGCCAATGGAGAAAAGTAGAGTTCAAAAATGATCATTTTTCATGTTTGACCGCGGGGGTCTTTAGATAGGGTTAAATAGCGCCTTGGCGTGCAAAGAGTTTTTCGTTAAAATGTTTCAAACTGCTGCATAGGGTAAATTAGCAGTTTATCTAGGTCGCTCTGTAAAAATTATGTCCATAAGAAACAATTTGGCTTTGCGACGGTTGCTTAAATACACGTAAAAATCAGGCCGGATTTTGGTCGCGAACGAGCGATTATGGGCCAATGACGTTTTTTGCCCGTACGGAACGAATTTAAATCTAACAACAAAAATATTGTGATTTTGTTACCTTGGTATGAAGTACTTTTACCACACAGAAAATCAGGCGATTTTATTTATCGACGCGAATCGCGTGGACCGCTTTTACAGAGACAGCCTCTTAAGGTGGCTCAAAGTAGTTTTTTTACTGACCATACTTCCACTTTTCATTCAGAGAATTAACACTTATCCTAGACCGATAAAAGCGTCGTTTGCACCAGAAGATGGAAATTTAGAATTTTGTCAATTTCAACTTGATCCTTGGCAATGATAAACAAAGATTGTTCAAATCAGTTTTTCTAAAATATCTCAAGATTTTGATGAGCTCTAGACAAGCGACTATATGCATGATAAACTACATACTAAGGCAACGTAGCTGAGACAGAATTCAAACTATTTGATCAGAGCGATTTTGAATAATTTGCATAAAGAATCTGTCTCAGCTACTTTGCCTAAGTATGTAGTTTATCATGCATACAGCAATTTCAAAAAACGTTGATACTGAATATAGTGTATTCCAAGACCGAAATGCATTATGGGACTTGTGTTTTATTGTCTAAAGTAATATAAATAATAATAATTTATTTTATTTTTTGTGTATTCCATCAGAAACAATATACTAGCTCCATATGGCGAACAAATCGCTGTATATTTACTTTTTATTTCAAAATAATGAGGCCCGCACTAGGAATGCACTATTCAGTATGCAGTATTCAGTTTGCAACATTTTTTGAAATTGCTGTATAGTCGCTTGTCTAGAGCTCATTGAAATCTTAAGATATTTTAGAAAAACTGTTTTGAACCATCTTTGTTTATTGTTGATCGAGCTGAAATTGATAAAATTCTAAATTTCCATCTTCTGGTGCAAAAGAGGCTTTTATCGGTCTATCGGTGTTATCAATTCGCCGAATGAAAAGTAGAAGTGTGATCAGTAAAAAAACTACTTCAAGCCACCTTTAAGGGCAAGAACCATTCATTATTCTCAACAAAAGGATGAAAATTATCAAGATATGAAACTAATAACTAAAGTCGATTGTGCAAAAAATGGAATTTCTTTCAAAAAATGGAACAAGAGTTCAAAGAAACTTTTAGAAAATCAATTTTGTATTGCATGAATGGCTTTTTCGGTATAATTTATTTATTGCAAAGATGACCTAATGGTACAAATGTTTCAATGATTTTTACAAATTCCATGAATCTTGCCCTTCAATAGATTTGTTGTAAGTATTCGAAATACGCTGAAAAGCAGAAAATTGCCTTATATTCAATCTTCATGGGGATTGCTGGGAAGGTTTTGTCCACCATCTGCATTATCATTATCATTAGAGGCTGCTGCCTCCCCCTGAAATTTCTTCTTGGTATCAAGGCATTTCTGATTACAGGATTGCCTTACAACTGCCCATTTTTTAAGTAGTGTTGCCTCCCCAAATTTCTGAGTGATGGCATCTGAAAAGAAAAAAGGCAAGATAATTAAAATATCAGTACTTTTAATTGTGACATAATATTAAAGTGTAGTGTTATAAAGTACACAAGGATAAGTAAACCACTCCTTTTTATGTGGTTTCCTTGTGTAACAGAAAACAATCAAACTCTAGATCGGACTCCATTATACAAAATTACTGTCTACATGTATGTGTGCATACTAATAAATATTTATAATTCCCAAGAATATGTGATTTGATTGGTTGCTGTGCGTGCATTATTATGTTGTTAGAAGCACGGAGCAGCGAACACAAAGTAGAAAGCCTGTTTAAAACTAGTTTTATATTATAAAGCGAATAGAAGATGACTCTCTGTGCTTCTATACAAAAATAATGCACTTTTGAGGACTTGAAAGTTACTGAATGCACTTGCGTTCCGCTCGTGCATCCACTATCAGCTTTCAAGATCTCAGCGTGCATTATTTTTGTATAGAAGCACGTAGAGTCATCTTCTATTAGTTAAATAGATGCACAGAGCCAAAGGAGCAAAACAACAACAACAACAACAAACATAATTACAGCTTCATCTATGATTTCACCTTTTCATACACTCTACATACTTCTACCCATTCACCTTTCATTCCCACTCTCTCCATTCTATCCACTTCCTCTTCTGCTTTCTCCTGATTCCCATCCCGCTATCACGCATATACATTTGTATATGTAGTCGCTTGTCTCGAGCTCATTGAAATCTTGAGATATTTTAGAAAAACTGATTTCAACTATCTTTGTTTATTCGTTGCCAAAGAAACTTCCATCTTTGCTTGATAACTAGTGTAAAAGTCGTTTTGATCAGTCTAGGATAACTACATTGTATAGATCAGTAGCACGATCCAGGGGTGCAAACGGTGTTTACATTATTGTTATCACAAAATAAAATCCAGCAAAACTAGAATTGCCTTGAAACTTTCCACAACAGTACCTAAGTTAATAAAGAATACTTCTGTACAATATCTTTAAGAAACAAGCAATACTAAATATTTTAGCGATTTTTAACTGTTGAAAAATACGCCATTTTGGAATGTAACGCGTAACATGCTGCAACAATGTACACTTCATTTCTTGCTCTCCGCATCATATTATTGTGTTAAACTAAATATATTTTAGCCAAAACAATTCCCTGTCATTCATATTATATATTTAAGTCAAAATAATGAAGTTTAGAAACCAAACGATACAAATATTAATGAAATACAAATACGACCATTCATGTAACGCACTTTATTTTGGACAATATCTTTACATGATTTTGAAGAATATTTAAACTGCTACTTTGAATTTCGCCTCGAAAAAAATCCCCGCGAGTTCTCATATGATGTACTTAGTCTCTGAGAAATTTCAGCTCTATGGCTTGAAAAGCTGCAGTAAAATTACATAGAATCTTCAACCCCGAACACATTTAGACGCTTGAAATGTATACAAAAGTGTTGCCATGTTGTTTCAGTAGAAGGCCTTCTTCGGGTTGAATAAATTATTAGTTCACAAAAACATGCTCAAACCGTGATTCTCATATCCTGACTGTTCCTTTGGCACCAAAAGTTCTTGATTCCATTGTATTAAACTGGCGAAATTTATCCTTTTCTTGTACACCGAACACATTTGGATCCTCCATTTGTGTAGTGGTGTCAGTTTACCGATCGGCTAAGCATGGTGAGCGTACAAGGCGCGCGAACTCAACTTCTTCTCCGATCACAGAGCGGCCATTTCTTCTTCACACACGAGGCCTTCGAAGAATAGTTATCGGGGGGTTCGTTGGAAAATGAAGGGCTAAAACAATAGAACGTGAGAGACTGGAAAACAGACAAATCCTTGCGTTATAAATATTGCGTGACTTTCGCGGGAAGTCCGCGAAAACTATCTTGTTCCAGCTTTTGCCTAGCCAGTATGAAGAAATTATGTCAGCTTTTTAGTATTTCTTAACAAATATGTAATCTTTCTACAAGAATTTAAATCCTAAGTCAATCAATGTAACAGTATTTTGAAAAAAACCACACCCGCAAAGCATTATGGATATTGATAAAATACAGATAATATAACAAATAATCACTCAAAATGACCAAAAACTATGTTCTCATGATTAAAGTCTGCAAATGATTGATATTCTATCTATGAATGAGTAATTTTGAGAAATTGTTACATTTTGGTCATGTTACGCCTTTGTACCCCTGGATCATGCTACTGATCATAGCTATCAATTCGCCGAATGAAAAGTATACAATGTAAGTGTGGTCATTAAAAAACTACTTTGAGCCACCTTAAAACAGCTTGAAGGTGGAGTATTTATAATTTGCAAAATTATTATTATTAATATTAAAATGAAAGTATATACTTACATTTCATTATCTCGACTTTCTTTTCATCGAGAATCATCTTCCCTTTCGTTTTGACCCCCTCTATAGGCCCAATCATGCCATTGGCCATTTCTTTCTTGGTGAATAATATGGTGAAAACTTTGAGGGTATATTTCCGTACATCACCCCCAGATGATAGTCCCAACAAGTTAACACCCTCATGCATCTAGTGTTGTGAAGAGAAAATATATATTTAATATGGAATGGACACTTGCACATTTGGAAATCAATCCCAAAAGAAATAACAGTACAATGACTCAGTGTGACAATGAATGATACAATGAATGATTATTGATGTCAGAAACTGTGTTGGAACAGAGTAGATCAGAGTGTGTCCCAACAACTAAATGAAATGTGTCACTAAGTACTTACCAAAGTGGGTAATGAAACAGCACTTGTAGATGTGCTTGTAGATGGACTACTTTCTACTACATGTAGATCCTCTTCTTGGTTTTTCTTTATCTAAGCATGTAACTTTATTTTAGTGAATTAATTGCGCAAATAATGCTAAGAAGCAAAAAAATCACTTTTAACAGGAAGATTTTAGTTCACTGAAGGCATTAAAATGGTAGGCAAATATAAAACTTAACTAGGGGTATTCATTTAGAATTATGCCTACTGTCATTACATTTGCAAATTTATCTGATATTAACCTGCATATCATTATAAAACAATACTATTATTCACCAATAATCACTTCACCTTCAGCAAATAATATTAAAAGTTTATGTACAATTACACAAGTGAATTATTCAGAGTTGCAAAAGTACAACAACAATAGGCATAATTCTAAATGAGTGGTACAGGTACAGTTGATAAAGAAATCAATATTAGATTACAGTCACCTTTTTACATGGAGGTGGAGTGCTGACTTCAATTTTTCTCTCCAGAATGCCAAGGATTTTATCCAATTTCTGGTTAATTTCACTCCATGGATCCTACAATATAAATTAAAAATATCAGCCCGTAATACCCGAGAAAACATCTAATAAGCTGTATATATTACCACACTCTTGCTTTCAAAAGACTGTTGGGCATCACTTTTCTATGGAACAACATAATAAAAAAAAACAAAGAAAATACATTTATGGTCAATGATGCAACTCACACTGTCCTATAGTTCTTACCATTTTGTCATCTATTTTTACTTGGATATTCTTTTTCCTGTTGATCTGAATAAGAAAGGAGATTTTAGGACATGGAGTGAAAAATTTCCTATGTAAAGTCAGTTGGTGCTGCTGTCCATTTATATGATAATCAAATGTTATTTTGTAAATGTTTTGTCTACTTTAGGGTACATACCATAAATATACAGAGATAAACTTGTGTCATACTGATGTACACAGTCAGGGTCACACTTACCTTTGATAAGGATTCCAGTTTTTTCATTTCCATATTTATATATTTTTCTAGGAACAGATTAATTGAAATGACAATAAGATTATCAGGAATTAGTTGTCAAATAAACAAATAAATTAGAGAATACTAGACCCCCCTGGATCCGCCCCTGATAAAGTACAGTACTTCTAAGAAATAGTCAAATAAATTAGAGAATACTAGCCCCCTGCCAACCCCCCCCCCCCCCCCCCCCTGGATCCACCCCTGATAAAGTACTTCTAAGAGAAAGGAGTAAAAGAAGAAAAAAACAGATAATGGGGCAGGGATTCAAACCTTATAATGACCCTCTCCTTTCTTTCTAGGGTAAATTTGTATGCCGAGAAGAACTTTATGGGTATATTATATATATTTTAACTTTCCCTCAATTTCTATCAATTTAATAAATCAGAATTGGACTTGATTGATAAAATAAATAAAATACAATGACATGTACAGACCTATTTCATTTTCTGATTCAGAGATGTAGGTTTCCTCTACAATGACATGTACAGACCTATTTCATTTTCTGATTCAGAGATGTAGGTTTCCTCTACTTCAGAATCTTCCACATCATGGCCATGAGTTTGTGCATTCATTCAAGTAAGGCGCGGTATTGACAACCTTTGTTTCCTGCGAGTGCCCACGTAGTGTGCTGAAACGATAAAACTTGTGTAATAGATGTATTGTGATAGTTATGTATGCCATAACTAGGCTTTTGAATACTAAAACAACACATTTATACTTAGCTTTGACCCGAACGTTGGTGTTCCTTCGATATTTCTTCGAGGAGAGCAGTATTTTGAAAGAAAATTGTCTCTAATCCAACCTAAATCACAATTATTACAACACCGATATATCCTATATCACGATGAAACAGGAAGACGTAAAAAGTACACCTTGAACTTCCTTCAAACTGTTTCTCAATATATAAACATGATAAACGTACGTTGCAAAGTACAAATTTCGGCGCCTTGGAATATGATCCAATATGATAGGTTAAACGGTCAGTCTCGTCCCAAGCCCTTTTGCCGGCGGTATCATATAGAGAGCCACTGGGTGACCCACTGAGTCACCATTCCATATACCAGTCGTGCATAAGTTTTTTTAATTGGTTTTCTTATTTTAGCTTATTTTGCAGAAATCTTAGAAATAAACTGCAAACACTTCTTCTATATGCTTTTTATTATTATTTGTCTTTTGTCCGTGTTTTCACAATTTTAGTCGAACGTCGACTCATTCCCGTGTCCTCACTTCTTGGGCTTGACAACATGGTGGGTTGATCGACTAACAAAATATACTCACGAAAATGGATGGATTTATCGAATTCTGTTGTGGGAAATATTACAGAAACAGCATGGGACATTGATTACATTTACAGTTCATCATTTTTCGTTTTTAATAGCTGTGTTCTAAGACATTTTTAGACAATTCCTGCATGGCTAGGAACAATCTGGAATATGTATTGAGAAATTTGACCTTTGGTCACACACACCGACGGCAGCATTCGTGAATATCCTTTTGGCTGGCGTTGTATGAATTCGAATAGCGATTACGAGAGTGATTCAAGCTCTTCTTTATCGCACGTTTACGACTCAACATGCTCATCTGCTTCTTCCAAAGGCATGTCAAGAAAATTTAAGCTTAAGTGATGATTCGTCGACGTTTATTTTACCTTCTGATAGCGGATCGAATAACTCCGACTCAAATGGAACAAATCAAAGTGATTTTAGAGACCTAACCAGTCCCGGAACCAGTGAACGATCTGAAGGTTGCAGTCCCTTGAAAAGAAAAAGGGGACCGTCTTATTCTAGTGACAGCTCACGTGGAAGGGATCCAAATCAGCCTCCAAATCAGGGGTACGCTTGTGAAGATGACACAAATAATTCTATTTCAAGTTTTTCACCTCTCAATACGTCAAGTCCTTTGGCAGTTTCACCCTGTAATTCAAGTACCCTGTAAAGCTAAATCAGATCTTTTTATGATACATGTATTATAAGCTAATTAAAATAAGCTGTATCTATAAGATCTTAATGAAATCTTTTATAAGATCTTATTAAGATATCACAGGGATCTTAATAAGAAAAGTTGTAAGATCTTAATTAATATTAAGAATCTTAAATGAAATCTTATTATATATTATTAAGATATTACGGGGATCTTAATAAGAAAAGTTATTAGAACTTATTAAGAATCTTCAATGAAATCTTATCAGACATTATTAAGATATTACGGGGATCTTAATAAGAAATGTTATAAGATCTTATTAAGAATCTTAAATGAAATCTTACAAGATATTATTAAGATATTACGGTGATCTTAATAAGAAACGTTATAAGATCTTATTAAGAATCTTAAATGAAATCTTATAAGATATTATTAAGATATTACAGGGATCTTAATAAGAAAATTGATAAGATCTTAAGAATCTTAAATGAAATCTTATAAGATATTTATAAGATCTTACGGGGATCTTAATAAGAAAATTCATAAGATCTTATTAAGAATCTTAAATGAAATCTTACAAGATATTATTAAGATATTATCAGATTTGTAATAAGAATAGCTATCAAGATCTTATTAAGAATCTTAAATGAAATCTTACAAGATCTTATTAAGATCTTATAGGATTTGTAATAAGAATAGCTATCAAGATCTTATTAAGAATCTTAAATGAAATCTTACAAGATCTTATTAAGATATTATAGGATTTGTAATAAGAATACCCAGGTGGAAATCTTATTAAGATCTTATTAAGATTCTTAACAAGATCTTAATAAGATTCTTATTAAGATCTTAAACCTCATTTTATAAGAATCTTGTAAGATCTTACAAGATTCTTAACAAGATCTTAGAATATTCTTATAAGATCTTATAAGATTCTTATATGATCTTATAAGATTCTTATAAGATCTTGTTCTAATCTTATAAGATATTGTTCTAATCTTATAAGATATTGTTCTAATCTTATAAGATCTTGTTCTAATCTTATAAGATCTTGTTCTAATCTTATAAGATCTTATTGTAATTTTTTAAGATCTTATTGTAATCTTATAAGATCTTATGGTAATCTTATAAGATCTTGTTCTAATCTTATAAGATCTTGTTCTAATCTTATAAGATCTTATTGTAATATTATAAGATCTTATTGTAATCTTATAAGATCTTATTGTAATCTTATAAGATCTTATTGTAATCTTATAAGATCATGTATAAGATCTTGTTCTAATCTTATAAGATCTTGCAAGATCTTATAACATTCTTAACAAGATCTTCTACACACTTGTATTAATATCTTATTAAAATTGTGCAAGATCTTATGAAAATCTCTATAAATATTGAATTGCAAATGGACATTTCATTATTTTAAAATGAATAAGATGTTTATTTGATAAAACTTCAAGTAAATATGTACAATGTTAAATTCATGTTGACATCAGTTAAGCTTTCTTTGTTTATATAAGCAATTTCGTCCTTAATTGTTACAACTGCCAGGTTGATTGCTACATGTATTTCTTGATAAGTATAAAAAACTGCCATTAAATAATGATAGTAGCTAGTAATAAAATAACATTAAAAATATTCTGAGGTTCTATACATTTTGTAAAACCTATAAGGCGGCTCAAAGTAGTTTTTTACTGATCGCACTTCTACTTTTCATTTGGCGAATTGATAGACTTAGCCTAGACCGATCAAAATGACTTTTGCACCAGTTATCGGGCAAAGATGGAAATTTATTATTATGTCCATTCTGGCTTCATCGAGATTTCCTTGGCAAAGATTGTTGAAGTCAGTTTTTCTAAAATATCTCAAGATTTCAACGAGCTCTAGACAAGTGACTGCATACCGTCATGATAAAGTACATGCTAAGGCAAAGTAGCTCAGACTGAATTCAAACTGTTTGATCAGAACGATTTTGAATAATTCGCATAAAGAATGTTTATGCGAATAATTATTCAAAATGGCTCTGATCAAAAAGATTGATTCTGTCTCAGCTACTTTGCCTTAGTATGTAGTTTATCATGCATATAATCGCTTGTCTAGAGCTCATTGAAATCTTGAGATATTTTAGAAAAACAGACTTCAACAATGTTTATCTTTGTTTATCGTTGCCAAGGAAACCTCGATCGAGCTGAAATTGACATGATTCTAAATTTTCATCTTTGCCCGATAACTGGTGCAAAAGTCGTTTTGATCGGTCTAGGATAAGTCTATCAATTCGCCGAACGAAAAGTATAAGACAGTGTGGTCAGTAAAAAAAATGCTTTGAGCCACCTTAATATGTCCTTTCGCACACTTTATTATACAACTCAGAAGAAACTGGTTGGCATTCTTCAATACCTCTTCCTTCTGAAGAACGAAACCAGTTTCTGCTAAGTTGGTTGAAAACTGTGTAAAAGGATATATTCAGGTTTTACAGTGAGGACAGTCGCTAACCATTACCACTTGAGCAATACTGACCAATCAGATTACACCTGAAAACAATCACATTCCAACAAAAGTTGTCTGGGCCAATCAGCGCTATGCATGTAATACATGATATGTAATGCAGACTGACCCATACGACTTTAGTTGGAATGTGATTGGTTTTGGGTGTAACCCGATTGGTCAGTTTTGCTCAAGTGGGAATGGTTAGTGTGTCCTCATTGCAATAGAATCCCAGAATAACATCACCAGAAACTCTAATCTTGCTCGGCTTCATTATTCAACATCTCCAACTTAATTTTCCTCTTTGTATCAAGACATTTTTGGTTTAGGCTTTGCCTTATCACTGGCCATTTCTTGTTCAGAACAGTTTCCCCAAAACTTCAGTGCAATAGCTTCTAGAATGGATAAAATGTGAAAGAATTACAACCATTATCGTCAAAGTGCGACCCAGAAAACTATAACGCTTTCAGACAAACTCCAGTCTAGAAAGCCGTCAATCAAATTAGCTTTGCTATGATTGGTTAAAGTCTGGACATGTCCATGTTGTTTGATTGACGTCCAGCTATTTTCAAACCTGAGTTCTAGATGTTTTGAAGGTCGCACTTCAATGATAACGGTTATAAATATAATGTTGACAGAAAGACAAACAAAATTAACTAATTGGCTTCTATAATATCTAAACCTGTAATATTTAGCAATGATATTATTATATTTTTGTCAAATTCCTGGAATCATGTTAACAAGACTAAATAAGTTACCATAACCAAGTTTCAGCAAAATCTAAATTTAGCCCTAGAATTCTCTTGCAATTTTCCTTACCAAACTTAGTCTTACTGCTCCACTGATTGTGCTGAAACTTGGTTAGGGTATGGCCATTAAGTCAATTAACATTAAGCTCTTTCCAGAAATTTAACAGATATACTCCAAAGTCATATCTCTTGGTGCACGCGCGGGGACTGGTGTTCATTAACACTAAAACGAGGCGCGTGGTCCCAGCTGGTCGAGCGAAATCTAAAATGGTACATGTACATATCCAGCCATACTGTACAGCATTTTCCACAACTGTAGTTGGTACTAGTAGTAATATTATTAAGAACACCTGGAACTTACTTTTTAATAACTCCACCCGCTTGGCGTCAAGCTCTACCTTGCCATTCGCCCTGGCCCGCTGATTGGGATCTATAATCCCCTCCGCCATCTCGTTGGTGTTGAAGATGTGGGAGAACACCCGGAGGGCATATTTCTTTATATCACCCCCAGATGATATGGTTAAGATATTGGTGCCATTGTACATCTAGCAGTAATAAATGAGAGAAAATTAGTTATCAAAGGTTGCAGTACACCAAGGTCAAAACATGACAAATGTACAATAACTAGAACTGTGCATTGCACACTTGACTACATTTTCCTTGGCCATTACATGTACATTTACAATGTATTCATTCCCTGGGATATTGTCCCCGATACACGATCCCCAGTGTAAAACCACCTTAAATGGGAATAAAAATGGAACACGACTTACCAGTGAAGGTGTATTGCTAGCAGCTGCATCCTCACAGCCTTCAGCAGCCTGAAGATTTGACTGATCTGCTTTCCCTACTTTAATCTTAAAGAAAACAGAAGTGAAAGGTTACATATGCTTTAATCTCCAAATGAAGTATTATCAATATTTATCATTATTATTATTATCATCACCATTGTCATCACCATCATTACATGTAAATTACCATCAGGCAATTAAATTGATCAAGAAATTACACACATGTACATATGTACCTTTTTTGTCGGTGGTGGTGTTTCAACAAATGTTTCTCTGTTTGCTGTGGGCATGGTGGTCATTTTTAACTCAATATTTGTCACCCTTGACAAAATTTGGTCAAGGGTTTTGAAAACCCGTTGCCATGGATTACTTGGAGGTTCTTTCCATGATGGGTCACTCTTAAATTAAAATATATTCAAATTATAAATTAATCAATCAGAGTTAGAAAACACAGATGTTCTCAATGATATCACCACTGGTAGCGGTGTTGATATGGATTTTATGATGTTGCTATCAGCCAGTATATGGCACTGATTGTTATATGATAAAATAAATATATTACATATGACTTAACTTAAGTACTTACATGTA
Source organism: Actinostola sp. cb2023 (assembly GCA_033675265.1). Lineage (NCBI taxonomy): Eukaryota > Metazoa > Cnidaria > Anthozoa > Actiniaria > Actinostolidae > Actinostola > Actinostola sp. cb2023. The sequence continues at coordinate 139,528 of JAUJYZ010000332.1, read as the reverse complement.
CATAATCCTCATCATGACCATCTTGATAATCATCGTCACTGAAACTACATGTATTTTTATCTTTGTTCTGAATAGGAGGACAAGCATGGGGAACCCCAATTGTTCAGACAAATATCGGTCATATGAATCGAAATATACATTGTATGATCAAAATATAGATAATTTATAGTGATAAAAATTATGCTGGCTGAATGTTTGATATTTAATTTGCATTGAAACTTGCGCACATGAAACCATGGAGGCTGCCATATTAATTTTTGATGATGTCAATCAGTTGCTCGACTCGTACGAGTGAGACACTACGGCATTGATTCAGTGCAAAAGTGGCAGTACCGTACTTCGAATTCCTATGTTTTTCTTCAGTGCAATGACAGTGACCATACCATGAGTCAGTAGTGCTGTACATGTATGTGTCTCACTCATATAAAATCGCGACTATAAAGTTTTGAAGGGCTCCCTGAAAGAACAACGTACATTTAAGTTATCTCTGTTCAAAGTCCAAATTCTTCTCTTCATTCTTTAGCTTTGAATTTCAAAGGAGAATTTGGGCTTTGATCACAAGTCACTTTAACACCGTTCTTGCACAGACCATTTCAATAAATTGTTTTTGGAATTATTTTTTTTGTCAATATTAACTAATCTATATGTACGTCCAACATGACAATGCTTTATTGAATACAAACAACTCCTTGACAGGAAGCACCTAGTTGAGCAACCGTGACACGTCAAGATGGTGGCCAAGGTCAAGATGGTTTCAGAGGCTCAAAAAATCCAAAAGTCAGTCAATTTAATTTTTATCACTTAATTTATAAATATTTTGTTATATTTCGATTCATTTGACCGATATTTGTCTGAACAATTGGGGTTCCCTTTACAGTGCGACTACACCAACCAAGGCCACCCAAACAAATTTTGAATCAAATTTTCTAATCACATTTGTGACGCTGAATAACAGAATGATGTCGAATTCTACATTTTAAACTGTTTCTTGTTCACTCTTGATCATATACATACACATATAAAGTAAAATATATGCTTTTAAAGCGAAAATTTGACAATTTGTGCAGATTCTATTGTTTAAATACTCAATTGTGATTGGATAATTTGTATGAAAATTTGCTTGGGTGGCCTTGGTTAGTGTAGTCGCACTGTAATACAAAATATATTTTTTAATAATAATTTAATATTTATATAGTGCAATGAATTATTGGTCCATAATACGATCAGCCACCAAAACACATGCAATTTCACAAGTACGGTAATACAAAATGTATATCTTACCATGTCCATGGCTTTGGAAAGTTGCTTCACCTTCTTTACCTCCTCATCCAGGACTTTAACTGAGAGAATTGAAGAAAATAATATTGGAGAAACCGAAACAAACATAAAATAATGATATTTATGAATACGAGCGAATATTTCACGAAAAAATTATGAAATAATATAATTCTTGAGTGAAATTTTCGCCCGTATTCAATAGAAAACCATGGAATAACCATATTATCCTATACATATTACATCAACAATTAAAACTGTCAAGTCGTTTCTACTTAGCTTTTCGAGTTTCGTTGCACGGTTCCCGAGAAAGAAATGCTATGAATTTCAAAATCGTCGTGTCAACTGTTGTTTTCTAACGCTTCTTCTGAGAGTGAAGGAAGATTTGAAGTATTTCTCGAACTTCTGAAGCCATGTTTATAACGCTTTGAATCGTTGAATGATGATTTCGAAATTAAAAACAATTTTTATGCAAAGATTGGTAAATGTAGCGCTCAGGAGAGTTAAGGCACGGGTCTCAAACATTTCAAAATGGCGGCTTTAAAAACAAGAGGGGTGGTCTATTTCTTTTCCTTTTTTGTGATTATTCACTGAAACTTTGACAAATGTAATAAAGTCGAAACCTTAACCTTTGTATATAGTTGTTTCTATGGAAACATGTAATCTGACCTTTGACCTTCAATTTCAAAATTTTACATAAAAGTCTCCTGGAGGACAATAGAAAGTTTTCGTAGGGTGGATATTTCTATGTGAATAAATCAGAGTTACTGGGTAGTCTCTCGGTCTAATTTGAAAATTTGTTTAACTTGTTTGGAAGTCTCATTAAGGCATACATGAAATTTGATACTCTTTATTTTCTTCTTTGTTATAATATTATTTCATGATATCTAATTGGAGCGATAAACTTGAAGGCATATAGTATCATATAGAATGTTTAATAATCCAATACATCAACATTTTTCCATACTCCTCCCGAGGCCTTGAAAGTTATTTTTCAAAACTTCAGTTCAAAGGTCAAGTATGCTGTCACCATGGTTGCCATATTAACAAAAATTAACAAAACGTTAATCTTAATGATGTGTCCTAAATTGTAGTCTCTACAGTAAAACTAGATGATATTACAGTCATTCTAAGCTTGATGGGCGTGGTCGTCTTAGACCCGTGCCTTAATGCCCCTGAGCGACGCGAGCGCGTCCAGTGGAAGAAAAAAGCCGGAAAAATTTACAACATTTTGATTGGCTAATACAATCTATGAAATACCGCTCTGTATTTCATAGAAATGGTGAGCTCTGATTGGCTGAGACGTTAATATGTATAGGATAATTAAAGTTATTACAGTGAATAGAAAGGTTAATAAATAGATATTGGATGTTTCGGTTTCCTACATGTAGCTTGCTTCTTGGGTCCTGGTGGTTTCATCATTGTGTCATCATCAGGATCATCATGCTGTTTTTCTGAAGGGGGGATTTATAACTTACAATTAAAGCTCTTACAAAATGAATGTAATGTTATAAATGGATCGGAGGAGACATTTATGAATGACTAACCTGGCTGATCTTGGCCTGCAGATTTAGACCGGCCTTCTAACGCTTCTACCCTCCTTGCGCAATCTTCTTGAATTCCTTTAGAAAGTAAGCTTACATGATCATCAAGCATATAATTAGTAATATGTTAATACGTAAATATACCGATATTAATCCTAGATTGGTAAGCTTACTATAACCAACTCCTGCATATTGTGTCGAAATTTTTGGCAACTCAAGAAAGGTAATTTCTTGTATCACTATCTCAAACACTAATTACACAATTATTAAACAAACAGACAATAAATAATATAACAACCAATGAACATAACGGTCGCATTATATTTCTTTGGGCCATCTTTCACCGTTACGAGGCCCATCGCCTCTATCTTGCCATCCAGATTGGCCGGTCCAGCATGCACATTCTTCATTTCCACTACACTGTATTTGAGTTCGGTAACGAAAAATACGATGCAGTAGTCTTCTTCAAATTCTGTGATGAAAATAAAAGACCCAACCGTACTGTCAGTAACTCGTTATAAAATGACTTGTAAAGTTTAGGGTTTACCTTCAGGGTTGATTTATTTCAAAGCCTTCATCTGCAACCTCTCGCTGTACGTTCGTTTCCCACTCCCAGACATGTCTTTCTTCTGACTACGTTGCACGACTACTACGGTATACCTTGGATTGCGCTCGATTTTATATTAAGTCCGTTCGACAACGTGGCATGATGTAAGAGTGTTGCCAAATTGTCAATCCAGTGGACTTTGTTAGTTTGTAACTGAGATAACTTACCTTATTTCACAATAACATCAACCTGAAAACCTTGAGTTTTTAAAACATGAACGACTGCGATCGATTCGGGATCAATCAAGCAGACATAAAACAAATAGCAAATTTATACTTCCCTGTGGTATTTTTAGCGATCTGGATTTCCGGATTTCAGAAGTAAAGGGACATTCAAATCTCAAATATTACGGCCATGATCTTGCGGTAGCAATATTCATTTTGCAACAAGCACAGATCACAGAACGAACAGACCAAGGTACATAATCAGCTAGCTCAATTATTTCGAAGTAACGGCCGTTCACGTGAACAGTAGTTGGCTGCTCATGCGCAATGCTCAGTACCCCGCGGAGAATCATGGGTAAAATTTGAAATTATTCAGTTGATGTCAAAGCGTCGTGAAGACAGGAGCTCACGGAGTTATTCCAAGCTCAATTATAGTGACTATGAACGCTCTCGAAGAACAATAAATGAACTCAGATGTATTTTGGTTTTAACTCAGACTGAAACAAGACTTTTTTAGATGTTGAACATCGCTTTTCAGGCTTTTGCTTTTGAGGCTTCGGCTCCACGGGCGAAGCGTTGTGTCGAAATGGATATGTCACTCAAAGTCACGCGCACCCCTTGCTCTTGAACTTACGAAATTTCAATTCTTCAAATCACTGTCCATATTTCATTTCATTTTATCAAGAACTAGCAACCAACTAACAATTAAAAATAATGTTTCACGTGGAATTAATTTATAAATATTTCTGCGCAAATTGAAGGGGAATTTTCGCGGACCACCATGACCGAAAGGTCATCTAGTTTAACATCTGATGAGGATGGCGTTGAAAGCGATTATTTGGAAGCGGTCGAAACATCTTCAAGTTCATCAGATGATTGTTTGACGTCGAATGCTTACGGACGAAAAAGGACATTTTCCGAGGTTGGCAATCATGAACAATTATTGAGCGGAATCTCTGATGGAGACTCGAGTGATACTAGTGAGATTTATAGCCATGGCCCTCTTATAGAAACACCAAAAAAGAAAGCACCCAGTCGTAGTGCAGACCTCAAAGAAGGAGAATTACAATACCAAGAAGTAGAACAAGAACAAGATGAAACTGCGAATTTCGGGAACCAGAACATGTACATCGGCAGTACTAGTCCTCTTGGTACTCAAAGCGCCGAAGAATCCTGCAGTGCATCTGAGTAATCTGAGTCATCTCAGTCTGAATATGAAGCAAGTGGGACTGAGGACGAAGAAGCGGATGATGATAGTGACGATTCAGAGTCTCTCGGAAGTTCACTTAAACTCTATCCTGGCTCTGCGATTACCAGCGCAAATTTTGACACATTATTGTTAGCCATCTTCCAGAAACATCACATGCCTGATGCTGCAAAGGACGACTTGTTAAAATTATTTCAACTCGCATTGCCAGAGGAAAATAATGCCGCCGCGTCATCCTACAGATTTAACAAGAGAAACGAGGAGTGTCTAATCGATTATACCCATGTACAAGTTTGCCCAAGTTGCCATGAAAAGATTGAAAGGGAAGTGTGCCAAAATAGCGACTGTGATGACGAAGGGGAAAAAGTCGATCCTGTCAAGTTCTTCGTTCTACCATTGAAACCACAAATTCAAAGACTGGTTCAAGGTAAGAATTTTATTCAATTAAGTGTATGGGATGTATTTGTACTTAATTTCGCAATTTTGGCAAGGACGCGAGAATTTACTTTCGCAATTTCATGAAAAAGAGGATTAAATTTCGCGAAAATGTACAAACTTTCGCGAAAATGTGAACATTTTATTCTCCTAAAGCTTTACATATTTTGATCAGTGACTCAGTACTAAAGACATTTTAAAACAACAAGAAAGTGATTCAATTGTTTGAATATGAAAATTTCTTGAACATGAGGGTATTGAATTCCACACGTAAATTTCATGGGGATTTTTTTTTTTCACGATTTGTTTCAATTCGCGAAAACTAGGCCATCCAAATTCTCAATGCGAACGAAATATCTTAACCTGAAATATTTATTTAAAATGGATACTGTGCAATAAATTTTGCAAACAACGTAAACTTCACTGAAAAATGTGGCATCCACATGCAGCAAGCGACGCTGCATGGGGGGGGGGGGGGGGGGGGGGGGGGGGGGGGGGGGGGGGGGGGGGGGGGGGGTACTCCCTCTATAAGCAATACGGCCGTATGTGCCGCCATACAGGGTATGGTTTTCAAGCCAGTGTCAGATCTGGGATAGTGTATCAATTTGTGCCATCGTAGCGGCGAAATATTAAATCTACCTGTAAGCCTAATTGGGCATAAATGTTCAATTTTAAGTCTGGAATTCAGTTAAGGTATCAGTTTACCCCAAACGACCATCAAACACGCTATCGCACGTACTCGTTACGCTAAAACCTCTATAAAGTATACATTTTCTGAAGGATGAATAAATGCAGAATTCAATAAAACAATTAAGCTTTAGAACAAAAACAGTATATTTGAAATAGGTAAACAAGTTCAGATTTTCACATCACTATAATCGCCGAGGTCCCATACATACAGCCGCAATTTATCTGAAATCCTCGACTAATACCTTTATAAGCTCATGAGATATAGCAAGTAGCTTACAATACCTGATGACATATGAATGACATTCATAAGTAGATCGCTTTACAGTACGTAGCGTTCGTAACACAACAAGGCAGGGAAAAAAAGTTACTGTTGGCGGAAAATGCGAGCACTTTGACCGTGTGTGGTTTAGCATCGTTATTATAGGATGTTTTGAGTGAGCAGTTACGATTTTTGAATACTTTCTTCGCATCTGAATCTTTGTGGAAAGTCTGTTGCGTGAGTGATGTTGACAGCTTGCTTGTCAACATCTTTTTGCATCAAATGAAATCCAAAATTCTTTTTTTGATTCTAACTTTTTCGGAAAAAAATATTTTTAGATTCTGTTTTTTGGAGATGGTAGATAATATTCAATTTGATATGATTATCAAAAAAAATCAAGACCGGTGGTTTGAAAGGTTTTTTTGGGTACCCTGATACCTTAAGAGATGAGGGAGGGAGGGAGGGGTGGTAGGAGAGGAAGGGAGGAGGCATATGGAGGATATACACGGTGACGTGGGGAAAAAAGCACCCAAAATCGGCCAGCATCATTAAACTTCTACAGTTTTAATCCAATCAAAATGAAACTTGTCAACATGACAGCACATGTCAAGACAACAAATTTGTTCTTTTTTGTTTTGGGATTTTTATGATTTTTGGCGGGAAAATGACGTTATGAACATGCAAACAAATTTTGAAATTAAAAAATACACAAATTTAATCATTGCATTAGAAAGAACATGTAAAATTAGAGATATAGCTGAAAAATAACTTAGATATCAATTTATTCAAACCAAATATATTAATTTTTGAAATTTGAAAATCCGCCATTTTGTTTCTAAAAATAGCACAAAATGGCGGAAATTTCAAATTCATAACAAAATAATATATTTGGATTGAATAATGATATCTGAGATATTTTTTCAGCTATATCTCTAATTTTACATGTTCTTTCTAATGCAATGATTAAATTTGTGTATATTTGAATTTCAGAATTTGTTGCCCTGTTCATAACGTCATTTTCCCGCCAAAAACATAAAAATCAAACAACAAAAAAGATATAATGTGTTGTCTTGACATATGCTGTCACGTTGCCAAGTTTCATTTTGATTGAATTAAAACTGAAGAAGTTTAATGAAGATGGTCGATTTTGGGTGCTTTTTGCCCACCAGGAATTTCTAGGCCATTCCGCTTGAACTTGAGAGAGTTTCTTTAAAGGGGCAGTGTCACGGCTTCGGTCAGAGCCTGGGTACTAGCAACAACTTGAGAAAGTGAGTCTCACGTTTTCAAGTTTGACAGCCGCCATTTTGTTATACTTTCGATCGCGTTTTTAAAGCGATTTTACAAAGCACAATTACTTTTTAAGTATGTTCAAAGAGTTACTTTCGTAAAGGAAACTGATGGAACAAACTCGAAGCACACACGGGGGAAAACGACGCAATTCTGGACGAAAGAAGATTTACCACAGCAGTGACGATCGCTGGAGGACATGGCAGCAATCTCGCTCCAGAATTTTCCTGAATGTACAAACACATTCAGCCTGAAAGGCTGCAAAAATAAAATCAGGGGATGGAAGACTTAGCGATGATTCTTTCGCTAAGCATCTACTCTCACTCGAGATGAGAAGAATGTAAGTAGGACAGAAACATTTATTTGCTAATAATGTGATCGATGTAAGCTTATGTAAGCTTATTTAGACATGAAATAAGCTTACGAGTCTTATTTTAATTTTGGTTTTGAAAAAGGTTAAAAAAGTTACCTGTTTAAATTGTTTGTTTTGCTTAGAGCTGACCTGAATGAAATCGAAACCGGATCTAAACGAAAACGTTCGGTATTGCCTACAGGAGGAGAAGTTGCTACAGTAGGTGTGTACTTGGTACATGTATGGTGATTATCATTTAGTAGTGTTTGATTATTTCCCTACAATGTTTTTTTCCATCTATTATAGAACCTTTTAAATGTCCATCCACCTCGACACCCTCTAAGAACAAAATTCCTTTTGCAAGTGAAGTATTTGAATCGCCCATCAAAGACGGAGATAAAACTGTTAGGTTGGTAAATGTTTATTATTTATTTATTTATATTACTGTATTAATTGAGATACATGTATGATCTGTTTCTGTCTCTAGAATATTTATCTCTGTTAGATTTCCTTTCCTACGTTTTCTCTGGTACTAAGAAGTATTGTTGCTGTTATTGTTTGATAGTAACTATCATCCCAAAGCCAATGGCTGTGTCTAAGACTATGCTATTAAAATAAAAAAATATTAATTATATCTTTCTTTCTAGTATTCGTATTGAGAATGACTCAGTAATTATTATGGAATCAAGAGATTATGATACGGATTCGAATTCATCATCCAGGTCAACTGACAATGAAATCACATTGAGTGCTTTCTTCGACGAGGAGGAAACTCTCAGTGCTACAGAAAATTACCAAGGTTAGCATATTAGAACATAGAGTGATTCCAATAAACCTGGGCACTACTAATTAGCTGTCATTGTTTATTACATGCAAAGAAACAAAAGAAAACAAAAGAGTGAGTGTCTAATAGTGTGTATTGGTGTAATTTGTAATGCCCAGGTTTATTGGAATCATGCACTCTATATAAATGATTATTAAATATTATGTGCTATTTATATCCCTAAAAGCATGCAAAACATTGCACTAAAAAGTAGAAATTGAATAATATTTGGTCAAAATATAGCAATATCACTATTCAGTACTACATAGTATTTATTTATATTATATAATTTGCAAAGGTTGCCCATCCTGCCTGTGGATATAAGAACAGAAATAGGCTAGATCACACTCACTGGGAACTATTTATGTTGCATGTTTTTAGTGTTTGGAATGCGTACAATGTACTCGAGCAATAAGGAATTTTAATTAAAGTTAATTAATGAAGAACATTATGTGTGAAATGTATAGTTCTGATGAAGCTGAGGTCAATGAAGAGCTATCCACAGAGCCAAGTGAAGAGCAGCCATATCCAGAGTGGGAGTATATAGAAAGGTGCATGTACATGTATTATGTGATTTTCATGATTTAGTACTTTTGAAATACTTTATGTACTATATATGCTGAATGTGTTAGTGCCACAACTCTATAATATCCAATGGATGTTCATATACATGTATCTACAGTAATTATTGTGCAGCTCAGGACTATCATGAAAATTGTAAACTATAACTAAAGTTGTACTGTACTTGTACTTGTGGGAAGAAAAGCTGCTTACATTGTCTGGATAACACATTTGCTGTGCCTAGATATTGTTTTATTCCAATTTTTATATTTTTATATATATTTTTTTAAGTGATGATGGAGATGACAATGGCTTAGAGGATTCCATCATGCCTATAGAAGAAGAAAGTAATGAGAAGGAGAGTGAAGAAGTAATATGCCATCATGAAAACCAAAATATATTTGCAAGGAGTGGGGAAGTTAAAAATCACACTGAGGAACTGAAGCTGATACAAGGCACAAAGTTTATTTGCTCATTAGACCTTCTACTTATGCTATTCCAAAACACCCTATGCTTACAACAAGGCTGTGCCAAGCCTTCCACAGTAACATCCACAAAACTCCAGGGCTGTACACTCATTGTTTACTTCAAGTGCTCAGTGGGACATCAGTCTACTTGGACTTCTTCCAGAGAGTATAGTGGTCTCTTTGCAAACAACATCCAAGCAGCATTAGCAGTCCTATTAAGTGGAAATAATTTCAGCAAGGTAAAGCAATATGCTGATTTTCTTGGCCTAAATTTTATTTCTACCTCTACTTACCACCGTATCCAAAAGTTGTATTGCATCCCAACCATAGAGGAGTGGTGGTCTTGGATGAGAGAAACCATTCTGGAACAGCTTCAAGGCCATAACATCACCCTTTGTGGAGATGGGCAGTGTGATTCTCCTGGTCATTGCGCAAAATACTTATGCTATTATTTGATGGACTCCATAAATTTCTGGATTGTCCATGTTGAGGTGGTTGATAAAAGGGAGACAGATGGGAAGTCATCTATCATGGAGAGAGTTGCACTACGAAGAGCTCTACTTCAACTGAAAAATGTCATTAAAATAGTAGAAATTGTTACCGATGCCTCTTCAACAATAAAAAAAATGATTGGTAAGTTATTTTCTCAAAGTTGACATTCTTGTGAGACCACCACTGGATCATGGAATTTAAATCATTGTTGCATATTACCTATTTCTGCTTTGTGTGCATTGCATATTGCACATTGCATTTTATGCATATGATTAATGGCATTGTTTACATATAAATCAGTCATGCCAGCATGGCCATATAGAGAAGATATTTGATTACATTCTCAAAATTTGGAGCAGTCAGAGCAAGTGACTTATATTTTCGCTTATTCGCTTGATCTAAAACTCTTAAACAATGCTCTTACTTCTACTGTATGACTAAGTACTACATGTAATAATCAGACAGTTTATATATTTGTAAAACTTACCCACCTTTTTTTTTCAGCTGATGAATTCAAAGATATATTTCACTCATTAGATATATGGCACAAGTCTAAAAGTATAAGAAAGGGATTTTCTAAAGTAAGCCCTAAATTGAATTTCATACTGTATAAATATCAGACATTTATTTATTTATTTATTTATTTATTATGTACATATATTAAAATTGAAGTTAAAATTTACCTCTGGTCAATACTTTTATTCTAAGTAAATAACATGTACTAACATGCACGTGATGTTACCAGGACACTACTGGCGATATCACATTGTTTTCACTATAATATTATTGTTTTTTTGCTCAATTAAAAGTTTTTAATTGATTGAAAAAAATGTAAATTCTGCTATTGGTAATCTTCAGATTGGTACATCCAAAGCATATGCAAAAATCCGTCAGTGGACTGATCACATTATTAACCATTTCTGGCATTGCTGTGAGGTATCCCGAGATGGGGTCACTACAGATGAAGAGGCAGAAGCAGTTTTGAAGGTAAACATTACATCATTTTTATGTAAAGTACTTTCTTCATAAACATTCATAATTTCTAAAACTTTTTTAGACAAAGTGGATCAGCATTTTACATCATGTGTGCAACATCCATGAGTGGATTGATGACAAGTGTGATCATGGCCCTATTTCTTCAGAGCACAATCTACCATGGTTCGATAGAAGAGATAAAGACTTTGAGATGCTTCAGAAACTCTTACTGGACCCCATTCTACTTGGTAGTTTTAAGTATTACGTAAATTTCAGGTAAGCAAATTATTTGTTTTAAACATGCACTGCTTTATTGTGAAATAATCTATTTGGATGCACTATTTGATGATATATGTTATATTTACCTGGTGTATATCATTCTTGTTCTGTGATGGGTAGACAAATGTACTTTTGGTGTTGGTTTTGTTTGTAAACTAATATAAACTACATGTACATGTAGGAGTTTGAAGTACCATGAAAACTAAACCCTAAACCTCTTACATATATTTTATCGCTAAGGGGGCTTTCATTTATTAGTGCAGAGGGGAGGGAGGGGGTTATAGGGAGGGGGTTATAGGGGGGGGGGGGGGGGGGGGGGGGGGGGGGGTTATATAGGGGGTTATGGCATTTTTGCCTACCATTTGGGGGGGGGGGGGGGGGGGGGGGAGGTTGGACGGTTGGGTAATATTTGAATGACACTCCAAGTGATTTAAAAACATCCCCCCCCCCCACACACACACACAAGCCACCCACCCCCCACACACTTCCCCCATGCACTAATAAATGAAGGCGCCCTAATTTTCTTCAACCTTGTATATGTAGACATACCGGATGTTTGGAATCAGTCAATTCAATGTCACTGATGTATGCATCTAAAAGATGTTCTTTCCAGTAAGTTTTATATCAAATATTAACCTACTTATGAGTTCTATTTTGCATTTGATTTGTAGTAATAGTTTAGTAATAGTTCAATGTTGTACTGTTTTGCTTTATTTTATTTCATCAGAAATGAGGCTTTCACAGCACGAAAAACACTTGCAGCTATTGACCATAACTACCATCTTGATCGGGATGATGCCAGGAACCAAGATGGTATAACCATTGTATCTCGAAAGTTTAACCCCCGCACTAAGGTGTGGGATCAAAGAATGGTGAAGTCTAACAAGAAGTATGGTTATATCCCTCTTCTTCAAGCTATGGTGCTGAAAAAACGAAAGAACAACAAAACTAGGGTGACAGCACAACTGCCAAGGAAGTCCAATGACCCAAGATCTATTGCACCAACCATTGCATCAGTACCAGCACCTAATTCAAGAGACATCATTCGAAAAAGCCGTTTCAACAAAATGAATGAAGATAAATATCGAAATGAATAATAATTTATTGATAATGAACTCATCAACCTTGCCTCTCCCGGCCCTATTCCTGTCCTTCAAACCCAGTATTATTCAATTTTCATACATTGTGGTGTAAAAGCCATGGTGTAAATTATTTACTAATATTAGTATTAGTATTAGTTAGTATTAGCTTGCCTCCGCAATGTATTCAAATTGAATAACAAAAATGTTAACGCCCTCTTTGCTCGTGAGTTATCGGGATTTTACCTTCACTCATTCACTAACAATGAACTCGACAATATTCCAAGTAAAAACATCATGTGGAATAAAATCAACAAGTGCAACATATATGGGGCGTCACGACCCACCGTATTGGGGGCGTCATGGCACTGGTTACAGGGCGTCATGACTGTAATTCTTTCTCTCATACTGCACTCAGGCTACGCCTCGTGCAGTATTTAAATTTCTCGTTCATTGTTAGTGAACTCGTGCAGGTAAATCGTGATAACCCACTCGCTCAAGTGTGTTAACCTCTAAATAAAGGCTACAGTACTAACTCAAGCTCCAAGTAGGTAGAGTGCAAAAACTAAAACCATGAAATAGTACTAACTTTAATTAGCACTAAATAGTGCAATTGTTTCATTGGTGCTATTTAGCACTAAATAGTTTGTAGAGTGATTCCAATAAACCTGGGCATTACTAACTACACCAATACATAACTATTAGACACTCACTCTTTTGTTTTCTTTTGTTTCTTTGCATCTAATAAACAATGACAGCTAATTAGTAGTGCCCAGGTTTATTGGAATCACTCTACTGTTTCACGGTTTTAGTGTTTGCACTCTAAGCAAAATAATAACCAAGTTCAAGACAGTGAGGTTGTGCTATATTTCACTGTGAATACCTGTAACTTATTGTAATGTCCATGACACTGTACATAACAAAACAATAGCATCATGACTCATCAACATTTCAAGTGTACACTGTACATGTATATATTGATCAGCGTGCCCTAAATCCCATATATACACCTGTTACAGATGGATACTTAGACCGGATTGCCCAGACTACACAAGATGGTGCAACTCTCCTATTTCCTTTTCCCAGATAGTTATATCTATCTAAGATATACTGCCTGTAGGCAGCCTTCCGGAAAGCTCTTGTACTGTTGTCTTCCCTATCGTTTCTGATGTCAGCTCTGTTCTTGATGCAAAGCTCCAGCACTTCAGCGTCTAACACTAACTTAGAAAATCTAGATGTTAGAGCAACACAACTTTTTTGGCCACAACATTTGTTTTCTATTTCTTGTGGCATTGTGCGACATTTGGTACATTTGCACCACTCTGGTGACTGACTTGTGGGTGAAGGGGATGGCTGTGGAGTAGGGGTAGGGGTCAAAGGATTGTGAGTGTTGTTTATTTCATCATCATCTTCCAAAAGCAGCGACTGGATGTAGTCCATACTTCCTACACCTCGTTGTAGTGCTTTTACAGCAATCTTTCTCATCATTGTTTCGTCTAACGTTTCTAGAAAATCCTGTAGTTTGAAATAAAATGGCCATGCTTTGTCAACGTACCAGTGTAACGTTATGCGAAGGGGAAACGATTGGACAATTAATATAATTAGTTTATATTAAATACTTTGTTTATTTTAGCATTGAAAATATTCTACTATATACTACTAGTGTGGATAGGAAGTTATCTGTTGTAAAAATAATATCAGTTGTCTTCAAAGTGGTTGTCGTAGCTTACCTTCACGTCGCGATTTTCCTTTTCTCGTTCCTCATCTTCGGTGACTCTGACCTCTTCTGTAACTGCTCTCGGCCAAGAAATAACAGGCTAGAATCATAGCCGATTATAATTGAGGATAGTTGACGTGATATATTTCTACAATGCCTTGATACCGAAGGTCTGAGATCTAACCTACCTTGTTTTTACAACTACTTTTGCGAGTCCCGCACGTACAATGGACCGAACACATTCTGCTCTCTGTTTTACATGGACAGCCACGTCTTCTCTCAGTCGTTTTTGTTGAGCAAGAGGTTTTGCAATTGCAAGGTTGGAAAGCAGGCTGAATAAACGAACGATGCCGAATTTTAACTTCGAAAAAGAGCGTAATCAGAATCAAAACACGATCAGAAAATCACGAGATGATGCTAAAATAACTGCCACTTACCACCTCGATTGCGAAGGAATCTTGATCGGAGATAGAAGAGTCGATTTCCATTGTCGCTAGGGTCAGGATTTGACAAGGAAACAAAGCATGAACAGGTGTTTACCGGCGTTTTTGTCCGAAGCTATCATTTAATTAGGTTCCATACCCCTGGACCGTTTGTTATTGTTATGGTCATTTGTTATGATTTTTATGCGCATGCGTGACCGTGACACTGCCCCTTTAAACCACAGTAAAAGCGGAATGACCTAGAAATTCCTACAGAGGTAAAGGACAACACAAGGAACAAGTACGAGGCGTATAAAGGAAAATGATTTATTTATTTATTTATTAAAGTACATCAGAACAAGAAAGCCCATACATTTAGTGTATTTACGCCACTGATACTGAGCTTGGGCTACCTGTGGTTTTACCAGTTATCTAATTAAGCATGGCCCTTGTTACCAACAAGGGTGGGGTTATTAGTGCTTGAAAGTGTGAAATGTGTGTTAGTATAGGGGGAGGGGGGAGGGAGGAGATATGAAAAAATATTTTTATAATGCATGAAATGGAAGGGGCACCTCATCAAAGCAAGGGAGGCAAAACCAAGTGCGCAATCTAATCATTATTTTATGGTTTGGAGGGTTGAATTTTGTGTTGGAAGCTGTCATCTTGTTGTTGTTTTTATTTTGTTGTTGTTGTTTGCCATACTTATTTTCTGTTATGATATTTAGAGTACTGGCAAAAGATGGAAAATTACAGAATTGAAATGTCTCAAACAACTGGCTACTTGAGAGATATACAAGATGGTAGAGTTTACAAGAAATTCAGTGAGGAGAACCTTCATGCAAGAGGAAGGAGAATATTTTCAATTGTAGCAAGCAGTGATGGTGCTCAAGAAAATACAGTATTTGGCCATTAATGTGCTTTCTTGTAGAGCTACCACCCGAAGAAAGATACAAATATAAAAATATCCTTCTTACTGGTCTTTGGTATGGAAAGGATAAACCAAATGTACAATTATTCTTAAATAATTTTGTCAATGAGCTGTCTGACTTGAGTACTGGCTGTGACTTTCAGGATGACACTGGGCAGCCAATTCCCTCCATATGTCGCATCCAGTCAGTTGTACCAGATTTACCTGCTAAAGCAATGCTCTTTAATGTTAAACAGTACAATGGCTTGTTTGGGTGCAGTACATGTAAACATCCAGGTACATATGTAAATGAGCTGAGAACTAGGGTGTATGATTATACTTCACATGTGTCAATGAGGACAGCTGAAGAAAGCAGGAGGTTTGCACACCTAGCTGAAATGACAGGTTCGACAGTATTTGGTATAAAGGGAAAGAATGTGTTTGGTGAACTTGTTTTAATTCCAGATAATCTACCGCTAGACTGGATGCATTGTGTCTGTGAAGGAATTATTAAGAGACAGTTATTCTCTAGATGGTTGGATCCAAGGTATAATGGAGAAGAACACAGCTTGGTGGGATTTACAGAAGAGTTTGATGAAATGTTTATGACCATTAGAGTTCCCCATGACTTTACTAGAAAGCCACGTAGTATTGCTGACAGAAAGCATTGGAAAGCATCTGAATTTCGTTTATTTGTTCTTTTTGCCGGACTTCCCTGCCTCCAGCATGCTGTTCTTTTGGATGCATTCTCACTGGAGCACTTCTATCATTTTGCTCTTCTTGTAACTGCAATGCGTTATCTGCATTCTGTCCCTGTATCTCCTGAATCTGTTGAGGCAGCTAAAGTGTTGTTGGATAATTTTGTGAGGCTTCTGCCAATTCTTTATGGCAGAAAAGAGTGCACCTACAATAGCCATGCTCTGCTTCACTTTCCGTCACAAGTTCTGGACAATGGTTCTCTATCCTTCATGTCTGCTTTTGTGTTTGAGTCCTTCATAGCTCACCTAAAGAACTTATTCACTGGAACAAGAGGAATTCCAAAACAGATGGTAGAGAAGCTCGGGATAAGTCAAGCTTATAGGAAACTTGTCTTAAATAGCTGCAAGGACAACTCTGGAGCTAAAAAGTTTGCAGAACATATCCTAAATGAGAACCAAAACACCAGAAAGACTGAAGGAGGGATGGTTTTGCATGAACCAATGCATTATAAGATGTTAAGTGCATATGATGATGTTCTTAATGCAAACTTTGGCAATGATCCGAATTCAGAATATCATATATCTTTCCGACTGACCAAAGACAAGGTAACATTTCACAGTACTATGTACCCAAGAAAGGCCAAGTCATGCAGCTATATTGTTCAGTATCGTTTGAATCAAATAGGATTAGCACACGGGGAAGTAGTATGTTATATTCTTCACAGTAACATAGCCTATGCATTGATTCTGAAATACAACCAGACAGGCATGAGTGTTTGTGAAGACCTTGGTAATGCTCAAGATTTAGCCCTAAAAGAATTGTAAACAACAATTTGATAGGACACCATTTTATTGAAGTTAAAGTCAATACTGACAGTCATTTGGTAGTCCAATGTGACACAATTGTAAATATATGTTTATATATTCCAAACAAGGATGACAAGGGTTATTTAACATGGTTAGATACACCTTATGAGCATGATTAATTGATATCAGTTTTAAATATACTTTGGTTTAATTGAAAACTTTGGTACAATATATTACCTTTTTCTCCCAAAACACTGCAATAAACATTGATATCTCAGGTATTAATGCAGATACTTTTTTAACATAAATTGGCAAAAATGAAATGTATATACCTGCCGGTAGTGAATTCCACAGATCGAGTTTCCTGATTCAGTTGTATTAGTGCTTATATAAATAAAGTACTTTGAATTTATTAAATATCAATATTAAAAATATAACTGTACTGTTAATTTTATCTGTCATAAATATTTCACTCAGCAAATACAGTATCTTTAGTTTTTTGGGGGGCTTTAAGTTCAATGAGAAATCCAGAAATAAATTGTCTGAACCAGTTCTCAGAACTCAGTTGACGCATGGACCGACGCAGTCACCATGCAGCTGTCAGTTCTGCCAATTGGAATTTTAATTTAATTTTAATTTTAAAATGCCCTAATATTCATTTATAGTAGTACTAAGTGATTTCAAGATCTTAATAAGAAAACTGTGTAAGATCTTAATAATTAATAAGATTCTTAGTAAGAATTTCATAAGAACTTATTAAGATATTGATATGTAAGATTGATTAAGATCTTATTAAGATATTGATATGTAAGATTGATTAAGATCTTATTAAGACAAATACATGTATAAGATCTTAGTAAGAATTATGTAAGATAGCATCTATAAGATTCTTATTAAGATCTTAATGTAAGATCTTATATGATTTGTTGAATCTATATAAGATCTTGTTAATATCTTAATGTCTTAAGATTCCTTTAAGGTATTTTATAAGATCTTGTTAAGATGGGAAAATCTTAACAAGATCTTGTTAAGATCTTAATGTCTTAAGATTCATTTAAGGTATTTTATAAGATCTTGTTAAGATGGAAAAATCTTAACAAGATCTTATTAAGATCTTAACCCAACAAAACATCTTAGATCAATCTTATAAGATCTTATAAGATCTTAACAAGATTTCTACCTGGGTAGCTATCAAGATCTTTTTAAGAATCTTAAATGAAATCTTACAGGATCTTATAAGTTTTTGGACAGCCTTGTAAATCTTAATAAGATTTCATGTCTTAATAAGAATCTTATAAGATTCTTACAAGATCTTATAAGATCCGATAAGATCTTAATAAGACTTCCACCTGGGTACTCCCAAAAGGTGTTCCAGAAGAGAAAAGACGTACAAATTGTAAACAACCATTGTCTTCTGCATTTCACTGTATATCCTTGACTACGAAATTCGCAGTCAACCTTCTTGAACATGCATCCTTTCTCATGGAATGGGCTATCGCCCAGTCTCCCATTCCATTCACATCCTTCGTTTTTGCACTTCACTGCAAAAGATGACAGCATTGATGTCAAGGTGATATTTACGGAGAGGCCCTGATCACTATCTATCGGTCATCTACATGAGGGGCATTTTCTCTTTGTCACGGGGCCTTCTGCTAGACGTTTGCTACAAGAGTCACAGAACCTGTGCCCACATTCAATTACGACGGGCTTCAGCATTATAGAAGTGCTAATATTAAAGCAACACAAAGTCATTGAGGTGAAGGTATATAATTAGCAAAATCTTGACTGGTCACTATACTTATACAACATTCATGGGAAACCGTTAAGTTTTACCTACCATACATCACAAAGTAAAGCGGTGTGCGATCAATCTGTCAACTATAGCACAGTCGCCAATAGTCCAACTATCATCCATGATAAAATGAAAAGGAAACAGTGTGAATAAGGAATACTGAATAAGTCAAACCACTTAGAAAATTCAATAACTGTAAGGTAACTTTCGTCTTTACAAAACAGTTTACGACTGACGAAATTCTAAAATTCTAAATCTTCAACTTTATTACTTTTCAGTTGAAAACTATATACAGACTTGATAAAACAAGAGTCATTTGTATTGACTCAAATGAAATATTCATCTTTATTTAGAGCAAAACGAAGCGAAATTCACGTCGACCGAAGTTTGTTTACTGTACGTACCATGGATTCCGTACCATGTTTTATTATTCTTCCACAGCCCTCGCTCGGAAAGTGAAGCAACAGAGTGGGAACTGTGAAATAGTCTACTGTATACTTACGGTATACACAATTATAATTATATTGCGTATAATAGAAACCGTATAATAGAGATATTGATTGTGAAATTTTATTGGTTTCATTTTATTTGTATGAGCATGTGCGATGTTTATGGTTGTTACAGCATTCGATCATTGACTTTTTATTGATTTGTTGGCTCCTAAAAGAGCCGTTTTTGTATCAGAGATACGAGAGAAGATCTTATTCTGCCATTGATGTGTGCTATGCCTTTCAGTAACTGGTGTGCGTACTTGTTGCCTCCCAGAGGTTGAAGATGTTAGTCTGTAGTAGGCGGTATTTTCGTCGCTGAATTCTGGTGAATTTCTTTTCGTTGAGCAGTCATAATTGTAGAGTAACTAGGAGGGCCTCTTGTTCCCGGAGCTTCACCAGCAGGTAGAATGGCAAACTGGTCTTTCCACAAGCTCTCCTATTCAGTGCGTTGTGCCAGCCCTCGATGTCGTTGTTAGTGCGAATTGCGTGCTTGAATACCGTCCAAGTGGTTGGTGGCCAGGTTGTGGACTCTATCCAGTTCTGACGGAAGTAGTAGGTTAGCTGCTGCATGGCTGGTGTGGTAGCGCAGGTCTCGAGGCTTTCAAATGCTGTAGTGATCTCGTGGAATGGCAGGAAGGGCAGTACATCGTTCAAGTACTTTGTTTACAAGGCACAATAAAGAGATCGGTCTGTAATTTGATGCTGGTTCTTTGTGGCCTTTTTTTGTGTGGACAGGTGTAACGTTTGCTTTTTTCCATTCTTTGGGTAAACAAGCTGTTTTTAACGAATGGTTAAACATTATGCACAGGCTAGGGGCAATTTCATTAGCACATTCTTTAAGAAGTCTTGCTGGAATCCCATAGGGACCACAAGCTCTCGTGATGTCAAGGTTTTTGCAACTCCATTAACTGACAGAGTTATTTCAGACAAAAGCGGAAAAGCATGCGAATAATCCTGAATATTCATAGAGCTTCTGTTTACGTTTTTAGACAACTGTGGCGAAAAAAAAGAGGAAAAGTACAAGTTGAATAATTCAGCATTTTCAGCTGAAGTTTTTGCAGTAACTCCATCATGAGTGATAACGCTTGGATTTCCTCGTGAATGCAGAATAATAGCCTTGTGGTAACTCCAGAATAACTTTGGGTTGTCCTTGAACGATGTCTCGATTTTATTCAAGTAGTTTTGATGCTTCGCTCGAATAACATATTTTACTTCTTGGCTAAGAGCGCGCAGCTTCATCTTGCAGGATGCTGTTTTATTTCGTCAATATCTCCTTAGCGCTTCATATTTCTTTCGAAGACAATGTTGGACTTCAGAGTCGATCCAGGGAGGTGAGTTAGTGTCTTTGACTATTTTTACGGAGATACATTTATCAACAGCAGTTAGGAATAGATCTTTCCATTCGAGCCAATAGTCGTCAATATTTTCAGATGAAGTAATGTTAAAAGGTACATGCTTTGATGAGCAACGCAGTTCATCAAAGTTCCCTGTTTAAAATTATAGACTATGCGTCGTACTGGTTTAGCTCATTCAAACTTTATTCTAATAGAGAAATTCATAATATAGTGAACTGATGGGAATTTACTCAGCCCCGGGCAATGGGTAGAAACATTTTCGATCACTTTGGGGCAGTTGCACAGTAGAAGATCGAGCTTATTTCCAGCGACGTGAGTAGAACCATCAACGAACTGATGTAGGAAGTTGTCTCCCCCCAGGTCGCACATCTTATGACCAGCTGCATTTCCTCCAATATTGACGGGGGCAGATGGATCGATCGTCCAGTCCAAAGCGGGAATATTGAAATCGCCCACTATTATTATACAACTAGACTCAGAGTTACTCCTCATTGAAGAATTTAGTTGTAGTAAATCATGATCATCAATGTTTGAGTCTGGAGGGCGATAGAATGTGTATAGAATGACTGACTTGCTATTTGTGAAAATATCAACAACTACCATTTCAGTGTTATCTCTTTCAAGGTCGCTGTGGCAAATGACTTGTAAATCTGATTTAACAGAAATAAGAACACCACCTCCCACCCTGCAGGACCTGTCTCGTCAAAAAATCGAGTAACCTGGGAGTAATTCACTGCTTAATACTGAGTCATTTAGCCAAGTTTCGCAGATACAAACCAAATCATAGATACCAGTGTAGACCAGATCCCATAGTAGAGAGATCTTGCAGATCTTCACCGAGGGGTCAACATTAGATGGAACGAAGGCCTTGAGACTTCTAGCATTCAGATAAAGAGCACTTAGGCAGTTAGTAGAGGATTTGACAGGGCCTGGGTTGGGGTTAATATCCATGAAGACAGTTAATTCCATGTCCTTGTGAAGGTCGGGCGACGACAAACAAACATAGCCATCCAATAGTTGTTTGTGGGTTGGTATTGACATTTTTGTAGTTATATGAGTTTCCTCAACCCAAATTTCCTTAGCCCGAAAGCTTGGTTGATCAATAAATTTGGGTTGAGGAAACTCATATAACTACAAAAACATAGCCATGTTTGGACCAGCAAGATTGAGCCAGCGAAGCCACAGCCCGAGAAGTTATTTTGTGAATAAACGGGCGTACATCATGTCGTAAAGTTTCGTCAGAAGTAACAGCGCTCAGCTACGAGGTTCAAATAACTTACATAGGCTAGTCGTGCTACAAGCAGGTAAAGAAGTAAGAAACATGGGAGACCACGAGTGGTCGCCATCTTGGTTAATTATTCGAGAAACTTCAATGCAAATTCCTCAAGTCGTCTGCTAGCATTAAGTAGATCATTGGTAATGGACTCAGTCTTAGATGGAGCAACAGAAAAAAGACTATCCATCATGGCGATTGACGTCTATGGAAAACAATGAGAAAGATAGCAGGCCAGCTACGGTACCGAACTGTAAAAAATCGCGATAGGTCTTCCCGATCTACCCTGGCCCATTGCCGGTCTACCCATGTAGAGTATTAGTAGTATTGGTGTGCATGTGTGAAGCGGTAGAAGCAACACGATACTGCTATTTTTGTGTTTTCCTAGCTGTTTTTTACTGAAATCATCCGAAAATGTATTATTTATATTTTTAATATACTTATATCTTTATTGAGTGTGTGCCAATTTTGGCTTTGTAATATGGACAAACCACTTGCTTCTTGATACAATCCTCTTTTCGATGACATGGGAGCTTGAGCAGGGACATAATCTTCCAACAATGTCCACATTCCTGTGGACGAAAGTTACATTTGTTCTTGTGCGCCTCGAAATCTTGTCTTCTGCATTTCACTGTATATCTTTGACTACGAAATTCGCAGTCAAACTTCTTGAACATGCAGCCTTTCTCATGGAATGGGCTATCGCCCAGTCTCCCATTCCATTCACATCCTTCGTTTTTGCACTTCACTGCAAAAGATGACAGCATTGATGTCAAGGTGATATTTACGGAGAGGCCCTGATCACTATCTATCGGTCATCTACATGAGGGGCATTTTCTCTTTGTCATGGGGCCTTCTGCTAGACGTTTGCTACAAGAGTCACTGAACCTGTGCCCACATTCAATTACAACGGGCTTCAGCATTATAGAAGTGCTAATATTAAAGCAACACAAAGTCATTGAGGTGATGGTATATAATTGGCAAAATCTTGACTGGTCACTATACTTATACAACATTCATGGGAAGCCGTTAAGTTTTACCTACCATACATCACAAAGTAAAGCGGTGTGCGATCAATCTGTCAACTATAGCACAGTTGCCAATAGTCCAACTATCATCCATGATAAAATGAAAAGGAATTATATCGAGAACGAGAATTACTGATAGAGTTGTGAGTCAGTTCACAGGTAGTGGTGAATGAGTAGTCTCTGAGAACTGTTTGAAACTATAAACCATAATGGAGATGACACCTCGAGCATGGACAATAAGTGTTTATACTTTAAGAAAGCCCTGGGATTAAAGCTTACTTTATTTTCACCAATCGTTCTACAATTATCTTCACTAGCGACATAAGCACAAGCATAAGCATTGAGAGGAATATGCAAGAATTGGCCCGGTTTAAATGTCGAACTTTGTAATGCATTTACAACAACAACAACATAATAATAATCATAACTTTATTTAAGGAAGGAAATAAAAACATATATAACATTTCGTTAATCATGGTGGCCCTCAACATAAAATATATAATATATCAAATATATATATCAAAATAATGAATTTAATTTCACTGGTTCGCTGCGCAGGCAGTGTGCATGTCACTCTCATTACTGTTGTATTACACTCTCTATCAGAGTCAACACAATTTGCAGTGCAATTGTGCAATTTGCACAATTTGAAGTGGCGGCCTCTGTTGTTTCTTTTTGCCCTCAACCTTTGCTGGGCTCCGTAAAAAGCACCATTTGCTATTCTCTTAAAATCAACATTTATTTGATTATTAATGCAGCATGTGCTTCGACATATAGTCAGTATTATTCCAACACTGGATGGTGTGTTTATTTCCTGGCCCATCAAAGAGCTAAGCCCGGACAATAGCGGTAGCGGTCTTGTTTCACATTCGGGGGAATGCATAAATCCCGTTTTTCAATGCTTTGCCGTAATTGAACTCTTGGGGATTTTTAATATGTTTTAAAGCAATAATTTTTGAGATTTCTTCTGTGGGAATTTGTTCCAGGTTGACCATTTTGCCCCCATAAAATTACTGTGCATTTATGAACATAGTTCTACTAACATTATTATTATTATTATTACTAGGCTAACCATAGGTCAAAAATTGCGACCTGAATTCGAAAACCAAGACAAATTGACAATCCTCCATGCACGTAAAAATGTTTTGATTTCGCGATCGTTTCTTGTCCATTTCAGCCGTGGGAACGGTCCATTCTGATTGGTTGATTTTTACAGAGATGTGATTTCCGCTGTCATGTTACATAGGAGGCTAGTTATTGCAAGCCTGTGTAGTAGTACATAGTAGCCTGATTTTCAGACGGCACGGGTCAACCTGAACAGTTTTAGAAATCTATTGACATAGAATTTATAAGCCATCTACGCTTCGCTCCGACGGCAATTATTATCACTGAAGAAAAACATTAGTATCAATCAATAAAAATCAACATACACTTTTTTTCTTTATCAATGTACGTACTTTATCGATTTTTCAGTATTCATTTTGCTACACTTATGAACGGTCTCTTTAAATGAACACCTATATCTTGAATTTAGAATAAAGTTTGGTACTGTTGGCGGCACGATAAACGAACGAGCTGTTACTGTTAGGCAGATAATTCAGTGACAATGTCTCTGCATCTGGGATGACTTGGTTTCCAAGAGCATTTATACGGTACTAGGATTTGATCGACTACTTATGTTTTCCACAGTACGTGGCAATCAGTGCAGCGACTTAGGACACAACAGAGCTGAAAGACTAATAAAATAACATTGCCTTCCCCTCGATATGTTGCTTACTGAAGCAATCGTCAACATTAAACGAAGATCTTTACATAATTCCATCGAAGAATCGGATATAAAGTATGAGCAAAAAAGCTTCGCAACCACTCTAAACACCAGATCACGAGTCACAAATGCCCAAATGAACGACGGGAACGTACGATATATGACGTCAGGGCAAAAGTCACGTGAAAAAAAAACATCCAAATCCACTGAAAAACACAAATCGAGAATCGAGCTGGCATCTGAAACACAGGAAGCCCAACCAAAGATTAGTGTTGCTCCCAGTTCGCTCGCTGGGAATTATAATTTTTATTTTTATTTATTTTTAATTTTTTATAAGAAAGACAAACGCAAGGAAATTACAACGTTTCGACATCGTCCGATGTCATTATCAAGTGAGTTTAATTTTTAATTGCAAATAATATACAGTCAACTCTCCGCTAACGGACACTCTCGTAAGCGGGCAGCTCTACTTACGGACACCTTTTCAAATCCCCGTTTTACCTCCCAGTCAAACTCTGTATTTTCACATTCCCGTAAGCGGACACTCTCTCGTAAGCGGACGCGGACACTTTTCAAAATGAAAATTGGATTTTTCTTTTGTTTACGCTCTCTCGTAAGCGGACACACTATATAATAATGGACTTTCGGCAATGGAATTTGTCTTTAATTTGCAATAAATCAACAAAAATATGACCTTTTACAGAGCAACAGAACAGTGGGGATCGATTTTGTCAAATCTCCATTTGTCCGCGGGGAAGCAAGGTGTACGGTTCAGTTGCTATTTTTCTCTACCGATTAAAACGTAATTAACTCTCCCGTAAGCGGACATCCACCCTATTTTTCTTTGGTGTCCGCTTACGGGAATAGTTCTCATAAGCGGACAGCTCTACTAACGGACACTTTTTTCGTTTCCCGAGGGTGTCCGCTTACGAGAGAGTTGACTGTATAAGGCAGTTCATGGTTGATTGATTCATGGTTGGTTGACAGGGAGTTGTAACTTGATATTTGTGGCCATTTAGAAGCTGTCGAAGACTGTATACATATCCCTCCCGGACGGGAAAATATTTGGCTCTAGGTCATGGAAGTTCCATATAGAATGACCGCGTGCCAAATATTTTCCTGTCCGGCCTGACCTAACTCATTCAATAAGCATTTTGTCATATGATCATTTCATATGGACCATTTTGGTACTAAACATCATTCAAGAACACAAACGCGCGATCACGCTAGAAGAACCAATCAACAAATTTTATCCCCCCTCCCCCCAAAAAAATGTTTCACTTTTGTTGTTCACATTTGAAAAATAAATTTTGCTGCAATAAAAGGATAAAAAATCTGCTGACAAAAATCGAGCAGGGCCGGACGTCTTTTTCCGGACCGGGTACGTCGACACGACCGGCCCTTATCACGTGACGTTTTCCCAATGGTTTTATTAAGAGCGGGCGAGCAGGGACGTACGGGTCATATGATAAAGTTAATAACCTAATTACCTTTACCTTTTCAGTGCTATATTACACTCAACCCTCAGATAATCATAAGACTGTCCAGTAGCTTAGTGGTAGAGCAACAGTCTAGAAAATCGGCAGGTCGTGGGTTCGTTTCCCACCTGTGGCTCAGATTTTTCTGTAGTGGTTGAAGTGTGTTGTAACGTGAGTTATCTCTTCTTTCTTCAATTATATGTATAAATACTATTTTAAAATATAAGGCAGTTCATGGTTGATTTATTCATGGTTGGTTGACAGGGAGTTCTAACTTGATATTTGTGGCCATTTAGAAGCTGTCGAAGTCTGTATACATATCCCTCCCGGACGGGAAAATATTTGGCTCGAGGTTAGAAACAATATCAGCTCTTAGCGCAAATTATTTCATACGTCTAGTATTTGCACTCGAGAAGCAACAATTAATCAATGTTGGATCCAGCTCAAACGGCAAACATTACCTAATTATCGAACACCACCTATTTAAATTACCGTAAATCCTATATTAATCCTTTATTAATCCCCCTCGTTTCAATAACCTCCCTCCCTCTAATACCCCCTCCCTCTAATAACCCCCCTCCCTCTAATAACCCCCTCCCTCTTGAAGCATGATTATTCATAACTAGACGTAACAACGGTCCGATTTAATACATTCAAGTTGTTTTGTGCATGGTGTCTCTTATTACCGTATTTCATATTCATTTCCCATGTACCTCATTTATTATAAATTCATTCATTATGGTACCTGTGGCTGTAATTGTACAGTATATCCTGTTTTTAAATTGCTCTGTTTCACATTGGCCTTAAAGTCAAATACGGTATCAATGGAAATAAGTCTGCAAGTTTATCAGCTACATTTTTCACGGGATATTCACACTTTATAAAAATATATATATCGATTATAAATACCTTTTTATACGCAGCATGACGATGGCGCCCACCAATGACCGTTATTCGGCAGCCTTGATCATGCTTATATTATTGAAATAAAAAATTTTTTCAGTGCTGATGATATCGGCTATGCCGATCCATGTTGGAAAATTCAGGTTTTTGCAATGGTTGGGGATTGAGATTATTAATCGTGATAAAAAAAAAAAAAATTAGATGTTTTCAGTAGGGACTCTTGAAAATTGAAAATATATATATTCCTATCTAATGGCTGGCGTTGATCTCTCGATCGAGCCATGTTTTGGGGCAAACGTCATTCAGTGACTCCACTTTCATATGAACGTTTCCTATTAAAAGGGAATGAATTTCCATATCACCAACCCATATCACCCCAATGTGAACGTGTTGTTCTAGCTACATGTAGCTTGCAGGATTCGTGATAGTATGCATATATTTTTGCATACGTGTATGCTAGTTGGTTTCTATTAACTTTAACAATTCATAAGATTAGATGTTGATGTTTTTTTGTTATTTTTTTTGTATAACATTTATTACAAATATGCTACTCAATTACATAGTTTACACGTTTGCATAATCTTCTTCTTTTCTACATTCTGCCTTTTACAAATATAGTTCTATCTAATTCGTTTTAGTTAATTGTATATAATTCTTTTTTTTCATGTCATTTTAAAATTCTGTAACGTTGACACAAAAGGAGGATAGTGTTTCATATTGTGACGATTTGTAGCACTTTTGAGTGTAGCGCATATTTTCGAAAAGTGCCATAACCGACCTTTTTCGACTTGTGTTCAGACTCCTCGTACTCCTACAAAAAAAAAAAATTAGCAGATGTATTGGTTACGGTGATTTAAAACTATTATTTCATGCCGCAAAAAAATTAAGAAGGGCAGTATGGGCAGCACAGCGAAAATTATTCGGGGCATAATTGGCTTGTCAACAAAGGCTTGAGTGGAGCATCGTGTCAAAATATCCGAACTCTTCATGATAAAGCGCCAGTTTGACAAACGCGCTAGCTTCCTTAGTCTCATGTTTGCCCATACCTGATCCGAGTCCTCGTGAACAGAATGAGCAATAATTGGTCTGGCAGCTGTTTTATTTTGGTGGCGTCCCAAGCTCCCAACCTGAAAGTTAAACTGCATGGAATACCATGTTTTCAGATGTCAATATCCTTTTTCGTATCTCAAACATTGCCTATATCTTCCTCGATGATATACCTTTTTAAAACAAATACTGAATTGCTTGCCAGAAAAATAAATTATGCAGTAGCTAACTTCGTTCAGGTACTGAATATCCCTGTTGTAGAGCATACACACACCGAAGTTCATTTTGGCTTATTATTTAGCCAAAAATTTCGGTAGACAGACGGGTTTTTAATTTCTGTAAAGGAAAGTTTTCGCTGGAACTTTTTAGTATTTTTCCCTAAAAGGTGGAAAAGAATGATTGTGGTGAAAGAAAATTAAATTCGAATTTTTTGAGTTGAAGAATTAGTCTCGATCCTTACTGGCATCCGCTCTTAAACTTAGAGATGACAATTATATTTTGGGGTGGGCCGGGTATTAAACCATTTGTACTATCACACTTAAACAAACATTGTCCCGAAAGCTTGGAAACTGAATTGTTTTAATAAAACATATGCACAGCAACATTCAGGAAAACAAAATGTTAAACAGTTTTGCTTGCAACAATTTCTCTTTCTTACCACAAAAAAGAAGGACATTGGCCCACTTGTATTGGTCATTCTGATCTTCCTGTTACAGTTGTTGCAGTTCAGCACGCCTGTGTTCTCCTCGTATCACTAGCTCATACGAATCCAGACGTTCCTGGTCAAAGTCATTTGTTAACTTCAGTTCTTTTATAACAACTAGCATGGACTTCATGGAAATGCTCTGGTTTTCTTAAAACTCCTTCGGAGCTGTGACAAACACATCATCAAGCTCTCTCAGCAAGAATTCTTGCCTAGGTTGTTGAAGGCTGGTTATCAAAACTTTGCATGAAACTGCAAGAAGAAGTAGACATATATTTTTAAATAACGTGAATATTAACGGTTCTGATAATTATAGCACATAACAGTCATCGAGTCAAACCAAAACAGCACAGTATTAATAATATATTAAAATGATGTAGGTGCATTACCTTTTCTTCACATGCATGTCTCAGTAACATAATTGCATAACATTTCCAATGAACGAAGGAAGCCCTAATGTATGTTTATTGAGATAAATAATCCTACAAAATAAAAGGATAATGAATATGTAGTTCGATTCCATTCATTTGAGCCACAAACCAGAACCCTCTCATTAAGGCATTCTCTTCCCCAGACCCCTATTTCCCAGAACCCTTGATTGTGTGGCTATTATCGTACCCAGAGCCCTCTCGTCATTGGGTTTGTTGTGGGCACTGGGGAACCCTGTTGATCGGTCATCTGATTTTGACGACCAAGTCTTCATAGCGCATGCTCGTACTAAAGAGCCGCTGCTGCTAGCTACGTAGTGTTTATGTTGGTTCAAATTCGAGCTACTAGTATTATGTAATTTCTCAGACTGTTAATTCGAAACTTCCTGGACCTGACCTGTGTACGGCTAACCTTAGCTGAAAGAGGCGATGATGTTTCGTCTATCTTCAGTCCATATAGTTCTGTTGCACATTTGATGAAATTACTAATATTGGATATTTCCAGAAACAACCTTTTGCTGAGTTCATCTGACCCTGAAAAGTGTTCTAGTGCAAGCTTCATTTGCTTATCGCTGGAGTATTTAATTTGAAACGACGCTAATGTGTCTGTTCACGAACCTATAAATTCAGGTTGTTTGAATCTGCTTCTTTTAAGATAACTACGCAGCCTGGATCAAAGGCTTTAGAAGTTAAAATCGGAGTTGACTCCATGTTTGAAGTAGACATTACAGTATGGTACCTGATTGGTAAACTGACATCAAGGAAAAAAGCTTGACTGGTTCATCACGTACTGCATCGAAATCCGATGTAGCTGTAGTCCCGGGATCAGTACTATTCGTGCTATCTAGAATATTTACAGTGCTTCTCACATGCCTAACTTTCTTTCACCCTTCCTCGTCCACAGAATTCTCTTAGTTTTGAACAACAAACGCTGATTTTCTACGATTACAACCATGACTAAAGAACATAATCTGCTTTGCAAAACAAAAAACTGCCAGGCGTTCCATGTAGTTACCCACAAAGAGATTGGGTCCTAATGCTTCAGTAAAAACTGGATATAGACCAGTTACAACGTTCAGTAACTATTGGGTTACAACGTGCGGCACGAGTATATGGAATTGTATACAACAAAAGTTGTACCGTGTAGTTGGGACACTCAGGCGAAATATTCAAGAGCATACCAGCCACAGGGATTTTTTCTAATTTATTAACAAAATTCTGAAGATGGGCTTGTCCTTTTTTCATATGTGGCTTTCCCGGGGGCTTTCCCTTTTCCTTTGCTTGACTTTGATTCGCTTGCGGATGCTACTTGCTCTACTTCAAATTCATGAGGTACGCTTGACTACTTGTGCCTCTGACTGGGAATCATCGATCCATTGTACCTGAAGCCCGGGAAATTTCTGACTTCAGGATGGGCGTTCCATCCTTGTGCAGCGTCAAACTGATCATAAGCGTACTGATCATAAAAACCATCCGCACTTGAAAATCGTTGGCGATGACAGACAATTTGTCTAAGTGAACAGATTTAATGCTAGTGCGGATAGGCCCTATCTTAGAAAAATGAGAGGCATCCATTAGAATTTCAATAATAAGTAGTGATTTCAAGGACGTTTGTTTTAATACCTGTGAATGTTGTTGCACTGTCATCATACATTTTGATAGCCGCTTCGGATTCTATCGCATCTGGGTCTGGCATCGAGATAACCGATGAGTTATTCACAGGAGTGCTGTGGTATGTATTTTTAGACACGGACTCAAATATATCGTCTATAAACGCGCCATCACGAGAAGCGCATCTCAGTTCAATCGGTTGACTTCATGTCATCGCACAGGCACGGATCCTCGTAATAATAATAATATAAAGCAATCGCTCCTAACACTGCCAAAAAAGCCGAGTAGAAACAACTCAAAATATTGAGTATTTCGATGCATCCACAGCAACACCATATAGTGAGTAAACTACAGCAAATATTGTGAGTAACTGTTACTCAACAATTTGAGTGAGAACTATAGCTACTCCTGAGTTAAATATACTTAACGTGTGAGTAAAAACTACCCAACTAATAAGTAGAATTAACATACCAGTGAGTAATTTTACTCACAAAATGAGTAATAATAAATTACACTCAAAGTAGAATATTTTCACAATGAATTTACCACCACTGATTATATATAAATACCGGTAAGTGTTCATTGATTAAATATTCCATTTTCCTGCATGAAAAGTCTAAATGTTTTCAGATATGATCTATAATCAATAATATATCTAAATAGTAGATTGTTGAAATATGACATACAGCCCCCAAATTAAGATAACATTTACATATATTAAAAATGTAGATAATCTAACTAAATAAATGATCAACTGAAGTTGAGAACTTAGTTTACCGTGGGTTTGAACTGGTGTTTAATAACCAACCAAGCCCTGTTTTCATTGTTTCGATGCAAAGGTCCTGTGATTATTGTTCCAAAATTCCCATGTAGAAATGCCAAACAAATGCCTTTCAATTCTGTATAACTAGCAGTGATAATGAGGTTTGAGAAACAGTCCAAAGGATTTTTTATTCCAAAATTGTCATCGGTTAGCACAGTAGTCTACTGCGTTAAGGCATGTGTAAGTAAACGGAAGGTCTTGGGTGCGATTCACGGGGTTCATTTATCAGAGTTTTTTCTCTTTAAATAGGGTTGTGGTTGAAAATTTGGTTGATAGTCTAATGCCAACATTTAGATGACCGAGGAAACTATATAGGACGAGGTATTTAATCATGTACGGATAGGTCTTGAATTCTGAGTTCAAAATCTGTGTCAGGTTCTAAAATGCAAGTTTTCCCGCGGATTTAAAACACAACGTCACACAATGGAAATAGGGCGTGGTAGGTTATTAAACACAAATGTTGTACAAACTTTATGGTCATTTACATGACTCAGAGGGATTTCACTTGCTGTATTCTTACCGGCCTTCTTCTGGTCTTTCAATTCACCCAAGGCGAAAAGGTCTACATGAATATGTCATACACGTTTTTGTTGAATAGCGAAGCCTGAAGTGTTGGCTCAAGAGTGTTAGGATCCTAATAAATAAATTATAGTATTATAGTAACTAGGACACTAACAAATCATGCCGATTATGATAATGTTCTTTCTTAATAATGGCGAAAACACAGTTACATTCAGGTGCATTCAGTTACTATTATTTAAAAAAAATTATTTGGCTATGCGGTATATCAGATTCAGGTTCACTCGTTTTTACCTTGTCAGCAAAGACATACTTCTTCTGACAGGCGACTTTCCAGGCTTTATTTGAAGATGGAGTTTCATCAACTTTAATGTCCTTTCCCGACTGTTCGTACAACCACTCCCTATGTTGGCAATATTATGTATGGCTGCCAGACGACGCACTTGGTCCTCAGCAAGGTCATGAAAAACAAGAACTTATTATTATTATGGTCGTACAGGATGTTCCATAGCATACTATTCGCGGCAGTCCCTTTCACGCTCGCTTAATAAGAGATGGAGAAATGCAACCGCGCTTGAGTGAGTTGGAAGTGCAAAGGGATAGGGTCAGGGAGGGGAGAGGAAAGAGCACGGTAGCTTTGGGAGGCAAGCGCGAAAGAGAGTGTCAAGCCAGTAGCCAATAGCCGAAGGGTTCTTACGCGAACTGGGCAGTAATTAGATGCAGAGCTCTTATTTATACTCGCGCTGCAAGGGACTGGCGCGAATAGCATACTATTCGCGGCAGTCCCTTTCACGCTCGCTTAATAAGAGATGGAGAAATGCGCCCGCGCCCAGAAGCTTAGCGTTTGATGCGGTCTAATACCAAGTCACTCGAGACCTTTGCCAATACTCAAAAAGCCAAGTCCAAAACTTAACTAGGCAGGACCCTCCAGCCACCCAAAACTTAGGATGAGTGGCTTACGTGGAAGGCATAGTGAAACGCGCGAGACTGTTTTAGCTAGTGTATGACACTATATATGGAGGCAGCTGCAGCCACAGAAAGGTGGGCTTGAATCAATAATCTACAGGCTGCCAGCCCTTGGGCGGTAAAAGGAGATGGAAATATAAGGTAAAGCGTTTCTGCGCGGGAGTAACCCACCCAAGGGATGACAGCCTGAGCGTCAGTAATCCGACTAGGGCATTAGACACCCTTTCAGGCTACCATAGGAGATAGGGAAAACCCAAATAGCGCGGGAGAGGACACAAAACAAAAACTTCACAAAATGTTAGAGCAACGGAAATAAACCGAAAATAAAACGAACAGGGACAGTATACGTATCTGAGGCACAACACCATCACCGAATTAATAATTCTTGTAGCGCCCACAAAGGGCCAACAGTGAAAATACCGTAAGGCACGCACAATCAATGATATGCGAAAACGGGAAGAACAAAAGGAGACAATCACAAAGGAAACAAAGGGAGGTGTGGAGGGAGGGACAACAACAAAGAGAAACAATACAACACCAAATTGGATGCAAATGCGAGAAGCAGCAAATCTGCAAATGTCGAAAACACAAATATACCCAAAACCGAACAACTCAGTCGAATTTGCACCGTCTTGACAATATATAGCAGGGTGCAGAACGCTATAATAATAATAATAACGCTAAGGGAAATCATTGCTCAACATTAACCATGCAACTAGAATGCTTGGACATTACGTCACGGTACGCAAAGGGAAATATCAAGCACAAGCCATACGATAATGTTCAACCTCATACCCCTAAGCATGCAAAACTTATATATAAACGAGGCAAAGGGGAGGGAAAGCATGCATAAAGTAAAGATGACGTTGTATCATGTTGTATAGTACCGACTATAGAACACAAACAAACAACCGAGAAGGGAAACTGAGGGAAATGCAACTCCACAAACCCGGTGTTTGCGAGGCCAGCACGGTAAACAAACACTCACTTGAGAGTTCAACACACGTGCAAACTTTTAGGGAGCCGAGGGAAATGCAACTCCACAAACCCGGTGTTTGCGAGGCGAAGCACGGTACACAAAAACTCACTGTAGAGTTCAACATACGTGCAAACTATTAGGGAGCCGAGGGAAATGCAACCCCACAAACCCGGTGTTTGCGAGGCGAAGCACGGTAAACAAACACTCACATTAGAGTTCAACACACGTGCAAACGTTTAGGGAGCCGAGGGAAATCGAACGAACTTGAAACCGACCTAGAAAACGTTTATACCTGAAAGGACCATGGTCTGGATTCGCAGCAGGTACTTATAAACTTGGTTGGGATGACTTCTCAACGCCTGGGCTTGTTCAACAGCAGCTAGGACAGGAATTTGTTCATCGGCCATGACTGAGTAAGGATATAGGTAGCGTAGCGAAGGGTTCTTACGCGAACTGGGCAGTAATTAGATGCAGAGCTCTTATTTATACTCGCGCTGCAAGGGACTGGCGCGAATACCCGCTCAAGTTCCTATCTATGGACATTGCTCTTTTGCATAACTTGGAATTCCAAAAATAAATTACGTTCAAGTTGTTTTGTGTATGGTGTCTCTTATTACCGTATTTCATATTCATTTACCGTATTTATTATATACAATAAAGTCATTAATTATGGTACCTGTGGCTGTAATTGGTATAACCTACCCCCTCCCTCTATTATGCCCCCCTCTCCATGCTTAATAGTATATTCTGTTTTGTTTTTCATTTGCTCTGTTTCACATTGGCCTGTAAGTCAAATACGGTATCCATTAAGAAAACAATGGAAATAAGTCGGCAAGTTTATCAACTACATTTTCCATGGGATATTCACACTTTATTAAAAATATATATATCGATCATAAATACCTTTTTATACGCAGCATGACGATGGCGCCCACCAATGACCGTTATTCGGCAGCCTTTGATCATGCTTATATTATTTAATTCTTTTTTGCTAATATTGGCTATGCCGATCCACGGATGGAGGGTTTTTGCAATGGTTGGGGATTGAGATAACGCTAGCTCTATTATTAATCAAATTTGTATTCAGTAGGCCTACGCCATATAAAATGATTGTCAGTAGGGCTCTGGAAAAAATGAAAAATATATATATATGGCTGGCGTTGTTGATCTTTCGATCGAGCCATGTTTTGGGGCAAACGTCATTCAGTGACTCCACTTTCATATGAACGTTTCCTATTAAAAGGGAATGAATGTATTATCATTTCCATTCGCCAACCCATATCACTCCAATGTGAACGTGTTGTTCTAGCTACATGTAGCTACAGTGCAACCCCATTATAGCAAATTTTAATATAACAAAGGAATGTTTTCATCCCACCATACAGTAAATGTACATATTTTAACCCGAAAACCCTGTTATAACAAACCAATTTTTACACTCCCTCCAGTTCAATTCGCTTAATTGCACTTTGCTTGAACACAGCTCATTCCCTTTTGAACGGAAATGTGTAATTTACAAACCAATGTAGGAGAGAAATAGTGTTGACGGACTGGTGTAATATTCAAAAATATTGGAATGTGCCGGTTATTGTATTCCGTGGAAAGCAAGATTGTTCAGCACTCAACGATGTAATGGCTGTCAATTTCTTGATCCACGTTTATAGCCTTGAACTTTTTTTCAGGAGAGGCTGGATCCACGCCCTCAGCTCTGTTTCAGAAGCCTCTTCCGACAAGTGGAACTTGCTGTGGATGGGATAGTGCTGGTCGAGGAAGTGCTCGGACTAACTACTTCTGGCTTTTCTTGCATTGTCTCTAATGCCTTCGATAAACCCAAAGGATTTATAAGAGTTTGAAAGGCCGTTGAAAACTCTTTGGCCTGAAAGATAAATGGCCCAGGATAAACGGATCAAGTTCCTTGCGAAACGATGAGTTTTGGACATCCAACTTAGCCAGGTCAAACCTGACTGTCTTCTTACTGTTAGGTGATTTGGCAACTTTGAATGTAATCTGTATGATGAAACATTGACTTGATTAACCGGAGTGGCATCATTGAGCAAAATCATGAAATTCACACAACGGCAAAGCATGAAAATCTACAATTATTACCAGCGGCAGTCCATATAAAAATTGAGTTAAAAGTTATAATATAGTGCAAATGCTAAACTTGTAGAGAACATAAACTTGTAGAGACAATATGAATCTGGGGACTGAATTGAAGAAGACATACATTTTGGCGCCAAATACTGGCTTGTTTATCATTGAAGGTACATAAAGGCGAGATAACCGTGTCCCATCGCATCGTTTGACCTAAATGAGGTAAGTTTCAACTACAACTGTACTTTATTTCCAAGATTACTTGTTTGGGATATTGCAGTAAAGGCGACTGAATTAAATCGTGCCAGTTGATATTGTTTGTTATGTCGATGATTCACAGATCTAAGTGGATTCTCTCGAAACCCCCAGCCACCGTTCTTCTCAAACAGTTTAATGTTTATTTTAGTGCAAGGTCTGCATTGTCGTCATCATCATCCACTGTGGGCGATCTTGAACCCTGTTTTTTTCTTCCACGCATGTTTTTTATACTCTCAAATTGTATCTTAGTGAAGGAAATCTGCATTGAAACTCAATTATTCCTAGAGCTCTAGGTGAGGCGTGTGATACCATAAGATACTTGATACAGCTGTAAAATGGTCCAACTGATGTTTTTGTTTCTTGCTCACTTCATAGATGTATCGATCAAGGGATTATAGTATTTTCTAAACACTTTGTTCTAGTTTTGAGCTATATTTTCAGAGATTTTTGCAGAATTTCAATTTCGACAACAATCCGCCATATTGCTTTTCTTCAGACTTTTAGCGAGGATTTGATTGGCTCCGACGTTTATTAGTCGAGTTCACTGTGAAATTAATTATTACCTGTGGATTGATGTTTTTTTATTCATTAGACATTCCGGAATTTATAATAATGGTATGTATAAGTCTACTAGAACATGTTTATAGTTCAATCTTGAATAAGACCTAATGATAATATTTACATTTCTACACAGTAATTACGCCCCCGACATCAACTCTATTGTTATAACAATTAAACTATATCCGGTGCCATGGTAATATATTATTGTTATGATTAAAAAAAAGAAAATAGTTATACTTTTCTTCGTTGTTTTTTTTGCTATTGCTCAATCAGAATGTGTGCTATATGATTCAAACAGCAGTGCATGGGCTCAAAAGATCACACTTCATAATTTTCAAGGTTGAGATCTGATAGTTCAACCTCACCTATCTCCATAAAGAATTACAGGCAGTCTGGTTGTTCGTCCAAACATTTCATTGAGCCTTTCTTGTAGTTCTGGCTTTAATCGCATGACATATTCACCCCTTGCCTCAAGTTCATATATCAGCTCATTTATCTTTAATTGGAATGGATAGATACCTCCCCTTTTCCCTTTCCTGATAAGACTAATATTTCCTTTTCTTCAAGTGTCTTATATCTCCTGTTTGACATGTAATCGTATTCATTTATGCGCCTTATGTCTGCATCACAACCACAACATCCCGGATGGCACTGGGGCTGTCCCCATTCAACAATCGCATTTGACCAACAATCCACACTATCCAATTCAATTGGCTGTGACAAGCCCCTCAGACATTCTCTTCTTGTGGGTATGTTTGCCAGCTGGTCAGCATCACTTCCTCCAGACCTTCCCTTCGTGTACATTTTGGACTCTTCTGTATTTGAGTGCACTTTTTTGGTCATTTTAATTTTTTACTTAAAATGGGCAATCAATCCCGGCCACAGGAAGCCCAGGAAGAGCGCGATTAGCATGTCATTCTGCAAGCAGAATGTTCTCATGCCCTTATATGGTAAAATGCACGAGTGGAATAATAAGACAGCGAGATCTACTGTCCTGATATCCCACGATATCACGGACACTTGGTTAAAATGTGCTTCTAAAGAAGTAACCATTGTATTGTTATAAAAGTTTTGAACAAATCTGCGAATGATTGAATTTTTCCCACCATTGTTTTTCAGTAATATTATTTCATTTCGGCGAAGAGTGGGATGATAAATAAATAACCGGTCAATTTTGGTTCGATTCTGCGAAATATCAGGACTCGTTAGATCTTGCCATGGGTATTTTAAAATACGAACCATGGCTCGACCTAATTCGCCGAATTTCGCTGAATCGAACCAAAATTGCCGATTATATATAAGTATTATCTGTCAAACCATCAAATAAGCTGTATATCGTTTTAACATGTCGCCGTACTCGCAATTCGTATTCGCTCTTTTTTAAAGATTTATTGAATAAACAAAAAAAATACGAAATTTGTCCTGAATCTGAAATTATGACCGGCTAAATTGTCTGACTACGGATCTATTAATCCCATGTTAACAGATTAAAATTGTCAAGAGTCCCCATCTTTCTGGAGGGAAATTTTGGCGTACATATCATATATAGTAGTAAGATTTATCGTATACCTTCTTGCGGCTCTTTTTGCCGTCAGCTGAGTGTTTGTGCCGTTCGAGCATCAAAATCAGTGCATTGTTTACAGCCCGTTTCGTTTACATTTAATTCAGTTATTTGAGTATGGCGATGGTATTTTTAATGGTCACGATGGGGAACCACTTAAAAAATCATTGTTTGTGTTAATTCGTAGGCTCGATTTCCAGCCGTGGTGGTTTGGTGCGCCCGCGATCCTCTCCCACATTAGGAGGAGGAGGTTTGGGGGAAATCGACACCCTACCAGGCTGAAAACCGAGCCTAGTTAATTCGCCGGCGTAGAAAAGAACGATATGTTCAAGACGATACTCACTCTTTCAATGACTCGCATGTAACGAGGACTCTGTTCTTTAGAGACCAAAAGCTTCCATCTTTTCTTTTTTGGATTTTGGAAAGTAAAAGTATCGATGGTCTTTCACAGGAATGATTGTGCCATCAGAGTTTATTTGAACCTGTAGAAAAAGGAATAATGAAGCAATCAATGTTACGTCATGACAATTGCAATATACTTCCGCTTACTAAAAACCCCACTAATACATGCAGTCGGAAATGCACATGTTCGTTACAACTGCAAAGTGTTTTATTTTCATATTGTTTTACCTCTCTTGACAGAACCCAGATGGTTGATTCGGGTGAACGACCAAGGATGGAGGTTGTTCGGCCAATGGCGTAGTCTGAGGACTGGGAGAAATGATTAATTTTGGACCCCATTTCACTTTTAAACATAGACTTCTCAATTGAGCACCATAGAGCGCCATTTGCCATTGGGACGTCATCTACATCACCACCATAGAATGCAAACTCTTTCTTGCACCTATTTTCAAATTCGTCTCTATCCGCATTTGCAGGAACATAGCAATATCTGCGATAAATAGAAAATATTCTAGTGAAACATAAACTACAAATGGAAAGTCACACACAGCCGTGACCGCTAATGAATGTACATGTAGCGCCAAACTAACAAAAAGTAATGGAATTAAAATAACCCACCCTTGGATTGCGTGTGGGAAAGTAGTGACCATATATGTCCATTAGTAACCTGCAATGGGATATCCATTGAACATTAGCACATAATATAATAATTGTGAAAAGCATTTTTAATCAGACAGTGTTCGCCACGTAGTCATTCTAAAGAATAACTGACTGAATTACTTACTGAAAAATATCAAAATATCCGTTGACTGAAAACGAAGAATTGATGCGTACCACCAGTTCTTTTCAAGCAAGACCGAATATTGCGACTACTATTGATTCAACGTATTTCTAGTAATAATTTCTTATCTCCTTAATGGGAACTGCAACCCAATTTGATTGAACATGAAATTCGCTAGTCGGATCTCCATTCTCATCTTTACTTGATTTCCACACTCCCATGCAATTATTTTCTTCTCCAAAGGTCTTTGATTGAGGCATACTTAATTTGTAAGAT
Organism: Actinostola sp. cb2023; assembly: GCA_033675265.1. Classification (NCBI taxonomy): domain Eukaryota; kingdom Metazoa; phylum Cnidaria; class Anthozoa; order Actiniaria; family Actinostolidae; genus Actinostola; species Actinostola sp. cb2023. The sequence goes on along the minus strand of JAUJYZ010000332.1, from coordinate 99,387 downwards.
CTGTTTCAACAAGCAGGGGAGAAAACTTGTTGTCATGCAGTAGAATACCAAAACCAAAACCAAATCTTTCTTGACATTTTACATAGGAATTGAACTTACCGTATTATTTTCAATCTGGAATAGAGTCAGTTCGTTACTACACGTTTAGTTGGTGACGGCGAGACCACTTTGTCATGCATATTGATCCCAGCTCCTTATATAAGCCTTCAGCCCTATTCATTTTGCAATAGCTCTTTTCGTAATATTTAGATACGTGTCTGAATCACATGTCCATCTCAGCGAAATTAATTTCATCTTGCGAAAGGGTTGTTTTTGATTATAAGAATAAGAATACAGCAAATATTATGAGAGCAGCAATATTGAGTGAATGAGGGAAGATATTATAATGGGACATCATATGATGCATAGTATTATTTCATTTATTTCATTCTAAAAGTTTAGAATAATCCTAAAACGCATACTTGTGACTGTTCTTGGCCATGACATGCAAATCATCGCCTACAACACGATGAAAGACATTACATCAACATGACTCATGACTGATAGATAACGGGGAGAAAGATAACGAATTTGAATCGCACTTTGATTATTCTCTGTTTGGTTAATCTTAAAGTGATTGGTCATTTGGCGCATCAAACTAAAATGTGTTTTATATAATGCTCTCAAAAGGGTTCGATCAAGCTACAAGCATGGTGTTCTGACACGCGTCACACCTACTACAATGTCAGTCAGTCATCGTTGCATTGCGCGTATGCGTTTGAAAGTCACCTCATGATCAGAATATTTAGTAATAACTAGCGTACCTATCAGTAGAAAAAGCTGACGTGTTACGGATGGTTTAGAAAGAGGATCATGAATGAATTGGGTTATGAAAAGAAATTGGCCATTTGAACTATAATTTCTCTAAGTTTCACTATAGGTTTGAGTAGTGTGTAATTGGTGTTTTTTTCGGACCCTGTGGTGATGTCATGCTGTTGTGCAAGTGTGTTGTGTACGTTGTTCGAATATGCAAAGTAAAAATATAGCCATATTCATGGCATAGCTTTTAATGGTAAGCGAAGGGGCGAAGATATAAAGTTGTTTTGGAGTGCATTAAACAGGGGCAGTAAACATTTGTCTTTGATAGCAAATGTCAGTAAAGGTGACATTTACGTCAGAAGAAGTCGTTCATTCCCAAGACTGAATTATAAATATAAAGCATTCATTCGAAGCCGGTAAATATGTAGGTCTGATCGGCGAATATCTACGTCTTTAAAGTACATGGCCGTACATGGCAAGATATGACAAGACATGGCGAGACATGGCAGTACATGGCAAGACATGGCAATACATGGCAGTGCATGGCAGTGCATGGCAAGACATGGCAAGACATGGCAGTACATGGCAAAACATGGCAGTACATGGCAAGACATGGCAAGACAACATTTACATATATTAAAAATGTAGATACTCTAACTAAATAAATGATTAAAGAACTATAAGATAAAAGCCAAAACTATGCATATATAATATACATAGAAATGGAAACTAATGAGGAATAGACAGAACAAATGTTCTAACTAATTAGTTTCCATTTCTATACTTATCATTAGTTCTTTATCACTATAATATACATTCTGTGTGTATATAAAAGACAGAAAGAATAAATTCAGTATTCTTCAAATCAATGATATTTTAAAAATCAGATCATTAATAAAAGTGATCACTGATGAAGGTAGTTTTCTTCCATCTTGAATCTGCAAAATGGATTTTTGCAAATAAGTAAACATGTTTGAAAGCCAAGGTGGATAATTGTACAAAAAAAGCATAGTATGTAGCCATCAGGCCAAGTGAAGCTTTTTCATATGGACACATATATAATACATGTAAATGAAATATTACGAATCATACATTCTCGTTGTTTATTTCTAGCAATAAATTAATATTCCAATGTTCTGCCCATTAACTCATTATGACATTTGTGTCATCTGAAAAAAAAATATATATGTCTAGAAATACCCCAATATTACAGACACAGTTAACAAATTGATATCTGTATTTTTTTTGTCTGTCCTCTTATTAATGATAAATTTCGTCATAACATTGTCAAAGTAGTCTGGATCATTGAGTGCCGGGATTGAAGGATTGAAGTCCAAGTACACCAAGTTTACAAAGCATTCATGGAGGATCGAGTATGGAATATTACTGAACAAGTGATAAAAAGTTTCTGAGTAGACTCTTCCTCAACAAAGAATATCTATTTATAAATTAATTGTAATATTGAATGATAATGAAATAAACGCATACAAATACGATCACGAAAGAAGATATAACAAAGACGACGTGTTGGTGTCTGAAAAACACAACGAAGCGATAAGTAGTGTTTAATAAACGAGCAGGAGTGTTTTATCAGGACCTTTATATCCCAGTAATATACCATCATTCTTAAAGCCCGGGGGGATTTGATGTCGGTCCCAGGGGAAAGCGGGGCTGAATGAGCAAAACCATTGTTATGATAATGATGAATTCTCTCGGGTACTTTATAACATGTGTACATTTTGTAAGCTTTAGGGTCTTTATCAGCGAATTTCTAATGAGAGAAATCTTAAAGACATTCTCAAATAATAATTCCGTGGCCAAGTCAAAAATGTATACACACGGAGAACACGTTAAGGCTGATTTAGACGGCACGACTTTTGCCTACAACTGTCGCACACAACTTGCTTACAACTTGACTTACATACCATTTACACAGCTACAACTTTTAGCTCACAACACTACAAAATCGTGTACAACTTGTTCGGTTTGGATTTTGCCGCTCGAGCATCTCTTTAAATAATCTTTGTTGCGGCATCTTTCTCCTCGCTCCACAAGATTACAAGTTTTTCGATGTCTTCCTCTAACCATTCTTGTTTCACTTTCTTGGAAACCGGAGCTTTGTTTACATTGTCCGCCATTTTAAAGTCAAGTACCTTCCCCGCGCTACTCCCCTTCGGCAAAATTGTTTCAAGATACGCCATTTTACGCCATATTTTTACTTTATTTGGCTACGACTGTCGCAGGGTTTTGAAACATGATTCAAAATCCCTACAACTTTTTTCGTGTTGTGTGCAACAGTCGTGAGCAAGTTGTAGGCTGATTTACACGAAACGATTCGTGCCGTAAGTAAGCGCGAGCAAGTTGTGTGCGACAGTTGTAGGCAAAAGTCGTGACGTCTAAATCAGCCTTTACGGATGTTTTGACGTGACAGATCGTGACAAAACCGGTTTGTCCAAGTTTGCAAATAAGGCAATTGCTTGTTCATAACATGGAAGTGAGGTTCCAATCTCGTGCGCTCAGGAGTTCCCGTCAAACTTCTCGTCGCTTTGCGACTCGCCAGGTCCCAAGAGTGAAATAGGACTATACCCTGGCATCCAGGGTATAGTCTATGCAGTCCTCACTCACGAGTGTTTTACTGCAGTCACACTTGAATGCAGTATTGGTGAAAGGCAAAAATAATTGCTGTATTATGTCTGTGAACTACACTGTCGCACGTTTATTACAATAATCAAATAGTCTGGTCTTACAACACATGTTATATATGACGATGTATAGATTTACAATCACGTGATTGAGTAACGCAATATAGTGTAACTCCCCTTTGAAGAAAGCAAATATTGAAGATAAAACAAAACAAGTTATGCGAGTTAGAAACTCTGAATCTGGAGTTTGTTATTTACTGCCCTTCAGGTATAGCGGACGGGTGGTTTTATCACAAGCCCTGATCTTGTGGTGTAGGTAGTGGAGCTGTTGTAAGGTCATCAGCTTGTTCCTTCGGAGTGTCCTTAGGAGTGCCCTTGGGTGTTTCCTTTGACTTTTCCCTCGACAGGTATTTTCTATTCCTCCTGTACTCTCCTCCATCATCCGTCGTAACCATGTAACTACCGGCTTCCATTCTAGGTCTTGACTGATTCGTACGATGTCGCCTGGAGCTAGAGGCTCTAAAGGTTTGACATTCTTATTCAATCATACACATGAATGTGGCAACTTTTTCTTCAGATTTTTTTCTTTCATGGGCGCATTTCCATTTTCGCCAGGCTTTAGAGAGGTTCGATTCTGAGGAGAATGGTAATTCCGCCGGACCTTTGATGCTGTTGATTGTGCTTTGTATAAAACGATCTGCTCACTGAGCTTGAAATTAGTTTCGGTTTTACTTTCTGACACCATGTATTAAGTATGTGAACTACACTGTAACACGTTTGTTACAAGAATCAATTAGTCTAGTATTATATATATGATGTATAGATTTACAATCACGTGATGGAGTAACAGAATATAGTGCACCGGAGTGCGAATTTATAAATTTCGCGAACCAAATATTCAGATCTCGCCATATTTAGTCTTATTTAGCCGCCTATGCAACCGTCCTTTTTTTTTTTGCTCAATATTTAAATAACTTTCTGTTCTACACTTCAAGTTGTCCTTTCAGAAAATTGGATCAAATACTTTTTCGTACACCATCACTTCGGTACTCTATTGTTGAATAAACCAACATATGAAAAAGCTTTTGATATGTTAGGTTAATTAGCTCCAAACTGTTCTAATTATGACCTATCAGTCCATATTTTGATCCTTTAATCTTTGATATTCATCTTCTTTGTTGATGGAAAAAGTTTATTTTCATCTGTAAGAGAAAACGAGCTCATTTTTTAGGTAGCTCATCTACCAAAGGAATCTGGTTTCTTTGTGGATCCACCTTCCATTGTAGGAGCCTTTCCAATAATTCATTTTGAAGGTGTCATCGAAGAACTTTACCAATCACTGGTTCTTTGTCCCAATTGGATAGCTTCACAGCAACAAAAGACACAATTTCTATATTGTCTATCCAGTTATCCACAGTCTCCTCTGGATTTTCTCTCTCATGTAGGTGGTCGTCTATATCTAATAACCGCCTGCCCAATTGGCATACATTGTCACGTCAGCAACTTCTCACATGCGACTGTATATGCACACTATGTTGAAAGAGCAATAGCAAAGATAAGTAAGTCCCGGGTCGCACTAGAGCCGAAAAACTGAAATTTGACGACCAAAATATTTGTCTAAAGCGGAAGCCAATTAAATTAATTTTGGTTCAAAATCAGATTTGTTCAATTTTCAAGAGTGTCAAAGGTCACCACAGCATCAGTTTAATGTACCATTATACTAATATAATCAAGACAATACGCTTATTGGCGTTGGGCCCGTGGGGGACTCCCATATATAAAGTGGTTGGGATGCTCGTTGAAATCTGCAATCGAGTATGACTGTGAACGGGAATGATAAACACTAATGCAACTCTTGCTAAGCAGGTTTTACACATCTCGTAATTGGAGGGACGGTATATTCCCGGCCTATCTAATCAACGAGTTAATTCTGAATGGCTTGAGTTTCCTTGCCACTGCATTTTCCCAAAAATACCTTTATAATAAAAGTACGTGGTTCAAAGAAAATTGTCTGGGCTGAGAATGAAAACGTGTGTCTCGGTCAGTTCAGTTCGTTCCTGATCTCTTTGTTCTTCACAGCTCAGTGCCTCACCGAATGGACATGACAACATGAATTCCTAAAGTGCGGAACTATGGAACTATAGACATAATCATAGTAGCTTTTATAACAAAAACAAACGCGCCTTCATTACAACAAACGAAAAACTTTATCAGAACCATCTGACCATATGCATGAATATGCAACCTCAACTGGACGTTCGAAGTGCGTACTGAAGACGGACGATTCGGAGATCTTTATCTATCCTCACCGACACATAGTCTCCCTAGTCACGCAACTGTCATTGTCATAAATGTCCGAGTGTACGCTCATTGAGCGTCTTGTTTTTGTTAGGCCACAGAATGAAAAAGAATGCGAAGTATTTGATCGTATCGGTGCACAAAATGCGAAGTATGTGACCGTATCGAGTTTCAAGATATTACCCACCAGATAACTGATGTCGCTGTGCTTGCTGCATAACTGCCGTCACGCCGTGGTTTCAAAAACCCGTTTAAAAGGTATCCGACAATAAAATGAAACACATTTCTGAGAAGTATAGTGATTGAAGTTTATTTTATTCCACGTTTGAAACATTCAGAAGGAAAAGGAATCGTAAAAATCGTACTTCAAAACTTCATCAAAGCAAATAGGCCGTCATCAACGCCACGGACTATAAAGCAAGTTCAATGTACGACATTAGGGGATAAACACTTTTATGTATCCAACTTGAAGGAAAGAAACGCTCCTCTCACATATGTCACACTCGCTGTTCGTCAATGTAAAGGTTTTGGGAATGATTTTCAGACACATCGAAGGCATGACTTCCGAAATTTATAGGCAGAGACAGACGTTCGAAGTACGTACTGCAGACGGACGATTCAGAGATCTTGATCTATCCTCACCGACACAGTCTCCCTCGTCACGCAACTGTCATTGTCATTGTCATATAAATAAATGTCCGAGTGTACGCTCATTGAGCGTCTTGTTAGTCGTGCTTCCTGTGGAAGACCCGACTCTAAAAATGAGAAGCGTTCTTTGTCGTTGACCTCAAATGGCATACTGGGTTCTACAGCGCATGCGCCCTGTGCCGGCCGCTCAGATAATTACCGAAGGCTCTGATCAACACGGGACATTCTTCACAAACAAATATTGCTCAAAACAACTGAAATATTGCTCAAATGACTTCACATGTTGACTTAATGATGAAATAATGGGGATCAAAGCAAAATGCGAGAAGTTTAAGAGAAATATGCTATCAGTATCGCACATGAGTATTGCACAACTGTGACACAAGATTGAAATCTAAACGAAGTCATTGTAAGCTTATAACACTGATAGATCTCTATTTTGCTGAGTTTTGAAATCGGTTCAGTTGTAAGTAAATCACTGATTTGAATGCCCAGAATGCAGGAAATGTTGTACATGACCCGGGGTTCATGATTGTTCGAGTCACCATGCATGTGGATCACGCTGCGATGTCTAGTTTATTTATATGGATATATTTATGGCACCAAATAAACTTGTCATTGTCATTTCTATGATTCGCTGCAAACATTGTCAGTTGGAGGAAGATTACTAGTATGTCGTCTTGTTTTCAAAATTACCACAATAATTCATAGAGATATGGATTCATCATTCCAGTCTGTACTAGTACTGCAAAGGGTTTAGAGATCTTTAAAACTTAGAACGAAGTTGATACACGCAGTGAAGAGAACAGTTGTGAGGTTTTCAGACTGACCAAGTCGATGTACCTATTTATTTGCACTTCATCCAAACACTGTTTAATCACTCTGCAATGTCTAGTTTATATCTACGCTATTTGTATTTGTATGGATACATGTATATTTATGGTACCAAATAAACTATGTCATTGTCATTCATTCATGATTCGCTGAGTTTGTGAAATTGCAAGGAAAGCATATATATTGTTCTACCGCAAACACTGTTTTAATCGCACTAAGATATCTATATTTAGTTCAAATAGGCTACATTTCAGTTAGAAGCTCGACTTTACGCTAGTAGAGCGTCTAGTTTCCCCGTTGTCTTGCCTCGGACACACGACTTTGACAAAGTGTCTTTTGCAAAAAAAAACATCTACAAGTGCGCTCAGGTACTCCTGCCACTTGATGTATGTGGCACAGAGAGCCCTCTGGCCAGGGTACCAGTAGACATTGCTGCCCTCGACGACCTCTTTCATCTAAAATTTTAAACGATATATAAATTAGCATTTTCATAAAGACAGTGGACAGTAGTTGGACGCTGAACTTTTCTTTGATTTGCTCGTATCAAATAACTGCTGGACTCGTAATATTAAATATTGGGGCAGCTATAATTTCAAGCAATTTGTCAACTGATTCCCTTGGGATCGGAGGTCCAGTTTAGACGTATATGGTTGGAAATCCTACAGTAAAGTACATTATATGTATCAGTGTTATTTATAGTATAATTTATTATGCATATTATAATGAGGGTTTATTACGCTGGTAGGCAACTCTTGCCTCCAACAAAGGTCTTCATACAAAATTTCGATTTTTGAAAATTCATATCTTCGCAATTTGTGAAGCGATCTTTTCCAAACTTCACATTTTTACTAATTTCAACGAGCTCTTTCCAGCTATGGTAATCATTTTTTGTCCTACGAGTTTTGAAATTACATGATAAACCCTCATTGAAGAACATATATATTTTTTGTATTTCACAACGTATATAAAATAAAATTACATACTTGAAATTCTGCAGCAAGTTGTGGGTCCAGCACTCCTGCAGCAGGTTTGTCATTAATAATCTCCGCCACTGTTTTGGCCTTCACTGCAATTAATAAAGTTTTTAAAATGAATCACCACATTACATTCTCTGATATACGTGATTGTGATTATCTTTTATTTGTATATTAATTTAAAACAATCATTTGGACAATAATTTTGTCTGGACATAAATTCACATTTACCTGCTTGATTCAGCTTTCTTTTTAGATTGCTAATGTGTACCCTCATGGGTTTGTTTTGCTTGATATGCAACATACAGGATGGATTGTTGCAATCGGTTTCAATTTCCAGGTCGTCATCTTCAGTGTCTTCATGCTCTTGTTGGCGGACCAGTTGTGCGGGTTGTCGTCGATGGGGTTGTGGTTGTTAGGGACTTTAAGACTCGCCGACTACCGACTACGACTACGAATGGACGTGACTTTAACGTGTCTGGGGTACTGGGTTCTAGTACGAAGTCACGGCGCGAAATTTGAAACATTAAGATTCGACCGCCACGGTATCGACTACGTGATCAGTCTACAACATTTTAACTTTCGAAAATGTCATTTGAAGATGTAAGAAATGCTTTGATTTTTGAATTTGCAGAAGGCGTACTAAGTGATGAAGAGTTTTTAATTCTATACGAGTATTATCAGTCCGACAATCCTGCTTATCCTTTCTGGGAATGTGACGCATTTTTGTCTCGATAGCCTCAATTCTAGCGAGTGCAAGGCAGAATTTAGAGTGGAAAAAGAAGACATCCCACATCTAGCTAGTCTCCCTCGCAGCCGTGCTAAGTGTCGTCACGCAACGCTCTCTCCCCTCAGACACGGCTGCTTACCCGAGCTAAACATTCCGTTCCAATTGTAAGTGTTTAGCCAATCATATCACGTTATTCGATATTCATGTTCACTGGTTGTCAACAACTCGACACTCCCATGCTCATGTTTCGTTGTTTATTTACCTAAGAACATTGCAAAGTTAGGAAATGAATTCACATACACGATTTACTAGTCTTCTTGGCAGCCGTGTTTAGTGTATTGGTTTAGTGTATTGCCCAGTTAAACTCTTTGATACTCGTTCATATGAAATTATTTCGCTGCAAGGCAAAACGCTTCGTCAATGGACGTCATCTTGTTTGTCACTGGTCTTTGGTATGTTCGGTATGGCGCGAACCTTGGCCTGTTTTCGGGCAAAGAGCTCTGATTGGCTAATTCTGTGGAACGGAATGTTTAGCTCGGGTAAGCAGCCGTGTCTGAGGGGAGAGAGCGTTGCGTGACGACACTTAGCACGGCTGCGAGGGAGACTAACATCTAGCCATCTCACTTGGAGTTCCAAATAAATTTAAATGCAGCCAAGGCACAGTTTGTAGTGGTTTAGAGGGACTCTGCTTACTCTTGAAGCGTTTAGCTTACCCTTGTAGATACAGTGACCTTATTCACAGATTTGGGAGACCTGTACCAGAGCTTTGTATGCTGACTAACGTTGTTCTCGACTGGGTGTATGATACTCATGGACATCGATTGACATCCTGGAACCAGCCTTTCCTTTCTCCTTTGTGTCTGGAACAATATTCTCAAACAATAAGAAGAAAGGGAAGTCCACTTACTAATTGCTTTGGTTTCATTGATGGAACCGTGCGTCAAATATCACGTCCTGGACAAAATCAAAGAGTAGTTTATAATGGCCACAAAAGAGTTCACAGCCTCAAATTTCAGTCATTGGCTATTCCAAATGGTCTCATTGCTAATCTGTTTGGTCCAATTGAGGGGCGTCGCCATGATGCTGGAATGCTTGCCGATTCAAATTTATTGAATGCACTTCAAAGGAATGCACACGTCAGAGCTGGAAACCCTCTTTGTATTTATGGAGATATGGCCTACCCTCTACGCCCTCAGCTCATGTGTCCCTACCGACCAACTGACTACCCTATACTTACTCCAGACATGCAGGTATTTAACAGGGCAATGAGTGAATTACGTGTGTCTGTTGAGTGGCTATTTGGAGATGTTTCAAACTATATCAAATTCATTGATTATAAGAAGAATCTGAAACAAGGGATGAGCTCTGTTGGAAAGCAATACATGGTCAGTGCCCTTTTGAGAAATTGCCTCACCTGCTTGTATGGAAACAGTGCATATACATTCTTTGATTTAGAGCCTCCAACCATTAATAACTACCTTGCATGACTTTTGATTAATGTAATCATTACTTTCCCTTTCAAGATACCTCTTTAAATGACTGGTTATTAGGGGGAAGGGTCAGAGATTTCAATCAAAATGAACTCAGTCAAATTCTCGTGTAGAGTGATTTTACTTAGGTAACCCATGAAATATTATAAGATCCAGTTTACATGAAGTTAGGGTATCCCTAGCACTAGGGATAACTCTTTTGTTTTTAGTGTCCCAGAGAAAACAAAACAAGAGTCATCCCTAGTGCTAGGGTTATAATTACCCTACCTGATGTAAACAAGGTCTAATACGTACTTGGTAGACCTTTTTCCATTTTCCATTCTTTTGTGTCTATTTGACTATTATCACTAACTATAAGCTTTTCTTTCATGAGTTAAGTAAATTAAAATCACTCTAATTAATTGAATAAAGACATCACAACTGAAAATACATTTTAATTTCACTCGAACAGTGTAGTCCTTGATGTCAAATAACATGAAACCATGTCAACTTTATACATGTAATACCTAGAATGTATTTTAAAGTAGCCATATGCAAAGTAAAGCATTAGAGTGATTTCATTTAACCCGTGAAACAAAATCTAATAGTCAATGTCTAATAGTCAATACGAAACAAAAGAAAACAATGGAATTAGTGTCTTCTAAGGTGTATTAGACTAATATCTATTTCACGGGTTAAATGAAACCACTAGCTCTATCAGTTTATTTCTGTCCATATCAATAGTGTATCAAAGTCCTCAATTGCAAACAGCAATAGAATAAAGCTTACAGTTTATGAACCCAACAAAAATATGTAGCAAACCTTGTCAACTTGTTAAGTGATATATCCTGATGTGTTTTAAAAGTAGAGTGCTCACACTTAGTCCATGAAACAGAACTAAAACTAAATAATAATACTATTACTAAATAGTGCAGAATCCTTTGTTTTCTATTGTTTAATTAGTGCTTCTTAGTACTAATTAGTTTGTACTCTTTCATGGATTGAGTGTGAGCATCTACCCTTATGCAAACTTTATTTACTTACATGTAGTAAAGCATTTACAGCTTATTCCACTATTAAAATCTTCAAAAAGCAATATAACCATATTTTATGAACCTATAACACAGCTTGGTATACCTTTTCACACTATCAGATCATGGTGACTTGGACAGCTTTGCCAACAGTGCAACCATCGATGGGATTGCAATTGCATTTGTTGTTGGATTTGTTGTTGCTGTTGTTGCTGCTGGATGACTGCCTGTTTTTGCTGTGAAAGCAAGTATGCTTGCATTTGATCTTGCTTCTTTATTTCCAGCTCTAGTTTCTTTTGTTCCATTTCAAATTGATGTTTCCTTATTTCGATTTCCTCTTTTTTCATCTCAACATCAGAAGAATGCCTTATTTGCATATATTCAAGAGCATCATTTCCCTTCCTCCTCTTTCTACTACTTCTTGGCTTGGTATATGAATCACTAGAAGACTCTTCAGAGTCACTTCTATCATCTAAATTGCTAGCATCATTCTCACTCTTCGTTGACTTGCTCCAAGTTTTCATGGCTTGATCTCTAATTGTCATTGCCTTCGCTCTTTCATTAGCTTTCACTTGTGAGGATTTGTTTGGCATGCTGTTTCTAATTATGGTTTGAATCTCTTCCAAAACCAATTCAACTTCAGTGAGATCATCAGGACTAGTACCTGATGAGTTATCCTCTTTTCTTATCTTAGCACTGAACTCACTCAAAAGCCTGTTAAACCTCTCCCTCACGGAACGCTGATCCCTAGAAAAGTCTTTGAAACGTGGATGTGCATTAAGGGAATTAGCGATTTCTGTCCACTTTATCCCGGCCTCTTTGGAACCAACTCCAGGTATGGTTGTTGCATACGCACTTCCCTTATAAGCGCAATATCCTTTGAATCATCCCACCTAGGCCTAAAAAAAATAAACCATGATCTTTATTTAATTTAGACATGTTCATATATAGGTACTAAACCATATTAGTCCGGCAGATAAGTGCAAATATTGTGCCTTTTATGATAAAAGCATGAAAGTTGGCACAAAGTTAAGGCTTACCCTAAGGAGTATTTCTGAGGGTAGGGCCATTTGAGATTTTTTCATTTAAGGAAATGACAACCGTTTTTAAAAAAATAGCCAAAATCATCATTTGGGCTTCCTGTGTAATTTCTTGAAATCACTTAAATATTACCCAAAACACGTGATAATGCACCATTTAGTGCAAATGTAGTGTCAAAACACCTATGAGGGTTTACCTAAGGAAATTTCTAAAACAATTGTGAAAAACACCTTTAGTTATTTATCACCATGTTCATAACTACAGGCTGGCGCCAGTTCAAAATTGCATTGGAAATTTGACTTTTCACTCCCGTCAATCACTCAGTGCATGAGTGATCTAAAAATAGTGCAATCGCCATAAATGCAATCGACGGTGTGGTATATCACATGATTACTGAATAATTGACGGGAGCGAAAAGCCAATCACTTCCAATGTGAATTTGAACTGGTGCCAGAGCGTAGTTATGAACATGGCGATAAAATGGATTTATGACTGTGAGCAGAGTCCATCACACTTGCAGAGGGCAGTACATGGTAGTTCTGCTTTTACACACTTGCATCGTGCACCACAGCTCTTTTTGCACCCACAGCGTAGCAGTTCGCGGCAGACTTGTGTGGCCTCAGGGAGATCTGTCCAGGAAATAGCCCATCCATTGTCTGTTCTTACCCATCCCCAATTTTGTGGTGAAGGAAGCACAGGGATGGCGATATGCATCTGGGACCAGCAATGGCCAGCCTGGTAGGTGGCTCTTTTCGTGTGTTGAATGAGTGCTGCACGTGTTGGAGGAAGACAGTCTATAGCTCTAGCTTTTTGACAGAAAAGCTGCTTTCGAGCTTGATCGATACTGGCCTGACTGCTAGTACGATCATATAGCAACACCACAAATCTCTCCAGTGGGTCCAGCCATTGTTCAATAGTTGCCGGTAAAGAAGCTAATGCAGAAAATGCAGCCGTAACTTCATCAAATGTATTCCACGTATGCCATGCTGTCTTGTTTCCTTTGCCAGCAAAGGAAGAGACAGTGTCACAACGGTAAATGCATGGAACATAGGTATGGCACTACTGTGGTCAGGACCAAGCTTTTCTGCAATTGTATGCGCTGCTATGAACCTAAACGTTTTTCCTGTACCAAAAGCGATCCACAGCTCAGCGATGTTAAGCTGAGAGGCAGATGTAACTGCAAGTACTACGACATCCGTATCAACAGTGCGCACTGTCACTTTTGAATGACCTTTCTTCACAGCATCATTTAAGTGAAGCATCATTCGTGTATCTGCTTCCTCATGAGTGCAGGGGGAAAGTCCAGATAAGTCCTGTTGGTGGTTACATAACACAAGATTATCCACTGTGGTGACAACTTGCTTATCAGTGTCAATCGACATCGCTGCATTTGCCAGGAAGACGAACAGCTCTTTCTTGTTCTCGTCAATTCGGAGAAACTCATTCCACTTTCCAGGAATAGCACTAGATGGCTCAACACGTCTTCTCACTCCTTTACCTACATATATATAATATATTTGTAAATATTCTATATGTATCATTTTAGATCTACATATATATTGTACAAATATTTAGATTAAGTACCAAAATAAATATGTATGTATGTTACCTCGCTTGGATCTTGTTTCAGCTTTTAAGCTGTCATGAAAATACACATCCCACACGATATCAACTCTATTGGCATTCCTCAATTGGGCTGTTATGTATGGCAAGAAGACGAGAGTTGCATAATCCTGGAAGGTTTTTGCTGCACCAGGTTTCAGCATGTTTACAATTGCTGCCGCATCGATGATAATAACTGTTACAGTAGGATTGACAAGGTTGTTTTCTTGTGGTGGAATAAGATTTTCCAAACAGTGTACCAGGTCGGACTTTGTTCCAGACCTCATTGCACCGGCTTGTGATAGCGATGGAGGAAAAGCATGATTTTCATGCTTGAAAAACTCGTCGAGATCACCATTACGGATCTGACATGCTATGTACAGTCGAGAGAATAGCGAACAGTCATTTTTTAGCGATATAACTTTGTGCTGTGCTTTTGACTTTTCTTGTGCTAGAGGCTTACTAAAGAGCGGGAGCTTGTTCCTCTTGATGGGCTCTGTAATGGGCTTTGTTCTATTAACAAGTCGTTCAGTGACAAAGTTCTCATACTGTTGTTTTCCAAGTGTTTCAATATGACGGACATTGTTAACAATCGCTGTATTGGCAATATCTCTGCTGTCTAGAACAAGAAGGTCGCCACTGTTGTCACTAAATGGATTTCCCATCTCTTCTATGACATCTGTTAAGGATTTAACGTTACGATGAAATGCAACTTGCATATGCTTTGCTTCTTCGTGATGTCGAAAATCTGTGGTCTTCTTCTTTTCAGTCGTAGCTTCAAACTCTGAAATAACTCGGGCCATCTCAGGACCGGAAACCATCCAACGTCGTAATGCCGCTGGGTTTTCTGTTAAGCCAACTGCGCCGCCATCTCCTTTTACACAAGCATTGCTCTGTTCATGGGCGTGGTCTATGGCTATGGCGGAAATCTGTTGGAGGACTTCTTTACGGTGAAGTTTCCCTTGTTGAACTCATTGAAGACGTGTGGGTGAGTTCTGTCCAGTGCAACCATGTCTCGCAAATGAACTGGTATCCATCTAGCATAGTTGGGGTGGTCCAAGGAGAAGAACCAAGGAACAATCTTAGTGAGAGCATCTATGTAAAGTAGGAAATTTGCTTCTCTTATAGATCTAACAAACAACATCACCAGTAGCTCCAACTGCAGAATGATGAACCAGAACTGGAATTGAGGAGATGACTTGGTTTGCATGTCGCACCACTCTTCCAAACACATTGCGTCTTCTTCTTTCACACTATCTCTATACTCTGTGTACGCCTTACGAAGGAGTAAGTATAGACTGCTAGATGTAACCTGGTGAGCTCGTCTTGTACGTGTGATGTGAGAGGCTTTCAGAAAAGAATCCGCTGTACCAGAGGAGGCAACATTTGCTTTCACCAATGCACCTGTCCATCCACTACTTTCAAGAAGATCACCGAGCACCTGAATGAATGAATGAATGAAAATTGTATTGATGTGTCAAAAGTATCTAACCGAGTTGCATTAATGCTGGCCCACTACTCTGTAGTTTGAGCACTTTGGCATGGTACAGTGAACCTTTTAAACTGCCTTGTTGCAAGCTTGCTTGCTTCATAGCTAGGGTTCAGTCTGAAACCTCTGTTCTGCACTGATGAGCTCACAAAGAGCGAAACAGTACTGTCTGCAGATTGAGTAGAATATATAGAATATATAATAACCTTTAAAGCCGTCATCTCGATGTGTAGTCCACCAAACATCACAACAAATTGGTTTTCTCCATGACTTTCTGGCCAACTCCACTGGATGTTTTTTGCTATTGCATATAAGGGCTGGTCAAATGTAACAACAGGTACTTGGCCAGGATTCAGAATTTCCAATGCTTTTTTCACAACATCCATGGAATGGCGGATCATGGCTACAGATTTTGCTTCATCATAAAAAAGCGGGAGAAGGGAAGTGATTGATTGTCTGCTATCTTTATCACTGGGCTGACAGCTAGCATGATATGCAGCCCAGGAGAGTGCCTCATCTCCCTCAAAGGTGTCATGGAACATAATCTCTCTAACCTCTTCTAACCATCTGCGAATGTCATAAAAACAACCACAATTAATATCATGTCATCTATAGTCATCTATAATTTTGCATGTGATCAATAAGTTACCTGTATTCCTTCTGCATAGCTTGAGTGATGAGTTGGCAGTCAGATTTGTTAGAGCCATCCAGCTTTGGTAGCGGGGGGTCATTTTTGCAACATACAACAGGTGTTACCGTCGCATATGATTCAGGAAGGCTAGCGATCTTCTTTTCTTTACTGCTACAATCTGGAACTGGAACATCTCGTACAATTCCAGAGAAGTTGTCATCTGCATGCTGAAACAACGATATTCCAGTGCCATGGAATGAGTCGTGAGCGGTTGTCGAGCTTGGATTATGGTCAATGTTATCTACTGCTGCGGTAGTGAACAGTTTTCCTCTGAGATTTGGTGGACATACGGCCTTTTCTGACTCGTAGAAACGACAAATATTATTGCCAAGTTCTGTGGATATATCAAGTACTCTGTCATACGATATACTCAGTCCAAGACTAAACAGAGTGTCCACGAGTTCACGCTTGCGTGTCTTTGTATGAACCATTAAGCCAAGATAAATTGGTAGTGGAGTTTCGCGTTTAAGACTATGCCTGACAGAACTTGTTTCTGTAGCATTAGTTTTTTCCCTGCGTCGTATTGAGCTGTTGTATATCAATAACTGTGAAATCGTCAAAGCTGACTGAAGATATGAGGTACAGTTTGCGGACTGGGTTTTGATGTTAGGCCCATTTAATACCATTGAAACCAATGCCAAAAGTGAAACAGGCACAGAACTTTCTTGACACTCAGTGTCAAATGACCCATTGAAACTGATCTTTCTTTTAAACATCTCTCTCCTGACAATGGCTGCAGCTCTAGCAAGATGAACAGCATCATTATCGGCATCATATTCACATGCTTTTCCTAAAGCATTTCCAATATCATTGTTGAAAACAAGAAGGACTTCACGGCCTTGTTTGATAGCTGTCAAGTCAGGAAAATAACTCAGTATTCTGTATTTAAGTTTGGTGGAGTGAATACGTCCTGTTACGTTTGTTCCAAGTTGCTGTAATCTTGCCTTGTACAGAATAACTAGGTCCGAAATCTTAAACATTGGGGCAACACCGTTATCTAAGCGACTATCTTCAATGTATGATACAAGTCCTGCAAATGCAAGTCCATGGTTAACTTTGTCCAAGTCGGCTTCATCGCCTGCTTTTGTGTCACGTGCTTTGTTATACAGAGATACAAGACATTGTAGATGATACTTTGCTTCTTGAGCAATAAGGTCTCCACCACTTAATTTTGCTAGAAGTCGTTGGTCCTGTAGTTGGTAGGCACACTGCCTGACACGTGTATCAAGTTCAAACGTTGAAACATTGTGTAGTGAAGAATCCTCGTCAGCTTCAGGTTTCTCACAGAAGAAACACACTTTTGTGGTGGTAGAAGGTGCTTGGACTATGCTTTTACGAGTAAATTTCTTAGGGACACCAGGAAATTCTTCATCATTAACAGCCTTTCTTTTCCTGAGTGCACGTTCGAGTTTTGTTTTATTATACTTAAGTCTGCACGAATCGTGCCACTTGGCTTCATGGTTTATCAATGTTGCTTCAGTACCTGTTCCTTCATTAAGTCTTGATAGGCTTAGAGATTTTGGCAAAGAGCTAATGCTGTCAAAACGCTGAAGAATATCAGCAAGAGTATTATATCCTGCTCCAAGAGTGTTAGATTTCGAATTTACAGCTGGGCAACGAAGTGCTTCTGTTGTTTTTTCCTGGCATATAATACATTTTATCCAGTCAGTTGTTAGGTTTGATGTACCAGAAGTATCCTCTGATGGAAGTTGTGGCTCCACAAGTTTGTACTGCTTTGACATTCGACGAAAATCAACGATATACTTACAGAAGTGTCAATGACGCCATTTTGAAAACACAGGGAACCCAAGCCATGAGACAGGAATCCCAAATAATAAAATTTGTACTAATATTACAAATAAATCATGTTGTATCTCCTTATTAAGCAAGTTAAACATATTGTTAAATGTATGGAGAAACAATTAATTTAATTTTGCAGATAAGTTTGATTTTAACAATTGAAGACAACTTTATTTGTCAAGTCACCACAGGAAGCCCACACACAGTTTTCGTATAAAAGTATTTGTTTATGCCACTACCTTAAGAGAGAAAATCTGGGATGGCCCTACCCCCAGAAATGTTTCTTAGTGTAACCCCTAACTTTGGACCAAATTTCATGCTTTTATCATAAAAGGCACAATTCACTCAAAAACTTTCACATATCTGCCGCACTATATATAATGAACTATTCCAACATTATACAGGCATGGTTATAAACGAGAGAGACTTCATTTATGACTGAAGCTAGAACATATAAGACATTTAAATATGCATAATAGAATATACAAACACTAAAACCATGCAATGTTTGCACTAATTAGAACTACTCAATAGTAGTAATAATTTAAACAATAGAAAACAATAGACTAGCAATGTCACTATTTAGTACTAAATCAGTAGTAATATTTATGATACACGGATTTAGTGTTTGTACTCTTTAATCGGATAACTTCCATCTATGAGGTTTAATTTCTTACTTCGATTTAGAAGTCGTCTGTGACTGTGGGCATGCCTCTGCAGTCTGGCATGGAATTGTGATACTAAATTAAAATATCCAAAAGGTTTCAGTTATTACATGTATTTGTAGGTCTTCGGAATAGTTATGTTCTGGATTTTACACATAATTTTACTTACCCATTAACTTGGTAGGCCATTGTTTATGTTACTGATATCACTACATACAAGAAAATATGAAGTTCAGGGTTATTTTAATACATCAGCGACACTAGCACTGATCCAGCATTCGTTTCAGTACGGTCTTCCCTAAAAAACTCGATGAAATTGTCGCTATAATAGCCAAACTACGATAAAATATGATCTTAGGGTATTTACAAGGCTTTAGGCCAGCCTTTTCATTATTTGTAATTCATAAAAAGCAATAATTAATCGCTTAAAAGACGACTACACACTTGACTACGTAAAACATGGCGATTACTTACCGTCGTGGGAAGGCTACGAATGTAGTACGGTGGGATGCACCAACATGCTTGTCTCGTCCCAGTCCACTTCCGGTACTCGTCCGTAGTCGTAGTCGGTAGTCGGCGAGTCTTAAAGTCCCTGTTGTCGGTCCTGTGGGTGATTCGTTGCTGCTGTTTGTTGACTGCATGGTGTTTGTTGATGTACGTGATTGGTTGGTGTTAGGCGGGTTGGTGTTGGTGTTAGGCGGGTTGGTGTTGGTGTTAGGTGGGTTGGTGTTGGTGTTAGGCGGGTTGGTGTTGGTGTTAGGCGGGTTGGTGTTAGGCGGGTTGGTGTTGGTGTTAGGCGGGTTGGTGTTGGTGTTAGGCGGGTTGGTGTTGGTGTGTTAGCGGGTTGGTGTTAGGCGGGTTCGTGTTAGGTGGGTTGGTGTTAGGTGGATTGCTGTTTGTTGGACTGTATTTTGTTTAAACGTTTACAGAAGAGCCAGAGGTCGACAAGCTAGCCAAAATGAGGAGGTCTTCGACTTACCGTTAGAGGACGATGTCGATGATCAAGAAGATGTAGATGTAGAAGAAGACTGCGCATCTGCGAGTTCATCTGATAGCTTCAGTAGCTGTGGGAGCCGGAGTACTACAGAGAGCGTTTTGAGTGATGACAACATATCCGCCGACCCTCCAATTTATGATGGCGCTCCGTTGTCTGTTTCTGGCAGCAACATCCTTATTTTGTCATACATCTAAAAGCACAACCTCACTGGCGAAGCCTTTGCTGATTTACTGCCCGTCATTGAGGCACATTGCCCAAAACCTAACAACCGCAAAACATCGGTGAAGTTGTTGTATAAATACTTCGAATATGTCAAAGGGGATATTGTTAAGCATTCATTTTGCTCCTACTGCAAGCGATATATTGGCATTCAGCACTCTCAAGGTAGAAATCTGGATGGCCGACCGCACACTTGTGAGTGTGGACGCACCCTCGATGAAGAAGGGACATCAATATTCATCGGAGTTCCCGTTGAGCACCAAATTCAAAATTTATTCAAGAGTATGTGAATTTTATTAATGTAAAATACGTTCATGTGGCCTTTTTATTCCTTAAGAATTGGTTCAACATACCAATGCAAGGCCATGTAATTTTACTCGCTAGTTTCCAGTCTCTTATTTTTACCCCGTTTTATATATTGTTTTACCATTTGTTATTATATAAAGAAATTGTTTTTTTTATACTATTTTATATTATATTATTCCCAGCAGATTTGTACATTGTATGGATATTTGTGTTTTACAAATTAAATTGATATTGATTATTATTATTATTATTATTTATACACAATAAATTGTAAAAGCTACAGCTTGTGAGGTCGTGTAAAACGTAAATGTAGACTGATAAATGTAAAGTAAAACTATCTGATGGTGTTTTAAGATTTATTTGCATTTATTCTTAACACCCGCCCAATAGAGTATTCTCATTTTTGTTGTTGTTGTCATTATAAGGTGCTGATTTCATAGAAGGTCTGGAATATCGATTCCGTCGTGCATGTCCAGGAGATTGCATCAACGATGTATTAGATGGTTTGATCTATAAAGAGCATTTTAAAGAAGGGGGATTCTTAGCCGATCCAATGAATGTATCTCTAAAGTTAAATACCGATGGTGTGGCAGTATTTAAGTCCTCAAATTTCTCAGTCTGGCCATTGTTTCTAGCGATTAATGAACTGCCTCCTAAGTTAAGGTTAGTATAAATGCATTGATGCGCACATTGCATCACAAATGCGAAATATATATACAGTGCTGAGTAAATTCAAAATACCCTTTCGGTAAAGTACTTTGACTTTTGAATTTACACAGCCCATACTAGTGCACTTGAAAGTTGCCATATACCAAGAGACCATAATACTAAGAGAGCGAATCTCGTACTGATGTGTGGTCGATGCTCTTTTCAACCTTTCTTGGACCAATATTCAGTATTCCGAGCTATAGAGATGACTGCCGCAGAGGAGGCTAACTTTCGGAACTTTACGATATATCAGTAAAAACGTTAATAGCCCGACTTCACGCTACTAGAGCGTCTTGTTTATAATAGTCTCCGAGAGCGTATTGTTAATCCTAAACAGGGTCAGGGTTTCAACTTCCCTAAATTCCAGTATGCCGTATTAAGTTAATTCTGAGAATCTCAGCGTTCACTTTTCGAATGAGTTATACAGTCAAAGCTCTCCTTGCGACCGCTCCCGTCTAGTAAGCGACTAGCTCTAGTTACGACCAGCTTTATAAAACCCCGTTTGACTTGCCACTAAAACTCTGTAATGAAAAGCTCCCGTAGGCGACCGCTCTCATAAGCGACCACTATTTGGAATTACCAACTGTTCATTTCCTTTGTTTTCAAGCTCCCGTAAGCGACCACTCAAAGAATCTGATTTGAGTCTGTCAACACTT
Organism: Actinostola sp. cb2023; assembly: GCA_033675265.1. NCBI lineage: Eukaryota > Metazoa > Cnidaria > Anthozoa > Actiniaria > Actinostolidae > Actinostola > Actinostola sp. cb2023. The sequence continues at coordinate 77,789 of JAUJYZ010000332.1, read as the reverse complement.
TAATAAAAGACATCAATTCCGGCCTCTATGTCGTAATAAACGAAATGTTTGATTATTTAGAGATCTGTGTGCGTGAATAAATTTGAATAAACAGTTAAAAAGTTATGAATCTTTATAGATGTGACTTGTTATATAAACCTTATACCGCTCTCCTGCTTTCTGATTTTTTACAGTAGCTTAATTTTCAGACAGCAGGGGGTCAACCGCTATTTTGATATTGTGTAAGCTCTCGTGTGCGACCACCCTCATTGTTTTAGTTCGTGGTCGCTTACGAGAGCTCATTCTCGTAAGCGGCCAGTTCTAGTTACGACCACTTTTTCGAATTCCCGAAGCGGTCGCTTACGGGAGCTTCGACTGTAATATGTAGACCCGAACCATTTCGAGATGGGTAGCCTGACTTTTTAAATGCGAGTTCGTTTTCATAGTTTCAATAATAACTAATAATAAACGGAAAGATCCATAGCCAATTCGACGTAGTAGCACTTTAAAGATGAAACCATTCCGAGAAACCATGCTCCTTAATTTAATCTTTCTCAAAGTGATTAGGTACATGAGCCACAAATACAGCTTCATTATTGAAATGAATACAAACGCATAACTCTAAGATGTTAGATAAGCTAATAACTTCACAGCTGTCATTGTTCGGTGGATGACAAATGACAATATGATCCACTGGAATCATGTTGAGCTCTTGATTCAAAGAGCAGATTGCCTCTGTTTCCACGATCTCTAATGGGATCACCACTGCACCATGATAGGATGGACAGCCTACAGTTTTCACGAAAGCTTCGATCTGGCCATAGCTAATCCCATCACCATCCTTGTAGGCTACTGTAAATGAGTTACGTTTTGTAACTCTTTTATACATTTTTGAGTGTATAACTCTGTCGTTAAGCTCTAGCCTTGTAAAACAGCTAAATTGTTTCCATGGAATCCACTTCTAGAGCTGTTGCTACATCGTCATGGAGTGCAGGAGGTAATTGTACTCCATCCTTTTCTGCACCAATGACACTGATGTTATCATAAATTTGAGTAACATTTATCCTGTAAACCATACAATGTATAATAAATGAAATGACCTTCGAGCCAATTGTAAAATACGCGTATCAAATTCTGGTTTTCGCTCTTCAAGGTCTGTTATTACTTGCGATATTGCTATATCGCGGGTTAGTCAATATTCTGAAGTTTATAATGACCCCCATTATAAAAAATGTGTACTAACTTTTGATTTTCATTTCTGAGCTTCAAGATGAGATCTTTCGCTTGGCCTTCCCTCAGATTTTCAATCAGGCCAGGCATGCTTTGCCTGCATGATACAGCGCTCATGATCTTGACAAAAAAAGAAAACAAAGATAAACATTGAGGCAATTTATTATTAATAAGCGTCGCCCTCGAATAAGCGCCGCATTTATTCACACAAAGCGGCGCTTAATCGAAGTTTGAGCGTTTATTCTGTAAACATTTGGTTAACCTATTACATCATTTATAAACATGTTAATTATTTGTTAATAAACGCCTTCCCCGAATAAGCACCGTATCCAAAACCCCAAAAACTTAATAGGCGCCGCAGTGCTTAAACGAGTAAATACGGTAGTCATTTGTGAAAGCACTTTCCACTGGCCTCGTCTGATCGCGCGCGCTGTTTGAAATAACGCGCATGATCATTGACTAAAACTGCTGTGAACTATATTTCCCAAGGCTGAACTCTATAGATGCCATATTATAAATCAATTAGTCAACGAGCGTCCATGAGCCCATTACGTTTTAGCATAAACCATCCAGTGGTCTATCGCAAATCCTGCAAAATGATTGGTTCGCTACTAGTGGTCTATCAGCTCATAGACCCAGAGTACATGTAAACAAACAAAATGGCGGCTTCAACGTCGCGTTTTGCTAATGTTTCGGAGGAGTTTCTCGACAAATTATTGTCTGTTGCTTGTTTCTGTCGTGTTCTACAGACCTACTGGATGGTTTGTGCTAAAACAATTAGACTACTCGTTCTCGTTTTCCATGAGGATAGTCGTTGACTATTGCCTCATAGAAACCTCGAATTTTTGGTCTAATTCTTAAATAGATGCACTCGAGAAAATAGTACGAGGTGTAGTTCATAGAACTCTAGCCAATCAGAGCATGCATGATATCATTGCTATATACAGCTATTTCAATAAACGTTGATAATTCTAAATAGTGTATTCCAAGACCGAAATGCATTTTGGGACTCGTGTAATATTGTCTAAAGTAATATAAATAATAATAATTTATTTTATTTTTTGTGTATTCCATCAGAAACAATATACTAGCTCCATATGGCGAACAAGTCGCTGTATATTTACTGCCCACAATGCCCTTTGATCTTGGAATGCACTATTCAGTATGCAGTATTCAGTTTTTCAACGTTTTTTGAAATAGCTGTAACTCGGCTTTTGAACCAATCAGATTACGAGTTTCGCTATTGTAGTCAGTTGCGTTTGGTATTCTAATTGTTAGTATAATGTTTTTCCCGTAACTTGCTTTTCACCATGCCAATGAGCAGATGAGTAAAATAACATGCTGATCGAGGTGTGCAATACACACTAAACGCAGTACCAACGTACCAAAGAAAGATAGCATGGAGCAGAGAATAAAATATTCAACATTTTTATGTGTAAATTTAGCTTCGTTTTCAAGTTTTTGCGGTGTCACACGATGCAACGTTGCGTACAACTGTTGCAGAAGTAGAACTCGATCCTACTTCTCAACTGTTGCGCGCAATGTTGCAAGAATAGTTGCATCGTGTGTCCGAGCATTAAGTTTTACCAAGAGACCATAAGGGACAGAGAGGGAGTCTCGCGCTATTCTTGGGATATCTTAATTTCAATAAATATATTTTTAGTATGCGGACGTCTGAGGAAATTAACTTCCGGTTCAAAGTAGATGGCGGCTAAGATCTATCTTACTCTATCCCGGCGAAATAAAACCATGTTTTTGTTTTGTTTTTTGAATTTGATTACTTTTTATAAATGGCTCGGATAATTTATAGATTATTAGACTTTTGACATGGCGAACATGAGTCGGATGATAACAAAGAAAATGTAAATGTCCCGCGGAGAGAAACTAGTGAATGCTTTTTGTCAACAACTGCTTCTTTCATCTGCACCAAAATGTCTAATTCTTCTTCCATTTGAGACCTGCTTTTGAGACCGTGTCTTTCCCAAGTTTAATTTGGCAAAGTGCTGCACCAGGCAGAAATTCGGTATAAACTAACATAAGCTTATTCGTTTCAGCATCAACTGATTTGAGAAATAATATTACTTGATTCTGACTGAGCAAAGTCATAAACAAGGGAATACAATATACCGGTGATGCGGCCTCTATTTTAAATGGTACTCGGTGGATAACAAAGTAATTTTGAACGGTTTTGCGCTCAACTTTTTATTTTCACTGAAGCGGCCATAAAAGCCAACTTGTGGACTCAGTGAATCCATTAAACGTTGAATCAAAACTTGAATGAAGTAAACCGTAGTTTTTTGCAGAGATTTCAAGTCATTCAGATGATATATTCACAATCCATTTTTAAGTCATTTTAGGTAAAGAAAATACACAAGCACACAACAAACACGCTTACTTTCACTGCTTGTTTGATTCACTCGTGACTCGTCTTGTCGCTCATCATCATGTCTCGCGGCAAATTTGTTTTTGAATAGCCTTGTGAAAACTCTTCAAACGCCACAACGATAATTACAAGATACCACTAAACCACATCCAAGAATAAATTGAAGTCACTTTCTGACGAAATAGTTTGACGAAAGAGACGAAAATACGTCTTTGAAAGTCTTCAGCGAAGCTGGCAGCTTTGCATCCACACGCTACAACCGAATCACAGCCTTTTTGGAAAACCAGCAATTTCCACGACTTTATCCTTAGATTTTCCATCGGATTTAGTTTTTAATGCACTTCAAATCGATTACATCTATTCTTGGGAATGTTTTTCTTAATTGTTCAAGGCAGAACACCAAGAAGAATTAAAGTACAAACAGCGACCTTCTTCATGCAGCGACCTTCTTGTTGAGTTGGCAGTAGTTTTCGGCGTTTAGTTTTTGTTGTTCATTCAATCCTGCAGACCACAACACAAGGCGACTTTTGGACTCTGTTCGAACTTCAACAACTCCTTTCCATATAAAATAAATTATTGCGATGCTTTTCTGATGATTTCAGTCAAAATCAGAGTCAAAATACTCGGCCTAAAAAACAATTTTTACATCTGCTTGAACCGGAAGGTAATTTCCTCAGACGTCCGCATTCTATAAATAGATTTATTGAAATTAAGATATCCCAGACCCTATACTGGAAGACTCCCTCTCTGTCCCTCACGGTCTCTTGGTTTTACTTATCAGCTCATTAGAAAGCGAATTACGCAAAAACGTTCAATTATTTATAAATACTTTACCTGATTGGCAACATTTTGAGTGCCATGGAAATAGTCTGTAATGTCGCCATTCCAGTCTGCAAATACAAATAAAGAACTTGACCATAAAGGGCTATGTAATTTTACACTCTCCACCAAGTGAAGCAATAAATGTTGGTTCATCAACAAATATCTTGGTCCTGCAAATAATAAACGTTGATCAGTTATATAATTACTAATTACAAATATACATTAATTTCCAATATTTAGTTGTTATAATATAAACGTTAATATAAAGTGTGTCAGAAGCTGTTCTGCCTTGAGTAAATTAGCAGGTGAGATAAATTATTTTAACAATATGTAGATCCCATCAACTAACAATGCAAAGTGTTGAAAGTATTCGTCCTCAAGTATTCCTTTCACGCAAGGAAGTGAATAATATAGCAACCAACTTCGATATTCTGCGGCTACAAAGAAAACAACAACAACAAAGATAGTAAATGTGGTTTTTTTCACTTTCTGTTTCTACACGCGCCCCGTCACCGGAAGTGCATGAATGGGAGCCACCCCCTCACTACGGGATTGTGTTTATACTACGGATTCCGGTTACGGATTATAGCCGTTGTAAATCTTGGTTGCGTAAATTCAGTTTGGATATTAAATGTAATTCATACCTTTCCAATGCTTTCTGTGATTCTCGAAGCTTCTTGGAATACGGTTTATAAATCTCGGGGGTTTGATTTGCAACAGACGCTTGTCAACCTCGGGTGTCATGCCTCCACAATACCATAACTGCCCAGAGTTATTAGGGTTGAACCACAAGCCAACTAAATACTTGACCACACCGAGGCAAACACAATGCCTCGATGGCAGTACCATTAGGAATGGTCAGACTGGGTAAAAAAAAAAAAAAATCCATTGACCTAAATTTAATAGGAACACGAAGAGACATTCAGTGATTTAATTGCCCGGGGGACACTCCCGTACTAAGTATCGGGGATGCTCGTAGCCTGTGTAGCAAGTGTGTTTTAGGCCGCGCGGAAGATTTTTCGTTTTTTGGCCGCGCTGGGGCTAGAGCAAAACGGGGAAAGAGGGGGAGGGGGAAGGGCGAGAAGGAAAAGCATTTCCTTTCTGTTTTATAGGCCGCGCGGAAGATTTTTCGTTTTTTGGCCTTCCCCTTTTTTTTTCTCGCCCCAACTTTCGCACGGCCAAAAAACGAAAAATCTATAAGCAGTGGGTAACTTTTAGGGTATGAAATTAAAATCTTGAACCTCCCTCCTTTGGTATATTTTATGGTGTCGAAAAATAAGCTGATTTATACATATTAAATATAGATATAGTAACCATGATAATACTAAACACCGCAAACTGTGTGTTACTGTTTCATAGCATCTCCAAGGATACTTTTATACTTCCCCCGGGCATAATTTGTTTTTAATCAGTAGCTAGTATATATATATTCAGAGTATGTAGCATAATCATTTGACTTGGATTCCTATAGCGATAATATCATTATTTAATTTTTACATTTCATACTTACAACTGAATTGTTCTCAAGTGCATCAAAGCAATTTGAAATGATATCTTGTGAACTACGAAGCGTTCCGTGGCCAGTAGTGGTCTGACGGAAGGGAAACGTCATGACATGCCCATGTGCCGATGTCTTTACCACCTCGCCTTCTTCGGTACAAAAACAGCAGCTGTTGTGTCCTGATTGAATGCAAACAAATAATATTAGCTGTAGCCTGCGTAGCAAGCGTTTTTTTAAGCGCGGCCAAAAAACTAAAACTCTTTCGCGCGGCCTAAAAAACGCTAAAAAACGCTATATTAGCTGTGACCTATATGGGTCACAAACCCGGGGGGGGGATACTCCCATACATTTGCTATACGGGTATGTGCTGCTGGATAGGGTATGGTTGTTGAGCTCTTGCATGGTCTTAGATAGGGTATACATATCACCCTAAATTGTCTTGAAGCGATCTTTTCCAAACTTCACATTTTTTACTAATTTCAACGAGCTCTTTCCAGCTATGGTAATCATTTTTTTGTCCTATGAGTTTTGTAATTACATGATAAATCCTCATTATGCGAATCATGTTTGGAGGGTGTAATTAATACGGTACACAAAATTTCTTGAAACATTTTCTCCAAGTTACGTTTTCTCCAAGTTACGATTATATTTACAGGTTAAAAATTAATTGGTGCTAGAGTGCCTGAAATAGTAGGAAAACTAATCAGAGTCAGGTACCCTAGTTCACAGAGTTATATTAAAATTGTATCAAAGTTGGGTCAATTATAGTAATTACATATTAATAAATATTTATAGAACACTGGATGTAAGTAGAATAAGTAGAGTAAATATAACTATATATAAATAGAGAATATACATCAGACTATTCAATAGCAAAAGAAACATATCACAATAAGGGGAAAATGAGAAGAAATAGAAAGATAGTTGTAAGTCCTGAAAATAAACATTATTAATATAAGGGTATATATGGGCAATATATGGGTTAACATTTTAGTAAGTATATAGCTATAGGGGGGATTTAGGAAATATTTCACATTGAGGAGCGCTCATTCATTCAGAACACAATAAAATTCACCCATTCCCAGGCTAAGTATTGAAGGTACATGTAGTGGGTTCAAGCAATTATTTTTATAACCCGCCTTAATGAAGGTGCCAAAATTTTGCACACAAGTCTGCAATGTATCTGAACCTACAAGTGAATTGCATATTTGCATCCATTTTTCAAAATGTGTTCACGCACCTATACCTTCGAACAGCTAGCTAGCTCCCAATCACAATCAAGAAAGTTTTTAAAATTGGGCCCATATATGGCCCACATATCCCCTACCAACTAAAATGTTAACCCATATATTACCGTTATCCCATATATTACCCATATATCAATAATTGGGCCCATATATGGCCCACATATCCCCTACTAACTAAAATGTTATCCCATATATTACCCATATATCAATAATTGGGCCCATATATGGCCCACATATCCCCTACTAACTAAAATGTTATCCCATATATTGCCCACATATACCCATATATTACCCATATACAGTCATTTGCAAATATTCTGGCCGCTACGAAATATCAATATATCGGGTGCATTATGGGTAATTAAATAATCGAAAATTCCCCTTAAAGCGGGTTAACGCCAGCAAAGTTGGTAGAAATATTTAGTATAATGTTTATTTTAGTCTTACGTTTGTTGTTTGTAAATTTTGCATCATTTAATAAGTCAGGAAACTCAAAATAGTATTATTTAATTACCCATAATGCACCCAATATATTGAAATATTGATATTTCGTGGCGGCCAGAATTTTTGCAAATGACTGTATCAATAATTGTGCCCATATATTGACCACATATCCCCTACTAACCAAAATGTTATCCCATATATTGGCACATATACCCATATATTACCCATATATCAGTAATTGGGCCCATATATGGCCCACATATCCCCTACTAACTAAAATGTTATCCCATATATTGCCCACATATACCCATATATTACCCATATATCAATAATTGGGCCCATATATGTCCCTCATATCCCATATTAAACCCATAGTTGTGGAAAAGGTAAAAGCTTGGACCCATATATGGTCCATATATCAATTCTAGCTCCCCATACTATTCCCATATATGGTCCATATATGGCCCATATAGATCCCATATTTAACCCATACTAAACGTTTGGTATGGGTTTTTCTTTTTTAGGTTTTCGTTAGCTTGCTTAGAACGCTGGTAGGTAGACCCAGACATAGGCTCAGTATCCAGCCGCTGGGGTTTCGTGCGCCCGCAATACTCTCCCCCTCACGGCTGGGCGCACGAGCTTGTCCTTTGTTTTTGTCAACCAATCAGAAATCTGCCCCCCAGATTTTAGGGGGCATAAATTAAAAATGGAGTGATGGAGAGTTTTGATGCTTGTGAATATGCCCTTGGCTTGAGAAGTTTAAATTAGAGAGTTTTAAAGAAAAACAGCGTTTAGCTTTGAAAGAAATTGTTCTGGGAAAGAATGTCTTCGTTGTTCTTCCTACTGGCTCTGGAAAATCTCTAATTTTCCAAGCTGCTCCACTCGTCTTTGACCTCGTGATATCGCCGCTAGTGTATCTCATGAAATACCAAGTTAACTTCCTTTCATCAAAGGGCATTACAGTTGATTCCACTCAACTTTGGCCGCTCCGATTGCTAAGTGATCTAAGTTCAATAGCGATCTTTGCCGACTTCACTGTGAACTGGCTTGGTTCAGTGAACCGTGAGTAATGTTTATTTCTCGAATTCAAATACTCAAACGAAATGTTTCAAAAAGTGTATTTCAAACTGCATTATGGAGTAAAGTCCTTTTATCCTCAAAATCGACTTTCAACTTTTATTTTCTTCCTGTTTTTGGCAAATGGTACAACCACTCTGGTTATTTAGGACAAACAAAGACATTCACACTAAACGACAATCGACATTTCACCGAGCGCGAATAAAGTTTGAGTAAATTGGATTTTCAACCGAATAGAATTTCGCTTCCGCTTCCGTTTTTATATTTATTTATGCTAATTACTTAAATACGTCACGGACACGCTTTCAAGCCTGTGCGCCCAGCCGTGAGGGGGAGAGTATCGCGGGCACACGAAACCCCAGCGCCTGGATACTGAGCCTAACCCAGACACTGCTCGTAGCCATTCTGATCGGCTTAGTCTCTTACACAGACCAGAGGAAGAGCTTTGTCTAAGCATGCTATTAGCTCGTCTTAGAATTTCTTGTAATGATGAAGAAGATGACCTTGGTTCGGTACGATGTCTAGATCCTTCTCCTCCAGAACATTCTGAAAGTAGCTTCGAAGCTTCACCAAGCAAGGTAGCAACCTTCTCTTTCACTTCTTTCTCCGTCGTTCTCGAAAAAAAAAAAATGGTGGCGAGTGGTGAGTTTAAAAACTAGGTTGCATGATAACGAGGCAGTTTTGGCCGAGCTCGCCCCAGGAAGATTAAATAAAATTTAAAAGGTTTAAATCAAATATAGAGGATTAAATCAAATATGAAGGATTAAATCAAATACGAAGGATCGATGAAGAATTAAATCAAATATGAAGGATTAAATCAAATATGAAGGATCAAATCAAATATGAAGGATCAATTCAAATACAAATATGAAGAATTAAATCAAATATGAAGGATTAAATCAAATATGAAGGATCAAATCAAATACAAATATGAAAAATTAAATCAAATATGAAGGATTAAATCAAATATGAAGGATTAAATCAAATGAATTTGAACAAAGTTTACATCTAAAATTGCCCAGGAAAGAAATCATCGTTGGATTAAATATTGCTACACATGGGCAGCCATCCTAAGCTCCACCATCTGAGAAAGAAAAATACTAGTTATGAACAAGTCAACAACATTGTTGATTGTGGCTACTGCACAGAACCGTGAAGTGGTGTATTGTGAAGACAGTGGGTATAATTGTGTTTACTATTATTGGGAACTTTTGATGCACCAGCGAAATGCCTGTTCCAGGAATTCTGCCAATTTAATGCATTCTATGGATGTCCATACACCCTATGCATAAATGGTAGAATCGTAAAATCACATTCACTTCGTTATTGGGAATATGTTACAGTAATATCTGACCATCTCTTTGAAGAAAGTGTTATCAAAAATGAACACACCAAATTTTAGGGCTGTACTATGCAATCTTGAAAAGTTATAGTGACTTGAAATTACAAAGATTTGTGCCAGAAACTGGACTTTGGGCCTACCAGCCTCGTTTCCATGTATTTTGCACCTTTCAAACGCTTATTACTTTATGATGGTTTCATTTTTATTAATACACTTTTGGGGTAATTACTAAACTGTGGATGATCTTTCAATCTATTATTTTACCTTTACTTAACTCGTTATTCTTTCAGTTTTTGCAAATTTATGCAAATTACATAAATCGATTTATGCATAGGGTGTATATTGCTTAAGCCCAGATGAAACAGTACATACAAGCTCTAGAGGGCACATGCATGCCTATGCCTATCCGCCATTTTGTTACTAAAAATAGCACAAAATGGTGGAAATTTCAAAAATTCATATCTTTGGATTTAATGATGATAACCGAGATATTGTTTCAGTTATGTATCTCATTTTACATGTTCTTTCGAAAGCAATGATCAAATTAGTATATTTGTGAATTTCAAAAACTTTTGGCCTGTTCATGATGTCATTTTCCCGCCATAAATCATAAAAATAAAAAAATAAAAATACGATACGATACGATTTATTGTCTTCCCATGTACTGTCATTTTGATTGGATGAAAACTCTAGAAGTTTAATCAAAGTGTCGATTTTGGGTCCTTTTTTCGCCAGTGTGGTTGTGACGTTCGATACATTCCATCAGCGGTTTCACTCATTTAAGCGGACCTCTGTGGAAGCAACAACACATCAAGGGTACAGATGGCTAGATTTCTTCGATGTAGAGCCCTAAAATGTTGACTTTTCCTCAAAAATTAAGTATTTGACTGTTCATTTCTTAATTCTCAAAATAATTCAGCACTTAATTGATCACGCAAGAGAATATTCAGTGCGAAAAGAAGTGCCATGATTTAGAGTTCTGGCTCGCTGACAGGCGATTCAACAACAGCTGTCTTCAAGTTACGAAGGGAATGCCTACCTTCTAACAGGATCTAATTGTGACTTAAAGCATCTGAAGGATTCAAGTATGGATGAATAAGCAAATAACCTTGAGCTTCGAAGCAAGGTAAGCCCTATTTTCAATAAACTCTGCTTGAGAGAGGCCGATTTTGCATCTACCAGAAAACCACAAAATGTTGCACGTGTGCTTATAAAAACGGCCATAACTTCTGAAATATTGAAAACGTACACAGGTTTTTACATATTTGTATCAATAAAGGACTGTACTTTTTGGTTGCATAGGCTAGAGCTGCCAGATAAGTGCCACTTTCTCGAAATCAGCGTCTCAATCGAGGTTATTTCGAGCCATCGATCCGTGGTGATTAGTAGGAGTCACAATATGCTTGATTTTCTTGAACGGTTAAATTGAGGAAAGAAAGCTCCTTCAGTAGGAAAACTAGAAAGATATGTGAACAATTTGACATAAAATTCATTGATGGATGATGCGGTCAAAATGTTTGGCGGTTTCTAACGCCGCCAGAAACATATTTTGAACCAAACCAAATATATTTTAGTACTAACCTTGATAAAGTCTTTCAGTCGCTAGAGTTACAGGAAAAATTATATTCGGCGCGAATTTGAGTGGGTGGTTTTTACGGAGACGGCCTATTAATGTACCTGCGATTCCAATCTTTTTCTCCGCTTGGTCAGTCAATTTTTCAAGCACCTGATGCTTTTCTCTTAAATCTATTTCGGCCTCATCTACAGCTAGTTCTCTGTCCTTTACGTGTTCCGTTATACGCTGCAGATCTCCTTGACCTTTTCTCAGTTTGAAATATTGTGATTTCTCCCAATATTTATGAAAAGAACGCTTCGAGTCGCACTTTCCACTGTGGTTTTTTGCTTTACTACACTTTTTACTTTTACCGCAACTTGGTGATTGACTAAATCAGAAAAGAACAAAAGCATAAGTGCAATGGAATGCCAACGGTTCGAAGGAACAAAATGGCGGACATGAAGAAATGTAATCACATATAAACATCGAGGTTAAAACAAGGTGTCTTACCTTTGATTCGAACCAGTGGGCCATCCATTTCATTCAAATAGAAGTTAATCTAACAATTGTATTTGAAAATGATGATGAACAATTATGATACAATTACATATAGTGCTTGATCTTTATAAACAGATCAATATTGTCTCCTGTGATCTGATAGCTTGGACTATGACTGAATTGCATTTGTTTCTTCAATAGAGCAATTGAATTGCTGTCCATGTTCTCACATCCATGTGCATTGATGACATTTATAATTTCATTATATATTGAGTCATCAAAATGAGAACCTAGTTTTTTTTACAAACATTTGTCTTCAAGTCAAGGTCAGACGAACACAGATCATCAGCTGGTCGAGGTATGCCATCAACAATACTTCCCATGTCATTATTATGTTGTAGTTGCAATACGTGATCAATCTTGTTGTCCATAACTACTGGTGTGATACTTCTCTTCTAAACCAGCAACATCCAGTGTGTCCAGTCCTTCAGGCACTACCACTGCCATTTGTTCTGCAGTTTCATGGATGGTTTGTAACATATTCTCCACTTTACAATCATGTTCTATCCGATGTTTCCATTCCATTACTTCTATCAAAATAGTTACCCAGTTCATCAACCTTATGCATTGTCTGCTCATGCAGACACTCCAACGACATGCTCTTGAATACAACTATAGCAGAAGAAATAACTATCATTAATACACCCAATTTTAAACGTTTATATAATCTTATAGCATATCCCTATGGTAGCTTTTAAAATTATGTCATATATAATAAATAATATATGACACATAAGAATGGTTACCTTATTATAAAACCAATCTCACAGCTGACATTGCATCCTTTGCCCAATGAATAGGACAACAACGACGTGACTTTTGGACGGCATATTGTTTATTTGTGACCTGAGTACAGTGGAACCTCGATATAACAATGTGCCAAGGAACCGACCAAATCAGATCGTTATATCGGAAGATCGTTGTAACGAATTCCCGATATAACGATTTTTTTGGGAAAAGAGCCAAAAATATTGTTATATCGGGGTATTGTTAATAATTGATTTTTCATGTAGTGGCCGTTGTACCTTATAGCTGTACCGGCGATGTAATCCCTATCGTAACAAACTGTTGACAGACCCGTTACAGTCTTTATGCAATGAGAACTAAAGGATTAAGTGTTGTCATATCTTTTCAAGTGTTTTACATAACAAAACTTTTTTTTAGTGATTGTCTCTTCCTTTAGCTTCAAACTATTAATAAACTCTTTAGCTACATGCACTTTATGCAGTGGATTGATCACAAGTATGAGCTTCTTCAAACTCTGTTACTTGCTCTCCAATTTGTGATAGTTTAAGGAGTTGAGACTTATGGCGTAGCTGCAACTCCACATCTTTTGCCATAAACAATTATGTGTATTCAGCATACTCCATGCCATATTCCTTGAGAGCATCTGTATCCACCTTGTCAGGTGTTTGTTTGAATGAATGAATAAACCTTTATTTAAACAGGGTTGTCCTTTCAGTGTATATAATACACTGTTATCAATAGGAGCCCTAATCAATAGTTATAAATAACAATAGTAATAATGTATAATAATGAAAAATACTAAAACTATAAATAGATATATGAGTAATATATAATAAATGATGTTGACTTTGCACTGGTGACAACATCGGCAAGGCCTTCGTCTTGCAGTGTCTTCAATTGCTTTACTGCCTCTACAATGGATGGCCTGTTGCTTGAAGATAGCCTATTCCTAACATTTCTCAACAGCATCATACTTCCTTTGTGTTTCAACACACATGTAGTAAAAGGGTTGTTTTTGAAGGTTCATCAGGATACATCAACTGTTCAGGAAGTTACGAAATGCAAATAACTACTTTTTATTCAAATTGAATTGGTCACAAATAAAAGTGGGGGTAGGGGGGACTCACACTCCATAACGTTCACCACCAAATCTCCCCCTCTCCTCTTCAAACATATAAATTTAAAGAGTAGACCCAGAGGAAGGGGGTCACAGGCACCCTGGGACCCCCCTGCTTACGCACCTGATCCATACAGTGTACTGTCTGATAAGACTTCCTTACCTTGCTAACTGTGTTCATAACTTCCCTGAAGTGTGTGGTAAGCTGAATGGCAAACTTCATGCTGTCTTGACCAATGACTTTTTGTAAAGGGCCATACAATTTAAAAATGGATCTGCGAATGTAAAAATACAAAACATGCAACATAACAGACAGCCTGAGTGTATTTTTTCGGTCCTTCCCAACACTTATTTGCATCATCTGAAAGTGTGTACTCCACGTGATCTGCAACATTATGATCTCTATAAATAGAATCATATATTTCTGTTAGGTCTTGAACATCACTGTATTGACTGGACAGTTGTCTTGCAAAACGCTCGGTTTCAGATCTTGTTAATGCTTCAGGTCGTGCAACAGACAAAAGGATTCTTTCAATAAAGCCATCTTTTGCAGTTAAAAGGTGTGGCAGCAGTTCCTCCATAAAATTTCTGACTTGCATGAAACCACCGAGGCATAGACCTGTTTCATCAACACCACCACGTTCTGCAGAGTTATTTCCTTTAGTGGTGAAGAACGAGTCGCCATCATACCAGCGGCACTGATATCCCATAGACTTTTCAGATATTATGTGCTTCAAATCAGAATACATTTCATCTTTAATGCATATGGCAATGCCATCAATAAGTAGGATTTGCTCTGTCAATCCCGCATTTGTAAAATTGTCAACAAGGAGACGAGCCTTAAAAAAATGATAACACAAATACTTTAGAAAAATCCACTATTGCAGCTACTGCTGAATTAATGTAAAAACTCTATGTAGTGTTGCAGTGGCAGATCTAGGGGGAGGGTCCGGCCCCCCTGTCATACCTAAGGTTTAATTGATTGTTTTATCCTAGGATCTAGTTTTGCCATAGGTTTGAAGTATGTACACTGTTGTGTTGTACGTTTGTACGATCTCCTTCGTCGTTCCATGAGTGCGAGAACAGTCACATTCACCCAGTCGGTAAAATACTGTGGAGCAACCTTCTCCCATTTAAACGTGATTTATGTTGCTTTCTTAGCAATAACTGCCGGTTCTGCCTCTATTTTGGCTCGTTTAGAAGGAGACCTTCCTTTCTTCCCGAATGAACTAGACGAAGCCATGGTTCGCGACGATTGGAATTCGACAGTCTCAAGTTCCATTACCACAGGATAACCAATTTTGGCGGGAAATTCGACCGTCTCGGGTAACGTTACCACAGGATAACCAAATTAAGGACTCCCTGTCTCCAAAACGATAAGAGAGGAAGACAGGAAATAACTTTATTGGTATGCACTCACAAAGACAATAATTTGTAAGACATGCCAAGGGGGGAGGAGGGAGGGGTACTCCTATATATTTGCTATATGGATATGTACCGCTGGATAGGGTATGGTTTTTGAGCTTTTCATCTTAAAGTGCCCATGAACCGAAAATGTCGACCCTTGTTTTATTGTACATTAATGTTGTTTGGTCTTTCTCTGAACATAATAATAATAATAATAATAATAACAGATCCATGTGGAAAATGGCTCTTCCCTGTTTAAATGCTATCTAAGCTATCTATTTATGTATTATATAACTATGTATTTAAATACATTTACAGTATTTAAACGTCGACTTTGAGTGTGCGAACATTTTCTTTTCGCGGTTCGAAAATTATAATTTTCAACCAAAAGAGACTAGGCCCTTGACAATGGCTTGGTGACGTCAAGAGGTTTGCATGACTTTGTTGGAATTGTTGCACTTTGAAACCCAAAATGCCCAACTTCGATTCAGAGTACAGACAACGAAAACACCATTTGCAATTAATTTGTTTTTTTACAATAACAAAGTAAAAAAAATAAACATCCAAAAACAAGGAAAATGTTTAAATGAAAAACTGTTTCAAGCGCGCACTGGCTCCGTGCGCGAGCGATTCGTCATATAGTGTGTCTGTACTCTTAATAGGGAGCTCAAGGTAATTCCTTAGTTTTGCACTGCGCAATTCTACTGCGCATATATTATATAGCGTGACGTATTGTGTAATCTATTACGTGAAATAATATTAATGTGTTGAAAAACACTGCAATACACCGAAACTATGGATTTTGGATTAAAAAAGAACAAGAATGGTGAAGAAAATGGCAAGAAAGTGGATTGCCGTCACGGACATCAACGGTCGTTTCCGAACATCCTTCGTCAGTGCGCGCGCCATCCCTATTGATAGTGAAACAAGTGTTTCACTATGTACATTGCTCCGGGCACTTCCTGCTGGACGCACACAGGAATTCCAACATAGGACGTTACTCAGCACAGGGAGCTCGACATATACGTATTGCGCGCGCGCGCGCTTTAATACCACAGGAAACCCATAAAAAAAGACACAAATATCATTTTATAAGGCAAGATTCAGAATAACATTTTACAATGAAAATTAAGGATATTAACGTTGTCATCTTGACAACATCTTCAGGTTCAAATGAAGATTAAAGAATAAGTTTAGTTGAAAAACAATAACCATTGTTCTACGCATAGTTAAATGGTAACCGTTGTTCTACGCATAGTTAAATAAATAACTTTGCTCTTATAGAGTCTGATTGTATGTTAAGTTCCGGTTTTCGTTCTCTGATAAGAAACATTTCATAAATCAAGCAATCCAGTTAGTTGTTGCACTTCTTTAAGACTGTGAACTGATTGTCAAGATTCACTACTTCTAGGCCGTGTACGTCGCGGACATGCTTGCCGATGGTGCTTGTTGGTCTTTGGTGTTCTACTATACGCTGGTAGAGGTGTCGGCGCGTGTAACCAACGTAACCCGAATCGCACAGGTCACATTTGAATTTATAAACAATGCTTTGTTGGTTGATTACTGCAGGCTTTTCCTCACGTATTTTGAGATCATCACCGATCTTCCTACTGGTAAATATAGGCCTTAGATCTTTACCAATGACGTTACCAAGATTCTTAAGCTGCTTGCGACCGGTGTCGGCTGATTTATGATCCTTGTACGGCAAGGCAATTCGTACCAGACTGCTGGGTTTGTTACATTGGGTGTTACTCTATGGCGTGTTAGTAGTCCTTGATTCAAGGAACCTTGAGATGGCTGAATCAATCAGGTGCACCGGGTACTGTAGCTGTTGAAAAATGACTTTCAATCGCTCACATTCTTCAGTAAAATAGCTCGAAGTTGATGATAATTTGAATGCACGATCCAACATGGTGTTAAGTAATGACGTTTTGTAACGATAATCAACATGGCTTCGGTGGTGTAAAAGTAAGCCAGTATTAGTCGGCATAACATAAACTCTCGTTTCTACTTTGGACCTGCCTTTCAGTAGCTCCATACCTAGAAAGGGTAGCACGTTATTAGATGGCATTTCCATTGTGAACTTTATCATTTTATTTGATTATTCAATAGCCTCAAAAGCAATGGTTGGGCTGCCTATGCTATAATGAGCACGCGCTAATGAAGGCGTGTGCTATATAATTCAAACTGAAATACATTTTAAAAATCGGAAAATACATAGAATGAGTGTAGATAGATAAATAAATAAAAATGGAATAAAAATAATATACAATCAACAAAATGAAACTACTAGTACTACAGTAGTTAGTAGCAATCCTGTACATGTATTAAGGCCCGTGCAAACGGTGCCAACATGATGGCACAACATTGCCCAACATTGTTGGGCCCAACATGTTGGCGCCGTTTGCACACACTGTTGGGCAATGTTGCGTGCTGTGCCAACACGTGCCAACATGTTGGGTGAAGTTTGAATCAAGTCAAACTTTTGACCCAACATCGGCCAACATTTCTATTGTTCTCGTGATCGATGAAGCATGTCACAACATGTTGGCACCGTTTGCACGCTTTGCACAACATTGTTGGGCTCGCGCGTGCGCACTGAATTGTTCATTCGACGGTATCCATGGAGATTTGGTCTTGTTTCGTGCCAGGACAATAATTGAATAACAATAGGTGCCTCGATGTAGCATGTCTAACAATAGTTCCTATTGTTATAAAATAGTTCCTATTGTTATTCAAATATTGCTATCTTGTGTGCTGTTTTCCTAAACTCACTACAGTGTATTTGACGTCCGTCTTTTTATCTCTTCGATATGGAGCCAGGCAGGGAAAACTCTGACGTTCAAGCAGAGGTTCAAGTAAACGCTACTCTCTGTCATCAAGTTCATCCAGCAGAATAGCAAATGCAATGCACTTTCGTGTTTTCCATTTTTATAGTACTCGTCCGGCTCCATTCTTATCGAAGCAATAAAATGGTGGACGTAAACAACGCTGTAGTAGTTTCGCAAAGAGTTATGGGCGAATATCGATCCCAGAGTCCACTGCGATATCATTTGCTAAATATGTTGGCACCATTTGCACAGGGTGTGCAAACGGTGCCAACATGTTCGGCCAACAATGTTGGGCAATGCACGGTCACGGTTTGAAAAAAATGAACAAAAACATAGAACAATGAAGTGTTCTTGTTTTGCAACCACTCCACTCTATTAATTATGCAGAGGGCAAGCAACGAAGTAAATTGTCACCCCATAAAATGAAAACCCACGTAGGGCCTGGGAGCTTCGAAAAACAGCACGTTCGCCTGTCATTTAGGTCAGCGGACAATCGCGCGAAACTGGCGTTTTTTTTCAAAATGGCGGCTTTGTCAGTGAAGGAAGCTATCGAAAAGATTTTTGAATCAGACGACGAAAACGAACACGAAGAAGAGGAAGTTGAAGATTTAGAGGAAGGGAAGGATGATCATGAGGACATATTAGACTCATGGCTTGACACGTTTCCTGCACAAGAAGGATTCAATCGAGACCTTTTTAAGGATATTGCATCCGAGCTATTGAAGCCTGTCGTTAAACAGTGCTCAGTGAGCTGCGGTCATGGTGAATTGCAGCCTACTGAGCGTTCAAAAGGTAAATAATAAACGTTTCTTGCTAGTTTAGTGCTTACAGATTGTGGACATTTCGCTTTTATGATGTAGTGATGTAGACCCTTACCTATTCAGACTGTATAAATATTGTAAAAAGCCCAAAGGCAAAGGTTGTAATAGCAAACTGAGTTATTTCTTATTGATAGGTTATTTCGTCATTTATCTTCTTTGTTTATAGCTGCCACATTACTGTCATTTTCATCGGTAAACGCAGCCTCGGTTCTCCACAGTGAAGCATCACTGTGGATGCGGAAAATTTACACTCGCCTCTCAGGTCGAGTGGCTGTGCGGCGACCATACCATGCCAAGATCTGCCGGCAGATCCCACATGAAATTTTCAAGGTTGCGAGGCGTGTGGTGGTTGGAAACAAAGATGGCAGTTTCTTTGAGCCAAAATGCTATGTCAGAACTAATAGTAAGGCTGAAGTTATTTGTTTCACCTCTCTCTACTCTTTCCAGAAATTAATGTCCACGATTTCTGGATTGAGCAGAAGTGAGGTGAAAAAATATTTCAGCCGACAACTGCAAGGGAGAAATAGATTGGGTCACACAGTCAAGTTACTAGTGGATGACGAGAAACAAATCAGCTTCACCTACTGGATCAAACGTGGGCAACTTGACATCGCATTCCAGTATGGGGAATGGAACACTAGAAATTATCCCCAACATAACTGTGACTTCGATCCCGAACAACTTTGATTCATGACAGGTCTTTGTCCCATGGGAGAGGGGGGGGGGGGGACTCCCATATATAAAGTGGTGGGGATGCTCGCCATACCTAGTTTTAGGGTTTGAAATCCGCCAATTGGTACAGCTTACGGGGTCTCTAGATTTAAAAGGAACAGCAAGACACCAAGTCAGTACCTTTTATTTAATATAATAATACCGGTAATACATTTATTTTTGTGCAATCTCGCAATCTGATTGACTGGTTTACCATTGTCAATAAGAGTAAAGACACATAGAATGACGAATCACTCGTGCACGTAGCCAGCATGCACTTGTGATTTCACTTGAGTTTTGAACATTTTATGACGTCAAGTAGAGTGTGTCAATAAGAGTACAGACAACTCAAAACCATCTGCAATTTGTTAAACAGCTCTTAACCATTGCTGTCCTAGGGTGTCTGTCAGCAAATGAAATAATGATCTATTAATTATATTTCGACCCCCTAACATTTTTTTGTGTTGCAAATTTTTACTTATTATTTTGGAATTGGTACCTCTAAGGGGTGAAAGATTATTTCATGCCACGTCCACTTGGAAGAGACTCGGGTACCTTTTAGGGTTAATTTTCAAAATTCCCGACGAGCATCCCCACCACTTTTCTATGTGGGAGCCCAAAGCACCCCCCCCCCCCCCCCCCCAACTACCCCCTAGTCCCAGCCCCCCTAGTCCCAGCACCCCCTAGCTCTACCGCCTGGTATACATGTGTAGATGGTTACTTCTTCGGGACTGTTTAGGGTGTCTGTCAGCAACATTTTTGCGAAGCTTCCAAGGCATCAGATATTTACCACAAAATACCAAGGAATTAATAATACTTGTTTATACTTCATTATAAAATAACTATATGATATAACGCGTGCTCTCATTGGCCAAAGGATGCATATTCCGCGTGCTTTATGAGAGCACATAGCACGCACGCGCAGATATTCAAACATTTTTGTAATGAACAAAATTGAAAACTTGCCTTAAAATCATAATTGTATTTTATAAAAGAAATAGAAAACTTGCCCGCTGTGCTATGTGCAGATTTATAGCACGCGGGACTGATCAGAACACTCGAGAAGTGTTGAGTAGCACTCCACTACGCATTGTGCTTCTCTTAACACTTCTCTTGTGTTCTGATCAGTCCCCGCATGCTATAAATCTGCACATAGCACGCGCGCTCGTTTTCTATTTCTTCAATGGTACATGTACTTCTTAGGGGTAAAAATTATTTCATGCCACGCCCACGCATTTTCAAGATTTCCGACGAGCATCCCCACCACTTTATATATGGGAGTGTCCCCCCTCCCCCCACCCCACCAGGGTCTTTGTGTGGTATACTGATGCTGTTGTTTAGTCTTCTCTAATTAAAGAAAAACTGGAAAACAAGTGAAAACATAGAAAAGCTCTTGATTGAATCCTTCTTGCCTGGAAAACTTGTTGAGCCATGAGTCTAATATCTATAAAACTGTGGAATGCACAAGTGGAATTAATAATAATGATTATTTAGAGTACAATCACTAATCAATAATACTTGTCATTTATTGACAAAGTACATTACAGTTCTTTGAGTGTAATGATGTTCATTGAAATAAAACAAGTTCACCTTTGATCTGCTATTTACTTGTCCCGTTAGAGTTCATACAATAAAATCATGTACATGAAACAGTACAGAACTATATTTTTTATTTTGCACTAAAAATCACTGATAAAATACAAATGACATTGTCACTATTTACAATATATTATCACAATACAGTCTTATGAATATAGTGTGTAAATAAATAATGTTTATCTTTTTGAACTGTGTCTGAATGTATATTGTATAACTTAATTCTTTGAATTTATAAATAAATATTGATTTTTTGCACTTGAAGGCTTACATTGTATTTACATGTACAATATTTATATGCTCTTTGAACTTGTAGATATATGAAATAAATAATGTTCATCTTTGAACTGTATCTGAATGTACATTGAATAACTTAATTATTTGGATAGTGATGGCACTTAAGGTAATGCGATCGTGCATTCGTGCGCATCTTTCCTGCGCATGATATTCAACGGCGATTATCTAAAAATCTAAGTCGGTGACCTATGCTGATTTTTCCACTGTAAGTCTAGGTCAACTAAAGCTAGAAAATATCAAAAAATGAAGACAGGTCTTCGAGCTATTTTTTGAATAAATCTACGAAGTGTTCATTTTCGAACTACTTTTCATTGGTTGGGCTTCCTGTGGTAGAGCTCTTTCAATATGGCGGATCAAGCGTTTTAATATTCAACGGCGAATATCTAAAAATCTAACACGGTGACCTACCCTGATATTTTTGCCCTGAGTAGGTATTTACGAAAGCTAAAACATATCAAAAAATGAGGGTAGGTCTTCGAGCTAAATTTTAAGGAAATCGCCAAAATGTCCAAAAATAGGATCGTAAAGGACGGTCAAAATGTATTGTTTTTGAAATTTTGGCTTTGAAAACTTATTGTTCGACACAATAAAATGACAAATTTCTGTTTTTTCATTATATTATGTTAACATATGTATCATTTGAAAGTATTGCTTTTATTATTACCGACTTATACGGATAGCAAGAGCTTGTAATTCCATTATCCATTTTTGCCAGAAAAGATGGCCGCAAGCCCCATCTTTGAAAAATTATATCTGCTCAATGGATTCGGTGACCCCCATTTTTTATTTCATTTTTCTACTCTAGCACTCAAAATCAATATTTGTGCCAAGTTTAAAAAGAATTGTTCGACAAAAAATTGCACGATCGCATTACCTTAACCCGTGAAACAGATATTAGCCACTAGACACTACTTCCATTGTTTTCTTTTGTTGTGATCTGACTATTTAGTCACTAACTATTATATTTTGTTTCACGGGTTAAGTGCCATCACTCTATATAAATAAATATTCATTTTTGCACTTGATGTACAGGTAGGTACACTGTACAATATATTAAAGTGCTACATAGCACTGAAGAAACAATAGAAAACAATAGAGATATAACACTATTTAGTAATAGTATCATGGTCTCCCTGATAAAGATATCTCAAAACTTCAACGTATACAGAACTCAGCCGCTCGTCTGGTTACAAAAACGAGGAGATCGGATCACATCACCCCAATTCTTCGTAAACTCCATTGGCTCCCTATACATAAACGCATCATCTTCAAGATTCTTCTCATCACATATAAGATCTTAAATGGTTTGGCTCCAAAGTACTTGACAGACTTACTCAGTCTTCACAAACCAACAAGGATTCTTCGTTCAAATGACAATGACAACTTGCGGCTGTCAAGACCTACATTTAGAACGAAAAACTATGGTGGTCGTGCTTTCTCATCGTGTGCGCCACTACTCTGGAACGATCTCCCATTGGTCGTGAGAAACGCACCATCTACCCAATCATTTAAACAGACTCAAGACTTTTTTGTTTGAACAGAACGAACCACTTATATAATTTATACTAGTCACCTTACTCCTTTGACGAGTCCCGAAAAAAATTTATAATTTTTTATATTCTTCTATATATTTATTTTCTATATTTTTTTATTTTTTATATTTTTCTTATTTACTTGTAAAGAGCATTGAGATTTATATGTAATGCGCTTTTCCAAGAATTAAATTATTATTATTATTATTATTACTATTCCATGGTTAGTATGAATTTCCTCAGACCGTGAAATAGTTAATAGACTAATAGACATTACTAGACTGTAATTCCATTGTTTTCTATTGTGTCTATTTGACTATTATACACTAACTTCTTTTGTGGTTTGAGGAAAATCACTCTGACTATTGTTTGCACTCTATGCTCTTTGAACTTGTAGATATATGAAATAAATATTATTCATCTTTGAACTGTATCTGAATGTACATTGAATAACTTAATTATTTGAGTTTGAATATATAAATAATAATATTGTTTTGCACTTGAAGGCCTATTGACATGTACAGATAGAACACACACAATATGTTCATGAAACAGTACAGATATATTTATAAGTACTAAAAAGCAGATAGAAAAACATTGCACTATTTAGTACTATTTACAACACATGGATATATTGTACATGTATGCAATCTATAGTATAAATAAATAAATAAATAAAGTTCATATTTGAACTTGAAGGTAATTTACATTCAAATAATTTAGACATGATATTATGAATTTTGATATTTTGAAAACATGTTATCCACATTGTGCTTTGAATTTGATATAGACAACTACATATACCATACATGCATTGCATCAAACTTATGGTAATTTGAATTTGCAGACAATTTTTTTGGTACATGCCACAAAACTACATGTATTTGAGTTTCAGTGACAAATCTAACTTTGTACCGGTAGTTATAAAACATACATGTACAGTGTAGTGCAGTTTTTTTGGGGGATAGAAAAACACATGAGAGCTCCAATGAAATGTACAGTCAGCTCTATCTAACTGGCTTAAGTTGAACATATTAATATGAGAAACTTGAATACGTACTTGGTACTTTTATTGACAATGGTGCAACGTTACTTGGTCCAGAGAGAGAGAGTTGACTGCATGTAGTTAGGGGAAATCAGTGAATCACACCTTGGTAAAATAAGTTTTTTAAATATACATATGAAGCTAGAAGACTTTGTTTATTGAATTATAAGCTCTGCTAAACTTATCATTTCTATTGTGTTTTCCTCATGAATTATTGAAAAATATGATTGAAATAAATAAATATTTATATATAGAATACAAACACTAAAACTGTGCATCTTACACCTATATCAATTGCCATTGTCCAATATAAGAAGAAAATACAGCCAAACTTAAATGTATAAAGAACACTCCTGTCAATACACTGTTATCATAATTTCAAACAACAGTCACCTTAGAATTGTAAAATACACAAGTTATGCCTTTCACAAGTAATGAGTCATATTTTGAGGTTTAACTGTAGCAAACACCTGTTCATTGCAATAACTAAAAGGAAAAAAGTCCAAGCAAGACACCAAAAGTATTATATAGAAATTTAAATAATTCATCCAATTTTATTTTGATGTATTTCAATTTAGAGTACGTGGCAGGAATAAAATCAAGGGTCATCTTCTGTGAGCTTGCCATCATTAAAATTGTGATACCTACTATAGTACAGAAGTGCATTTATGGCATACATTGTATGTCATTTGCATAATAATAATAATAATAACTGTACTCTATAGCGCATATTTGCTAAATGAATGTCAACATTGGGAGACTTGTATTGAAAGAAAGAATTGAAAAAATTGAAGACAGGCCTTTAATATGAACAAATTAAATTAAACGACAGTGCTTCATTTATCGTCGAGCTGGAAGTCCCTGCATGGCTAAATATTGTTTTAACAATATTAAAATTAATAGATCATTACATGTGGCTATTATAGATAATATTATTACTAGTTGTTTCGAGTTGAATTATTTGCAGGTTAAAATGTAACTCTGCACATTCATTCTACATTTCAGGCAAATAATAATAACATGAGATAATTTCACATACCGGTATATGTTTGGGTTTCCTGTGCTTCAAATTGGCGACACATGTGGAGTATCTGACGTTTATGCACAGTAGTATTTTAGTCCAGCTTGAATCAGTCGATGTGAGGTAAATTAAAGTATTTGCCGTCATCGTAGATCGAAGAACTTTGGCGGCTTCTGCTCTGTTAAATTACCTCGAACATATACAGTGAACATTATTATAGATGAATAAGAATTGAACATACATGTATATATATAGATTATATTATTTTATAGATGTGTGGACGACCAGCTATTCGTTTGTTTATCAGTCACAATGTTAACCACTGTTGGTCATAAACTAGTACATGTACTGCAAGCTCCAAAAATCATTCATTAACAGAAATCTCAATTGTAGCCAATATCAAAATCTGCCACAGAACTCTATCTCAACACAGGAAGCCCAAGATGAGTTTCACTACTCATTACGCTCGCAACAATACTGATGATAATACTAGTAATAATAATAAAATAGATAACGAGATAGATTGACAATTAAATACATACATGTAGGTATTAAAAATACATAAATAGATTAATATATAGATCATAAATTATAAATATATAGATAAAAGATAAATTATTCATAAATAGATAAAAATAGATGATAAACAGATAACTGCATAAATAGATAAATAGATGATAAACATACTGCATAAATAGATGATAAATAGATAACTGCATTTATAAATAGATAAATAGATGATAAATAGATAACTGCATTTATAAATAGATAAATAGATGATAAATAGATAACTGCATTTATAAATAGATAAATAGATGATAAATAGATAGAGTGCAAATTAGAAAAGCTTGAAAACTAAATAACTAATTAGTACTAAATAGCACTAATGAAACAATAGAAAACAATAGAAATAGCACTATTTAGTACTATTTAAAGTTAGTACTATTTCACGCTTTCCTAAATAGCACTCTAACTGCATTTATAAATAGATAAATAGATGATAAATAGATAACTGCATTTATAAATAGATGATAAATAGATAACTGCATTTATAAATAGATAAATAGATGATAAATAGATAACTGCATTTATATGTAATAATAATGAACTTGAGAAATAGGTATATAAAGAAGAGAGAATTAATTGATAAACAGATCAACAAATATTTTTATAGCACA
Source organism: Actinostola sp. cb2023 (assembly GCA_033675265.1). Lineage (NCBI taxonomy): Eukaryota > Metazoa > Cnidaria > Anthozoa > Actiniaria > Actinostolidae > Actinostola > Actinostola sp. cb2023. The sequence goes on along the minus strand of JAUJYZ010000332.1, from coordinate 51,348 downwards.
GATTTCACTTATTTAAAAAAGGATTTAATAAAATAGTAATTATTAACAGATAGTAGATATAATTTTCTCCCTAAATGGATGGGAGCAATACTTACACAAGGACAATGTTAATGACTTATTGAGTCCACAGCCACAGAAGTTATCATCATCGGTGGCACGCTTGGGAATATAAGTTAGTCCACTGGAGGTAACAGGCTTTGTCAAATTGTACCCCCGCTCACGTAGCCAAATCAGAGAGACGTACTCATGCATAAAAATTTGTTGCCATCTTGAGTGATAAGTAGTGTTATTGCAGTACCTAGCAATAGAAACATGTTTGGATTCCCTCCCCTCCATAGAATTAAGACCCAACCCCATCCCATACTTACCTCTCATATCTTTGGTGTGAACAGGCACAACATGGCCTAATGTCCACACTGTGGGATTTGAAGAAAAAAAAGAAATATTTAATTTAAAGAAAATTCTACATAAACGACCAAGCTCACTCACCTGTTCATCTGAAATAGTTAAACGATTGAAGAGTGACACACAATTACGCAAGGTCAAAGCAAGAAAAGCAAGAACATGGAATTGAAACTTGGACTTTGTACCAACCTTTAAGGCAGGCTCTACAACATCAATTAGGTACATAAAATTATTTAGAAATTGCCTGGAGTCTTTGCCGGTAAAACGATAATCAAAACTTTTAGCATCGGGTCCTGCTTCATTGAAATGTTTTACCACCTTCTTGGCCAACCTAGACAAACAGCACTTGGACTTCATAGCATAAACATACTTAGCAAGGGGATTATCAGATGACAGCTGCAAAAAAGAAATATGATCACTTGAAATGGCAGATACTTTAATAACTTCATCAAGCAAATATTTATGTACAAGAGCACATGCATTATTTTTCAAGTGAAGGGGTTCAACATGAGCTTGGTCAATTAACTTTCCCACAGGAGGCTTAAAATCTTGGCGGCTTTTCAAGCTGGAAATTAAACTTGTTATTTTCTGTCGTTTGGTTTTTATGCTCAGCTTTTTTTTGCCAAAATCTTTTTTGGCAGCTTCAACCTTTTGAACAACTTTAATACGGTGCTGATAATTCCATGGCTTCCACAAGTTATTTTCTTCTCTTCCAAATGTACCAGTGAGACACATTGCATTTTCTGTTGACACATCTGCAAAAGAAGAAAAGAACTTCGCACTGTTATTTAATTCCCCCCCTAAAAAAGCAAGCATTTTCATATCATTTGGCAGTTCACATATTTTAAACCTGACATTTACAATGTGATCATTAACAACAACAGGGAAAGTTTCTTGTTCAATAGATTGAGTTTCGGAAAGTAAAAACATTATAAATCTTTGTACAGCGAGAGAGCTTTCAGAGCAGTTTGCTCCAAAAATTAAAAAATTCTCATTGCTGCTGAGTACTCCACGGCCAATATTAAGTAAACTGACGAGCCATGAACATGAAGTGTCGTCCTTCCCAAATGGCGCACCATCCCCACCTAAAGCAACAGAGAAAGTGTTAGTGTCTTCAAACCACAAGAGATCATAACCGCTGCTTTTGTTTAGATAAAATTTGGCCAAATTGATTAACGTTTCTCTTAAGCTACGGTAGCAACCACTTACCTTCATGTCAGTCATTCCCTCACACAATGTATCTTGAACACTGTACAAGGTACCAATTGGAATAGACTTGATGAAAGGCATAAGCTTATTGTATGAAACAAGTCTAGCGATAGGACAATCAGCAATTGATATACGTGTTGTCTGCAACTTCTTACCATTAACCTTGTATGCACTATCTCTGTACAGTTTACGGTACTTTCGTTTACCCATTACCCCCCCATTATAATAAACCTGTACACTTCTACACATATTTTCATTGGAGCTCTCATACTTTTTTAGATCAGATTTGTAAAGCTTAGGCGCTATCTTTTTTGCCTTTTTACTTGAAATCAGCATCTCTGTTAATAACTTGGAACTGCAGCGGTTTAAAATTGTATCGACCAGCCCAACTGTAGCAGCCCTCTTTGTCCCACCATGTATTCTGCTTGCTGCCTCAAAGGTCTCTCTTCTTCTCTTCCTGCCCACTGTGTCCCCCAAAGTTACTCTGCTATTTACAAAATCAGTTGCGGCTCTACTCTTCTTCAATCTGTCTTCTTGTCTTCCTGTACCACTGTCACCTAACTCCCTTCCTATCTCCTCTAACTCCTCAACATTCCTGACTACCTCTCCAATCTATTTGAAATTATAGATAAAACATAGAGATTTACTAATTAATTAGTAAAGTAGCTTATTAAACCAGTCCTTATTTTTGTCAATAATATGTTGCTTAAAAGATTCTAAAACTTTAGATATTTATGTTAAGTGCTACAGTAGGAATCTATTCGTCCGGCGTAATTATGAATACGTTTAACTTTAATATATTATCACTCAACGTCCGGGGCCTAAGGGAATACAAGAAAAACAGAAAGTTATTCAACTGGATTGTTAAACACAAAGGAGACCGTGGTATTACTTTTCTACAAGAAACACATAGTACTCCAGACATTGAGGATGATTGGTCTCGTAGAACAAAGGGGGAATTAGTTATGTCGCACGGGAGTTCAAACAGCAAAGGAGCGGCTATTTTGTTTGGTGAAAAACTGAATTTTGCTATCAAACAAAGCATAATAGATAAAAATGGCAGGTATGTAATCATACTGAGTGAAATACAAGGGACTAGTTTTATGTTAGTTAACACTTATGCTCCAAACGATGAAAAAAGCCAAGTAACTTTAATTGAAGATATAGTTGAAAAGATGAATACAATTGATTGTCCCGTGGAAACATATACCATTTGGGGAGGTGATTTTAACTTTATTTTTGATTTAGATCTTGAAGCATCAGGCGGTAATCCTAATCTTAAATTACGCTCTATTGAGAGACAATGAAGACAATTATGAATGATCTAGATCTTTGCGATATATGGAGAATACGCAATCCAACTACTAAACGTTTTACATGGCGCGGAACAGCACAAGGTAAAAACAGTAATCATAACCATTATCTGCACCGTGGATTAGATTTCTTTTTCATATCCGATGAGTTGCAGCCCTTCGTGGAAGATTGTGATATTATCCCGGCACCATCTACAGATCATTCAGCTCTCTCAATAAATCTCAAAGCATTTCAGGAAGAAAGCAAAGGGCCATCTTTTTGGAAATTTAACAACTCTCTTGCCGAAAATGAAGAATACATCACAAAGCTTAAAACAACGATCGATGCTATTAAAAAATCATTGAATAGCGAAAATATTTTGAATTCACAAGTAAGATGGGAACTAATAAAGTATGAAGTTCGTAAATTTACTATAACATTTTCAAAATCTCTGGCAAAAAAACGTAGAACCGAATACCAAAAACTTGAATCAGAAATTAAACAGATAGAAAATACTAATGGATGGGAGAAAGAAGAAAACATGATTGTAGAACATGATAAACTCATCAAATTACTCGAAGAAAGAAGTAACTATATTACTGAGGGAATTATTATCAGGTCTAAAGCAAAATGGTATGAATTAGGAGAGAAAAGCAATAAGTATTTTTTAACGCTAGAGAAACGAAACAAAGCTAAAACACACATTAAAAAAATTGTTGTGGAACCAAATAATACGGAAATTACGCAACCAAAGAAAATTCTCGGAAAAATATATGATCACTTCAGTAAAATATATTTATCCAGATCGGATAAAACAGAAAATGAGTGTTTGGAATTTCTGTCACAGATTGATATACCAAAACTTTCAGAAGAAGATAAAGAGGCATGTGAAGGTGAGATAACTATCGATGAATGTCACTACGCACTAAAACAAATGGGTACGTCTAAGATGCCAGGTAATGACGGACTGACTAAGGAATTTTATATGTGCATGTGGTCAGAATTAAAAGATGATTTAGTAAGATGTTTGAATGACGGTTATAAAAATGGTTCCTTAACTACATCCCAGAAACAAATAGTTATTACCTTACTTGAAAAACCTGGTAAGGATAACAGGCTATTGGATTCATGGCGACCGATTAGTTTGATAAATGTTGATGTAAAAATATGCAGCAAGGTTTTAAGCAATAGGATAACTGAGTTATTACCTTCAATAATTCATCCAGATCAAGCGGCTTTTATTAAAAATAGAACAATTGATGAACCAATAAGACTTATAGATGATATAATGGATTATGCCAGAAAGGAAAACATATCTTTGATTTTATTCGCGGCCGACTTTGAAAAAGCGTTTGATACTATCGAACATAACTTTGTATATGGAGTATTAAAATGTTTTGGTTTTGGAGAAGGCTTTATTAAATGGATTAAAATTCTTTTAGAAAACAACCAAAGCTGCGTAATGAATAATTGGACTAGCAACAAATTTTTTCCCAGTTTTTAGAGGAACAAAACAAGGAGACCCTATATCGCCATATATTTTTATCTTGGTAATTGAAATAATGGCTTTAATGATGAGAAAATGTAAGGATATTGAAGGAATTAAGATAAAAAATAAACATATTAAGCTGGTATTATTTGCAGATGATACAACTTTCTTTTTGAAAGATATTAATTCGTTGGATATCGTGTTAAATCAATTAGAAATGTATAAACAATTTTCGTCACTAAAGATCAACTTAACAAAATCAGAGGCAGGGTGGATTGGAAGAAATAAGGATGAAAGTGAGCAAAATATTAAGTGGATAAACTTTTATGAAAAGGGTATCAAAATTTTAGGTATCTTTTTCTCCTACAACAAGATACTGCACTACAATAATAATTTTAAACGCATATTAACGGAGTTTAAAACTACTTTATCTCTATGGCGTACCCGCACCTTAACTCTTTATGGAAAAATTCAAGTAGTTCGTTCATTAGCACTGTCGAAATTACTCTACGTATGTTCAAAGATTCATGTGAATGATGAATTCATTAAACTGGTAGAAAGCAATATCAAGGATTTCATTTGGAACGGAAAGAAGCCTAAGATAAAATATCGAACTTTAATTGGCGAATATACAGACGGTGGTTTAAAGTTACCAGATTTTTGTTCATGCATTAAAGCGAATCGTATTAAATTGGCTATAAAATTAATGATATCGGAAGAAAGAACGTGGAATACTATTCCATTGTTATATCTGGATTCTATAGGCGGTGTTGAGTCAATACGAAATAACTTCGATAAAAAAAGAATTCCAGATTCGATTCCTATTATTTACAAAATTGCCCTATTAAGCTGGGCAGAGATTTCTAGTATTATTGTAGACAATAATCCAGATCTAATATTAGAACAACATCTATGGAATAATAAACACATTAAAATACAAAGCAAAGCGGTATTTTTTTAAACATTTTTTGAACTTAATATTAATAGAGTTGTTGACCTTTGTAACGAACAGTATGAATTTAAGTGGGAACATGTAAGGAGCATGGGATTGCAGGACAACGATTTTATGAGATGGGCAGGTATTGTTCATGCCATACCATCTGAATGGAAAACTGCTTTGAAAAATAATGATAACACATTCAAAAACGAAGGGCTAGCGCGTAGATATTTATATCTAGGTAACAAAAAAATTGATCTTACAAAGAGTAATACTAAATTGATTTATCAATGGTTAGTTAGTAAAAAGTTCAAAGTACCAACATCCCAAAGTCATATATGTAAACGAATTGGTGATGATACTCCTCTAGAGTGGGAAGTAATTTATGGTAGAATTTATAAAACTACAATAGATTCCTACTGTAGATTTTTTCAATATAAAATACTAAACAACTGTCTGTACTTAAATAAGGATTTGAATCGTTTTAAATTAATTGAATATTCTAGTTGTTCATTCTGTTCTCTTTACCCTGAAACTATAGATCATTTATTTGTTGAATGTATAGATTCAAAAAACTATTACTTAGAAATTAGATCGTGGTTAGAAAAATATAATATTACTCTTCCTGAGTCTAACAGATCCAACATTATTTTAGGAATTGAAGAAAATGTATCTAATTATGTAATTTTAATGTACAAGTTAACTATATATAAGGCAAGAGAAAAAGGAAAGGTTCCTTCATTATCTCTCTTTAAAAACTTTCTAGTTTATTCAGAGAAAATTGAATATATGGTGGCTATGGCTAAAAATAAATTATTTTCGCACATAAAAAAATGGGAAAAATTAAAAACTGCATTAGAATCTGAGTAAAAATAATGTTGGAACTGGCGTTATTGTAATTAATGTAAATTATGTGTAAATTTGTAGTTCATTATTCTGTGTGTATTCAGTGTAGTATAGATATATACATGTAAATTTTGTACAAACAAAGCATCAATAATAATAAAAATAATAATAATAAAAAATAAAAAAATAAAAAAGTAAAGTAGCTGTTTCAGTTTAGCACAATCATACTATATAGTATGTATCATTTTAAAGTCACCATGCAGCTCATATTCGCAGGGGGAGGGAGGGGGTGGAGGTGGAGTTGGGGGAGGATTCCCATATATAAAGTGGTTGGGATGCTCATCGAAAATTTTGAAAATGACCCCTAAGAGGTACCTGCGTCTTGCCCAGGTGGGCATGGCAACAAATAATTTTTACCCCTAAGAGGTACCAACTCTAAAGTGACAAAAGCTACCGGGCTCATATTGCTTTCCGTCTAAAATTGAATTGAAATGTTTTGACAATTACCAGACTGAATTAATGAAACGGAAAATACAATCTTGAAACACAAGACGACAGGTCTTGATTGATGAATTAATTATATAAATTGTACCGCTAATTTTCGCGCGAAGGAATACGCGCATGAGTTGGTTTGACTGCATGTAAACATAGGTTTATACGTTTTATATTGCTGTAATTACTTTTTTCTAACTCATACCTTCCTATCTAATCTCCTTAATTTGACTTGTTTAGCCTTCAATACCAGTTCTTTCTCCTTGATTTCAATGTCCAACTCTTGAATCGTCGTGTTAAGTTCCATCTGCTTGTCAGTGTTTTCTTTCTCCTGCTTTCTGTGTAGATCCACTCTGTAGCGTGGCATGTTTCACGTCTTCGATGTATTTCAGTTTTGACCAGTTTTGACACAAATTGCGAGTGTTCGCACAAAAAAACAAAGCTCAAATCAGGAAATCAGAAACGATAGAGTTGTAGTTTGGACATTAAACAGCGAAAATAAGACAATTAAAGCAAATAAAAAGTAGACATGGCGAAAATTTACCAAGCCTCAAAATATGTACTCAAAGAGAAATTGACAGAAAAGCGAAATATGAGGCATTTGACGGGAACACAGGTTCGCGCCCGAAAAGCAAATCCCGCCATGTTTGGTATCTCTGCAAAGCTGTTTCCAATATCGATAATTTCCCGCCATCCGATTGCTCTTTCGGTAAGACACGAATATTTTACGAGGCGACAAAACGAACACCCGACGAACATCGTAAACTAGTCACCAGTCTCCCGAAAAATTGCTCCCATCCAACGAAAATTCGGCGACACTTTAGGGTGCTGTTTTTCGAAGCGTGCGGGCCCTACGTGACCTCTCAGTGTGGGCATTATTAACAGGGCATTTAATATGAATTTCCACAGGGCATTACAGCCTCGTATGGGCCCTAAAATGACCCTATTTGGTAAAATTATGTCACATGTAGTTGTATCATTAAAAAGCATACACTTTTGTAAAATCCATACAAGCATACAAGCATAAATCAATATGGTCAGGAGCCCATTACTAGGAGCCTTCCTCTCCTATAATAGGTTTGTACGACATCGTATGCATAAATTGAGCTAAAAATAGAATACTCATTATAAATTCTGTGCGATTAACCAATCATGTCGCGTCTTACACAATAGGAATTTTACGTCAGATTCAACACTGCTTTGCTTTCAATGTTGGCGGAAAGCGTACCGTGTAGTTCCAGTGATTCTAGTCAGAATCTAGTGAAATTTCAGATCAGTTTCGTCGTCTGACTTCAGTACTTAATCAAGCGAGGAAGATCAATGATTGAAAACATAAAAAATAAAAAAAATAAAAACTAACTCCAGCTAGGTATTATTATTTATATCAAAACTGCAAGTGCGAGAACTTCTAAAAACAAAGCTAGTTCAAAGGCCAGTTCAAAACCCGGCCAAAAAAACGAACATCTTCTGCTCTTTCTGAGAAGGAATTCAACGATCTGGTATCATGGAGAATCTCTTACGAAGAACCTAATTAAACTTGTGCAGGACTAGCAGTGAGAACCAAGCTAATGAATATTCCAAACCGCCGGTGTGTTGCTAATTAGCATTTGTTGTCTGAAACGCAGCAAAATGAATCACGAACTTTGAAGTAGGATTTTGTTGAATATTATCGACATTGACATAAAGTTCCTTCTAAAACAGCGAAGTGAGGTACAGGGGAGTTTCTTTTTCTGTGGCCTGGATGAAGATTTGATCGCATTTTTATTCAGCGGCTGATCTTGGGAGTGCCGACTTTCTTGCCTTCTTTGAACTGAAGACGCCTTTGGCGAAATAACTTCGCATACACTCAGTGATAAGTTAACCCTCTTGTTTTAGTGTTCTTTGCCGCTCTTTAAGGCACGGTTCGTCGGTTGAAAGTCTCAGTTGTTTTTCAACAATCTTTCGGCGAAGAAGATCTTTAGCAAAGTGCACATTTGTGTGGTTGGTTATGTTGGCGTCGCTATCCAAAAATCAGTGATGAAGGTGATGGATTCTGCTTTGAACATCAGAGTCAAAATTACTGTGAGAACGCTTCATTCTTACGACACGTAGACTAAATCATGAATCAAAAACCAACAAAAGAAAGTTGATCAAACAAGAATAAACATATGAAGCGATAGGTATAATAACGTAGAAGAATTTCGCGACATCGTGAGTCGCCAAACTAAAAGTCGCCACTAAGCGCTCCGGCAGTATGTCAGTTTATTGATACATGTGATACATTCATTGTACACAGTTCGTCTCGTTCTTGTGCAAGGGAAAAATAGACTTGGACTTCCACGGATTAAGAATATCAATATTTTGGATCAAGTCCTCGCGTCTTCCGTTTGGCCTCCATTTTATTTTTCAATTTGAAATTCTTCGGGAATTTGCATATCTAAAAATAGCACAATTTGTGCATACGATGTCGTATGAACCTATTACTAGAGGAAGGCTCCTAGTAATGGGATCCTGATATGGTAATATATAATTGAAAATTTTAATAAACATTTTAATGGAACATGTACTGTACTTTAAGTAAGGATTCTTACTAATAATAAAGTCATAAAGTTCCCTAGTCACACCACCAATGCGAGAAAGAACAAAAGGCAATATATCTCTTTGAGGAAATAACTTGAGAATATTCTCATCATGAGCCAAAATCTCATGATTGTGTGGACATCTGTAAACACGACTGACAAGAAAGCAAGAAAGATAGAGCCCTCAAACAATATGCGTGGTGTGTTGGCTGAATTTGATCCATTTTTCCATCTCACTGGCCTCGGCAGGTTCATACTTGAAGACGCACACTCAATCCTAGGACATTTTAGTTGTCCTTAATTTATAGTCCTTTGTACCACAGGATCCCAGATGATTAGTCGCGGATGAAAGTATTCATCTACATTAGGAATAGGAGCTGCATATGCACAAGCACTTACACGAAATTGCCACAGATGTGGTAGATCCACTACTACAATAGGCAATTCACTTGATCGCTGTAATATTCCTTGGATGTATGGTTTGATTCCTGAATCCGCAAGAAAATGATGGGTGAACACGAGCGACTGAAAGACTTACATCTTACGTAAAGCAAAAACTCGAACAGCAGCCGAAAAGGCTCATGGGTAAAATATGGGAGGGGTTCGTTGTTACACATTCGATCACTGAACATACATACAGATTGAGATCCTCTGTAAGTTGATGGTCTTGTTTGGTAAAGGACCATATAGTGAAGCTCTAGAGAGTGTATCGGCAATGACGAGCTCTTTTCCTGGGATGTGTCTGATGGCATTCTTGGTGGCATGCCATAGAGGGGCTTTGAACCTAGTAGTGGGACAAGCGGCTTGTGGTCTGTTTCAGTTATGATGTCTTTCCCAATGATGTAGTTGCTGAACTTTTCGCAGGCCCATGTTGTAGCTAGCGCTTCTTTCTCTACTTGTGCATATCTTTGCTTAATTCACTTTTCAAGTAATCTAATGCCTTCTGTTGCTGTATCCCCCATGTGAAGACATTTTTCTCGCTGAGGAGATCACTCATTGGTTTTGTTTTCTCTGCGAGATGTGGTACAAACTTTGCCTGTTGATTCACCATCCCGAGGAATCTACGCACATCACTTACACTGGTGGGTGCCGGCATCTCTTCGATGGCTTTAACTTTCTCAGGGTCGGACATAATTCCGTCTTCATTGATGACGTAACCTGCAAACTTTACTTCAGGCTTTGAGAAGTCACACTTGTCTGCATTGAGTGTTATTCCTGCACTTTCAAGACGTTGTAGGGTTACATGTAGTCGAGAATCATGCTGTTCCTGTGTTTTTCCGTGAATGAGTATATCATCAATTAGCGAGACCGTTCCGTCGATGTCCTCCAGTATGCGTTGCATCTTTATTTCAAAATGCTCTGGTGCTGTCTTAATGCCAAAAGACAGCACCAAAATTCGATTGAAGTAATATCTCCCAAAGGGAATGATGAAGGTTGTGAACAACCTGGAGTCGGGTGTCAGTTTCTGTTGCCAGAACCCGGCGTTTGCATCAACTTTGCTTAATAATTTAGAGTCTCCAATCTCTCCGAGAAGATCATCAATTTTCGGTAAGAGATAGGGCTCCCTTAAGACATTGTCGTTCAGTATTGTGAGGTCAACACAAATTCTTACTTTGCGGTCAGGTTTTGGACGGCACACCATTCTGTTGGGACACCTTCTGGTACCTTTGTAATAACTCCTAGGTTTTCCATTCTCGCTAGTTCCTCCTTAACTTTCCCCATAAGTGGTAAGGCAACACGTCGTGGTGTAGTTAGAGCAAACGGTTTGGCTCCCGACACAAGCTTAATAGAAAATTCACCGTCCATTGTGCCTACTGAAACCATCCGAAAATGTATTATTTTTGGAAGATCGTTTTAAAAGCTGTTAAAATACTCACAGATCGTGTTTTATCGGGTCTAAAACCACTCGGCTTCGCCTCATGGTTTTAAACCCGATAAAACACTCCTGCTCGTTTATTAAACAGTACTTAAGTGTCGTTTCCTGATAGAGTGTTCCAGACTCTGGAAATGGGGGTCCACCGATTTTGATAAAATTTACTGCAGAAGTTGGTCTTGTTGGGATATTCCAAAATCCAATTTGGTTTGGTTTTCTGACTTATAGTTCAAAAGTTTCAGGGGGGTGCAATTTTGGACCTCCAGATCATTGAAAATCCTGTGTTTCAAGGGGTAAGTTTGAACTGCTGCAAAACCAAACACATAAAACCTATTCACTAATCAATTGTATGGTGTGATTCTGATATAAAGGTACTTTCAATTCATATGTACTGAGACTACACAGAAGCTTCTGACTGAGTGGGGCCTGGGACGAGTTCGGGCCAAATTTTGAGTGACTGAGCATCACTCAAAATTGCCAAACTTTAGAAATTAATATTGGCTAACTGCATACTTATTCTAAATTGATACTTATATCAGGAGTTACCCCAATATAGGTATAATGAAAATCCATCGCGAAAAAATTGGCCCATTTAATTTTGAGGCACTTTAAAGACTTATTTTACAGCACACTCTAACATAATATACATATTGGCAAAAGTCATAATTGGACACCCAAACTATATTTATTTGTATTTAAACACCTCAGTGTGCTTTGTGGAGGCCTTAAATACTTAAAACAATTGTGATAAGCAGTCATTTTGTGAGTAAACACTAACTTAGAATTTTAAATTGCCTTAGAATTAGAAAAAATTATATTCACAACCCATATTTTGTTCCATTTCAAAGCATAAATATATACAATATAGCTATCTAGATCTGAAATAGATAGAGTGTGAACAGTCCCTCTTTTTCCTCCAGACTCAGTCGAACGAGAGAAAAAAAACAATCTCGGGAAAAACCGATCCTGGACGTGCGAGGATTGGGGAGAGTTTAGGGTCCCCATTCTCCTCGCGTCCACGGGATTCTAAAAACTCGTCTTCACTGAGTCTGAGGGAAAAGGAGGGACAGTTCGCAGACTGAAATAGATCAATACATTATGTACTAACTAGACGCTTTAATAAGCGTTCACTCGTGCCCTGGAGCGTTTTTGAGCACTGGGATGCATTGTAGCATGAAAGAAGTATACTGTATATACCGCTAACAGTGTGTGCATTTGTATGTGAGATAAGCGTATTAGACATACTTCCTTCAAATCGTTTTTTCTGACGATCACAAGACGACATAACTTTCCCCTAACAAGGTTTGTGAAGAAAGAGGTCGACTGTCGATAAATCCTCATAGATCAGCTTTTAGTGATCTCGTTCCCAGACCCACTCAATTGCAGATTGTGCTTAGTCATCAAAGGTGTATTCACTGATTAAAACATTTCTCTATATTTAGATCTGAGATAACGATTATAATCGGATCAAATCAGTGTTTGGTTACTTGTTGAGTGATATGTGTATTCACTGCTTAAACATTTATCTATGTTTAGATCTGAGAACGATTATAGTTATCAACTCAGTGTTTGGCTGTCAGATTTCTTGTCTCCTAGTTGAGCCACTTTGGAAAAAGGACAATTATGGCAAGGAAACTCAAGCCATTCAGAACTAAATATATTTTCGTGATAGATTCTGACAACTGACAACTGAACTTGCCCCTGCTTGACCTCCGGTGCCTCCTGATTGGTTTGTGATTTGTAATCTCTCTTGTGATGAGACTTCATGTCTCCACCTCCATTTCATAACCGGACAGACAAAAAAAAAAAGAAGACGATCTGCTATTTAAGACTCCTGCCCCGGCCTTCGGCACGAGTAATTATATAACACTTCTTGCTGCACTTCAACTTACATGAGATTATTTAAAGGTCCTTTCTGACTTGGAGGGGATTTCAGTTCTCTACTGCAAATATTTATTTAGCAGACAAATCAGTTTCTCGTGCTGAAAAGAACGATCATGTGGTGCTGTAGAATATCGTCGTTTGCATCTAAGCGTTAACACATGACATTAAAACATGTTCTAATTAGTTGCCCAAACATGTATGTTTGAAAGCCTTAAATCTACGACGTTTGTAAATTTCACGACATCCTCAGTGCGGAACTGACTGATCAAACTGGCTTTCAAACATGTTTTGGACAACTAATTAGAACATGTTTTAATGTTTCAATGTGATGTTACTGAATGCATAATGATATAATTTAGTCACCACCGATTATATTTATACTAGGATTTTTAGGATTTGGATTTTTAGAAGATATAGATAGGTGTAATTTATAGGATTTATATATATTTATATGTCCGCCTGTATGTTGAGCAACTAAACCGCATTTCACGAGATATAGGGCGGCCAATAGATTTCCGCTAAGCATTTAGCATTGCAACATATAGGATAGAAAACCAGTGCGATACTCTGACTCTTTACATTTGCAATTGCTAGCAGCACGGACAATAGCTTCACATCAATTTAGTTCCTCTAAGCGCTCGTTTCATATTTATATGTATTTATCAGTGCAAACTGTAAGAGTGTCCAATGTTACCTTCTGGAAATAAAGTTTATTATAATTAGAGTAGATTTTGTATGACTGTGCCGTTTCGTGCCGCATATGGAAACATTCGAAATTCCATGTAGTGACCGTGATCGTGCCGAAACATACATACATAACTAATATACTTTATTTCATGTGGGTGGCAAATTCAGTGAGTACAAACAAACTGGTTTCTAATTTTGCCCACAAGTAAATTCAAGTACAATAGAAGAAATGCTATATATTATTTAACAAATATATTCCATTTTCCCGTGCGCATGGGCGATTTTATCGGCATTTTTGTCCTTCGCCAGCCAATGAAATCGACAATCGACAAGTTATTTCGCAATCTGTCATATATATACTGTATACACATATACTGATTCCGCCTTTATCCTTTATTTAACAGATATAACCTTTAATTCAGCACTGAACATATTTTAGATATTTTAAATGAAAATTATCAATAATATCGTGAATTACTGGAAAAAGCAGTAAACAAACTTGTTTCTATACGCTTGGCTTTCTATAGCAAACTAAGATTGTTCTCTGCCATGGATTTCTCGTGGTTGTTTTGATTTCTTACCACACTACTGCTCCCTTTGCTCCCGCAAGCACCACAGGGAGCCCAAGCATAAATTCAGTAAAACAAAAAATCGAAATAAAGTATTTTTTCCCCCTATACATCTTTGTTGTCTGTTAACTTAACCTGCCTGGTGAAACAATCACCAGGCAGGTTAAGTTAACAGACAACAAAGATGTATAGGGGGAAAAAATACTTTATTTCGAATTTTATTTTTTTACTGAATTTATGCTTGGGCTCCCTGTGATTCTAGGCAATTTAAAATTCTAAGTTAGTGTTTACTCACAAAATGACTGCTTATCACAATTGTTTTAAGTATTTAAGGCCTCCACAAAGCACACTGAGGTGTTTAAATACAAATAAATATAGTTTGGGTGTCCAATTATGACTTTTGCCAATATGTATATTATGTTAGAGTGTGCTGTAAAATAAGTCTTTAAAGTGCCTCAAAATTAAATGGGCCAATTTTTCGCGATGGATTTTCATTCTACTTATATTGGGGTAACTCCTGATATAAGTATCAATTTAGAATAAGTATGCAGTTAGCCAATATTAATTTCTAAAGTTTGGCAATTTTGAGTGATGCTCAGTCACTCAAAATTTGGCCCGAACTCGTCCCAGGCCCCACTCAGTCAGAAGCTTCTGTGTAGTCTCAGTACATATGAATTGAAAGTACCTTTATATCAGAATCACACCATACAATTGATTAGTGAATAGGTTTTATGTGTTTGGTTTTGCAGCAGTTCAAACTTACCCCTTGAAACACAGGATTTTCAATGATCTGGAGGTCCAAAATTGCACCCCCCTGAAACTTTTGAACTATAAGTCAGAAAACCAAACCAAATTGGATTTTGGAATATCCCATCAAGACCAACTTCTGCAGTAAATTTTATCAAAATCGGTGGACCCCCATTTCCAGAGTCTGGAACACTCTATCAGGAAACGACACTTAAACGAATGCACAAATTCAGCGAATCATAAATCACAATGGCAATAGTTTATTTGGTACCATAAATATATCCATACAAATACAAATATAAATAAACCCATATTTCGGAAGAGCGTTCGGAAGGTGGATGCACAAGAGAAGGTGCCAAACTAGAACAAAAGAGCTGCATAATGAATCAACAACTTACAACTATTGAAACTGGTTGAAAAATGTTCTGATTTGAAGCTTATATTTGGCGGCCTTAAAATGTTTCAATGAACTTGATTTTACAACAACATATCAGCTACAATCTAAATTTGAGCGTATTCAATTTTAAACAAAATTTATCGACGGCATTTTTAATTATGGCTTTTTTAGTAAAAATATAATGAATGGTGGACAACAAGAGCAAAGTAAACACCTCATCGTGTATGACTTGAGCTCACATTTTCCGATATCATTGCAAGCGATTTCTCTCAACTTTTCCAGAAAAGTAGTTCAATATCATTGCAACAATTCAAGTCTAAAATTGAGTTTTAATACGCATATTTACTTGGATTTCAGGTGATTGATTTAATTGCGTTATTTACGCTTGAATTATTTACTCAAAAGCTTTATTCGAATATATCTCAAAAACGCTCTCACAGAATTTGCTTGTATTCACTAGAACTAGAGACAATTATGCCCACTATAAGATCACAAGAGCATTTTCCCAAAATAATCCTAGAATCTATAGAAATCGATAATATGTAAAAAGAGGAATTCTCTCTCAGCGTTGCCATAGTAACGCCGATCTCCATAAAACATACTTCATTAGAAACTTTGATCTTTCTGTAACAAGGTTGTAATACTCAATTTACCATTAGATCGTTCACAAATGCACAATTGTGTCTCAAACGCAAGAGGTATCGCTACGGAAAAACCCAATCGAGTCACCTTAAATGTACTACTTACATACTACTGCTACTACATGTACTATATGTCTACTAATAACACTACTAATAGTATTTAACCATCAGCTTTGACTACATTTCTATGATATTGATTTTGTGTCTAAACTCGTCTATCAATTGAATAAAAAATGATTTTGAGATCTAAACAAAATGTTAAGATTTAATCTATTTTCAACTGATGATTATATATCAAAACATTTTTGATACATTTGGTATGATATGCTGTTTCCCAGGTTGAGAATCTTGTTAAGATCTTGGATATATCTTGCCAAGATCATGGCATGATCTTGTCAAGATGTTACTAAGATCTTGTTAAGAATATTACAAGATAAGCACAAGCCATTTTGGCAAGATCTTGGCAAGATCATGCCTGACCTTGCCAAGATCTTGGCTTTTCATGTAAGATTTGTTATTAAGATCTTGGCAAGATCTTTTGAAGATTCTTACAGTATCATGATAAGATATTACATCAGCCTCGGGAGGGTTAGTAAATGACCCTCGGCCGTCACTAGCCCTCACTTGGCTTCGGGGACATTTAATCACTAATACAACCATCAAGAGTTCCAGACTTCCGCTACGCGCGCAACATTGTGAGATTATCACAAAGGAAAAGTGAGCACCACGTGAGGAAAGACATAGCTTGGGCTCCCTGTGTCTAGAATTGGTTCTCACTTTTCCTTTGTAACAAGACGCACTTTAGCGTTTACTTGCGCTTCTGAACACTGCAATTCCTGATAACTGAGTAATTTGCAATTCCTGAGTTTGTTGTCAGTTCGTTCTCTCCCACTTGCTTCGAGGGTTTTTCTCCGGGTACTCCAGTTTTCCTCCCTCAATAAAAACGAACTAGTGAGCTGAAAGTTGTATGTATAGAATATTAGAATGTAGTGGTAGTGGTAGTGTGTGTGAGAGTACAGTGTCCCCCAATTAGTGCGCAAGCGCTAGAACACATTGGACACTTAAATAAACAGTTATTATTTATTTAACATTATGACCTTAGAATCATGAAGAATAGAATTAAATTGAAAGCAAATCTCCTCTGCTGAGATTTGTTTAATTTGATTTCAACTTTGAAGACAGATTGGTTGTATTGGCAGAATGTCCGCTTCAGTACTGCACATTTTAAAAATACTGGGCTCACATATGTGTCTGTTGTACATTTCACATCTCGAGATGTGTGCAACGTACGTTCTTCACAAAATAATGTATTTTGGCGATGAGTTGTTCGACATATCCTTCGATCATCACACATAGACAATGATCTGAACTCGTTTATTGGATTCAATTGAGAACACAAGTTGTTATCACGTAATTGAACTTCTACACTTATAATAATATATCAGACACATTAGCTTACGACCGATTCATTTTTTAACTTGGGCATTCCACAGGAAGCCCAAGTAATAATCTCATAATGCATTACGTGCGTACCGAAAGTCTGGAACTCTTGATGCTTGTATACCCCTCAGCGCCATGGGTATTGCTTATAATAATATTCATTGATAAGTTAAAAAACTAGAACATTTTACTATTTCTTTAATAATAAAGAAGATCAATATACACATATATTATTACAATCAAATTTGTATTACAGCGAACTAACTATCTGCAAAAAATTATACCTTATTTATTAATATTGTAAAACAAATGGTGTAAATGGAATAAAAATCTGGAAAAAAAATCTGGACCCGTAGTAGGGCATTTGTGGACACCCTGTATTTACCAGACAATCAGTCAAGTTTCCAAAATTTCTCTCACATAATGCATGTTGAAACTTTGTAATTCATGTACATAAAACCTGTATCAAGCAGATAGTGAAAACCAACAAAATTGGTCTATTATTAAAGAGGCCCTCTCATCAACAGTGATTTGTGCACCGAATCGCTATTTCACACACACAAAACTACTGTATCCTACTGGTTGAGACTGTGTTTTCTCCACGAGGATGTTTCCAGTGCCATAAATGTCAGATGGCTGGTAGATATTCAATGGATGAAAGACTGCACTGTTTATAAATCTCTGAATTTTGATGGCAGAGAAATTAAAGTGGCTAAACGGCTTACAAATCACTGTGGATGAGGACCCCTTTATTGTGAAAAAAAAACTGTATGAAATGCTGAGGACAGGGTGTCTAAAACAGGCTTGAATATTATTTACAATTATAATCTGTTACAGGTGCGAGATATGAAAACACATCAGTTTCATGTATATTGACTTTAATGCATTTAGCTTGAATCCATTCACAAGATACTGCATGAATTTCTGGTTCTGGTGGGCCTGCAATGGGAACATGCTGGCTTCCAAGCAATTTAGCATTAGTAAAAGAATTCACAATTACATCGGTTGAAGGGTTAATATTATAATTACAGATTGTTGTCACTACTGAAATGTATTGTTTGATAAAGGCTAATACATTTTGTGATTGAGTGTAAACAAATGAAAGACTACACCTTGTTTCATCATTTTTTTTTCTGCAAAGCTGCAGCACTCATCCTCTTCAAATGCATTCAATGTGGGTAGACCATTTTGACTTAACTTCCTGTTTATTGCTGAAACTTCTTGACCAGTTATTTTCCTTTCTATGGTATCAGAAAATGACACCAATTCTGATCGAGGGATCCAGCTTGACCTAAACAATTCACAAATGATACTTTTAAATGGAAAGAAATTGCAAGAAATGACCATGTGGCAGTGCAGAGTTGTCTCAGCATCTCTTTACAGTATTAATTTTACTGTGTTTAATAAGGGGGGCTAGTTACTGGGAGGGCTTACAAGAATGGACTTAACCTAATAAACACTTCAATTACCTTTGCTTTGAAAGAGCCAATCTTGTACTAAACTCCTTGACCTCTTTAACATCCAATTAGCTAGTTTCAAGCTTTCTTTGAAGGGGGTGGACTTGTTTATCTACTTGGTAGTTTGTTAGATCTTTCCATTTAGAAACAAATTGTTTAGTTTTAGTATGCATATATTATTATTATATATGACAATTGAATTACATTGTATAGTGAATATTTAGACAGGCAAAAATATATGTGAATATTAATACCATTAATATAAATCTAGACTCTCGGGGATCAGCGGACACTTTGTGCATGCAGTAGTACAAAGTTTGTAAGTAATTTGCACGTGCTATGTGTCATAGTCAGGCACATGCTTTGAACATATTGCAACGTGCAGTATACCGGTCTAGTTCACTTTTCTATTCGCTTAGATTCACAGCGGCTATCACAGTTTTCCAACCCACCCACCCATAGGCAGATTGATTTACAAAATCTTAGTATTGTTTTAGTTTTAGGCTTCTGGGCCATATACAGTCATTCCCAAAAAGGTTGTCCAGATGAAAAGACTACAATACTACAGTAAAGTCACGTGATTCGTTATGCTTTCCATTTCCTCATGAAATTGCATTTTTGAGATGCAAAAGTACACGGCATTGTGAGAACTGAATGAAATGGCGCTAGTATCAACTCGCAGTTCCGCACGCAGACTGCACAGAAATTAAAAGCATAATGAGTACCGACATCATCACTTCGGTAAGTACTCTATTGCATACAAGCATCAAGAGTTCCAGACTTCCGGTACACGCGCAATGCATTGTGAAATTATTACAAAGGAAAAGTGAACACCAAGTGAGCAAAAACATAGCTTGGGCTCCCTGTGTCTAGAATTGGTGCTCACTTTTCCTTTGTAATTATCTCACAATGCATTGCGCGCGTACCGGAAGTCTGGAACTCTTGATGCTTGTATTAACTGAGACGAAGACGAATGAACTTATTGCATAAACTGTGACGAAGACAATTGCAATATCAAGATCTTGACATAAAATTTCAAACAGAGTCCGCCACCTCAAACAGAGTCTGTGGACTCAATGTTTGAGTCCGCTAACTCTGTTTCATTCCACAGACTCTACAGTCCAGTCCATGGGTCTCAGTCAAGTCTGCATTATATAGTATACCAACATTGTTATATAATAATTATTTTATAATATTTATAAATTTATTCTGTCCCCCTCATAAACAAGCTGTGACATCATCAACAATTCAACAGTGTAAAATTATTGTTAGTTTTTTTTTTTGATCAGCAACTTTATTAAAGTGCACCTATCGCCCCTGTGAGATTGTTTTCAAAATCTATGAATAGTTGGATGGTTCAGTATCTTGTGATTTGAAATCATCAAAATACTGAACCCTCCAACTTGTATTCACAAGATTCAAATCAAGATCCACAGTAAAATAACCTCAAAATTAAAAGCTTGTTGTATCCAAAATAACCAAATAAAATCGCTTCAAAGCTCAATGATCAATAAATTAGGACTAAACGGACTAATCTGGCTGAGACAACTATTAAGCGATAGATAATAATATATGTACCTATTTCAAAAAACGTTGTCACATTCAAAGCAACAAGCATCAAGCCAAGACCAAAGTGAATGCTGGTTTTGTGTTGGCAAATTATTCAAATCAGACCTATTTCTTAATGGAACGAAGTGCAATGGTATACAAACAAGCATGTAAAAATGTTCACATTTTGTAGTTAAACAATTGTGATTAAATAATTCTCAGCACCAATCCAGCATTCACTTTGGTCTTGGCTTGACGCTTGTTGCTTTGAACGCGACAACATTTAAAAAAATAGGTATATACAATGTATGAGAAATTGAGAGAAGAGAAACACATGAACAAGAAAACTTATTGTTTTGCTGCAGCATCAAATACTAGAGAACTGTAATAGACACAGTCGATGAATGGATGGATGGATATACATGTATTCAATATATATATTATTGTTGAGTGACAAGAAAAATGTTGATCAACGATTATGAATTATTGTTATTGTTAAATTTTGCACCATTCTGCCTTCCATACATGTGAGATGTCAGATGTAATTTAAGCAGATATGGTTTTAATGTAGCTTAAACCTGTGTGTACCTGTTGCATCACTGCCATCTTCCGACAATGCAGTCTCCATTTCTTTCATTCCAGTTTCCATCTCCCCATGCATCATTGCATATTTAAGGATTTTTGGTTGCCAGCATGATGTGAATTTCTCATTTATACTTGATGGTAATTTCTTTCATTACAGTTTCCATCTCCCCATGCATCATTGCATATTTAAGGATTTTTGGTTGCCAGCATGATGTGAATTTCTCATTTATACTTGATGGTAATTTCTTTCATTACAGTTTCCATCTCCCCATGCATCGTTGCATATTTAAGGATTTTGGGTTGCCAGCATGATGTGAATTTCTCATTTATACTTGATGGTAATTTCTTTCATTACAGTTTCCATCTGTTCATGCATCGTTGCATATTTAAGGATTTTGGGTTGCCAGCATGATGTGAATTTCTCATTTATACTTGATGGTAATTTCTTTCATTACAGTTTCCATCTCTCCATGCATCGTTGCATATTTAAGGATTTTGGGTTGCCAGCATGATGTGAATTTCTCATTTCATTACAGTTTCCATCTCCCCATGCATCATTGCATATTTAAGGATTTTGGGTTGCCAGCATGATGTGAATTTCTCATTTATACTTGATGGTAATTTCTTTCATTACAGTTTCCATCTCCCCATGCATCATTGCATATTTAAGGATTTTTGGTTGCCAGCATGATGTGAATTTCTCATTTATACTTGATGGTAATTTCTTTCATTACAGTTTCCATCTCCCCATGCATCGTTGCATATTTAAGGATTTTGGGTTGCCAGCATGATGTGAATTTCTCATTTATACTTGATGGTAATTTCTTTCATTACAGTTTCCATCTTCCCATGCATCGTTTCATATTTAAGGATTTTGGGTTGCCAGCATGATGTGAATTTCTCATTTATACTTGATGGTAATTTCTTTCATTACAGTTTCCATCTGTTCATGCATCGTTGTATATTTAAGGATTTTGGGTTGCCAGCATGATGTGAATTTCTCATTTATACTTGATGGTAATTTCTTTCATTACAGTTTCCATCTCTCCATGCATCGTTGCATATTTAAGGATTTTGGGTTGCCAGCATGATGTGAATTTCTCATTTCATTACAGTTTCCATCTCCCCATGCATCATTGCATATTTAAGGATTTTGGGTTGCCAGCATGATGTGAATTTCTCTCATTTATACTTGATGGTAATTTCTTTCATTACAGTTTCTATCTCCCCATGCATCGTTGCATATTTAAGGATTTTTGGTTGCCAGCATGATGTGAATTTCTCATTTATACTTGATGGTAATTTCTTTCATTACAGTTTCCATCTCCCCATGCATCGTTGCATATTTAAGGATTTTTGGTTGCCAGCATGATGTGAATTTCTCATTTATACTTGATGGTAATTTCTTTCATTACAGTTTCTATCTCCCCATGCATCGTTGCATATTTAAGGATTTTGGGTTGCCAGCATGATGTGAATTTCTCATTTATACTTGATGGTAATTTCTTTCATTACAGTTTCCATCTCCCCATGCATCGTTGCATATTTAAGGATTTTGGGTTGCCAGCATGATGTGAATTTCTCATTTATACTTGATGGTAATTTCTTTCATTACAGTTTCCATCTGCCCATGCATCGTTGCATATTTAAGGATTTTGGGTTGGCAGCATGATGTGAATGTCTCATTTATACTTGATGGTAATTTCTTTCATTACAGTTTCCATCTCCCCATGCATCGTTGCATATTTAAGGATTTTGGGTTGCCAGCATGATGTGAATTTCTCATTTATACTTGATGGTAATTTCTTTCATTACAGTTTCCATCTCCCCATGCATCGTTGCATATTTAAGGATTTTGGGTTGCCAGCATGATGTGAATTTCTCATTTATACTTGATGGTAATTTCTTTCATTGAAAATCCTGCACAACTCTGATTTAATCTACAATGTATAAAAAGAAATTACATGTATGCAAACTTACTCCTGCTTTTCAGCAAACATGCATGATATGGTGGTGGCTAAATGGGATACATGTGTCTCAAAAGGACCTAATTAATATAAAACAATAGAACGATGCAGTAACACAGTACCGGTAGATTCATTCTATTGTTTGGTCGGCCAAGGGTGGTTTGGGTTATGGAAGCAAGCCTTTACCGCATGTTATCGAATTCATGAAAAATTAACAATAATTAACAATAATAATAATAATAATAATTAACAATAGAAATCATAAGCGTAGCAGAAATCAGATACAGAATCGTCCTCATTTGCATTCAACTTTAACTTGGATTTTCTCGGCCAAACTGTTTCCTATCATCCAAATTATAGTAAAACATCCACTTATATATCGTTGGATTCGATAAGTAATATACAATATGAGCGTCCGATTGTATGTAGTACATACATACATGATAAAGCACATGTACATGTAAATATGGTAAACTTACATGCACAAACTGGCATAACGAGGGATATCTCAGCAAAATGTCTTTCACTGGGCAGGGGTTATCAAGGATTTCATGGCGCCTCAGTGGATACGTCTGTTCCATGAAATCCTTGTTCAGTTTCACATCCTTTGCCTTTTTCTTGACATCTTTCACGAGTTCCTCCCTGTACTTCTTGAGGGAGTCCATTGTCTCTCCCTCTGGAACATCAGGCCTTATGCTCCATTGATGATCTTTGGAAACTTTTCTCTTTTTTGGAGCCTTCCCCTCTTCCAAACTCACCATCAGCTCTTTTGACAGTCTTTTCGTCTTTTGGAGTTTCTTCATTCTATTGAAAAAATTTATTTCAAGAGAACCCTATAAAAAAAACAGACAATCACAAACCTTGTTATATGACAATAATATTTCTCCCATAGCTGCAGTTCTACAGTTTCTTTCTTCCTTCCTACATGTACCTACATTGTACTTTCTTTAAAATGCTATGCTGAAGTACAACCTCGATGTCTTTGTTATACCATGAAACAAATATGCACACTTATATACATAGCGTGCAGCCATTATATTTGTGGAAAATAAATAGTTAGAAGTTACAGGTAGTACCACCCAACTATTACTAAAGTAATTTCACCATAAGAATCATTGTTAATTGTTTCACTTTAGTGGTTGTGCTGTCACACTACATGTACATTTTATGTTGCACATATAACCAACACAAATTTAAGAGACAATCAATATACAACACCATAGTGTTTGAAGGTTAAGACTGTACATAAATTTGTACATACCCATGCTGTTGACCCTTCCAATATACTATAAATGGGTATTTCTCTGTCAACATTCTTGCAACATGAATGCGCTCACTTTTCAATGGAAGGATAGTATAGCTCATCAAACTTTAACACACATCCCTGATTAGCTCATTCTGCATGTTGTTGCTGAGCCTTTTCATTTTGATTCCCTCTTCAATAAAGGCAGAAAACTAACACAGAAGTGAAAACCTTGTGAAAAACATGTACATGTATAATATTTGACAATAAAAAAGCCTTAGACAAAGCAGTCCCTGTCAGGTATCAAAACCAGACTTGCCAGTAACATGTACCAGTCATATGCTCTATACTGTAACTACGCTACAGCGAATAATATTAGTTACAGGATTGTTTATGACATACATGTACATACATAAGATGAAATGTAATTGATTATAATGAAAGAATAAAAGAATGTAATTGTAACTGTAATTATTATTATTCATCTTTCACCTTAAGAATGGCCTCATAAAGACACCAACATGTTGTTTTCTTCCATTTCTATTTATTATTTGATAAATTATCATGGATAGTATGGATTCTCTTTTGTCGATGTTGTTTTGAAAGCATTATTCTTTCAAATAAGTCTAATGGCTTTCTTTTGCTTCAATGAATGTCTTCCTTGGTCTTCGAGAGTATAAACCTCAGGTTTGCTTTCAAATGGCCCAATATGTCAGCAAACTCAACCGTAAAGGTGTGTTCGCACAATGTGCTGTTGAAAACCACTAAGTGTAGTTTAACAGCTTAACCAAATAAAAAACAAAACCTAAAGGAATTTCCCTCCTGTGAATATGTGTTATCTTGAAACTACGTTTTTCAGAAATACAATATTCAGCAGACAGCAGTACACACTTGAACTAAGTAGAAATAATCCAAACACTACTTGGAAATTCGGAGGAATGATGTAATTGGTGTGTTGTTTTCCCCGCTATTTGTTTGAATTACCGCAAACGAAATCAGTACAGGCTCTAGCATACATACATACATATAGTTTATTTAAACACGGTAAAATCATCAGTAACATAACAATATAAGTAGTGATATACAAATAAAAATTAAAAATATATGCGTACTATATGCGTACTATAAGCAGTGGGATTAACTGGATCAAAAAATTTTCTTCAAAACACACCAAGGTCTGATTACTTTTACCATGTGCAGGTTTGCCTTTACATACGAAATATTTGAATTGCTTGTCATCTAATTTGCATAATATTAATATCTTATCTTATCTTTATTACTATTTTATCTTATAGTTATACATGTACGGCCTCTATTGATACTGGCATCATTTTTTGGCTGAAAGAGCTACAGTACCCTATTAAAATAAAGGTTTACCTATCTATCTATTAATATTACATTAAATGTACATTAAATCATAGTATTAATAAACTACAGAATACAGGGCCACTCATTTGAATAACAATAGGGACCATTGTATGCCATTGTGTGCCAACGCCTTAAAAAGTTTATTTTTGTATTGAGGGTAGGAATACCTACTTGTATGCAAAGTTTCAGAGAAATCTGGAATACATACATATTTTCTCAGTAGATCCATGAAGTGGCTATTCTTCTACTGACACTGACACTCACTACCACTACATTCGATATTTTATACATACAACACTCAAACTCACATGTTGATTTTTGCTGAGGGAGGAAAAACCAGAGAACCCGGTGAAAAAAACCCTCGTGGCATGGTAGAGAACAACACATCAAACAAACTCAATTCACATGTGGCCCGAGCCAGGAATTGAACCCGGGCCACAGTGGTGAAAGGCCAGCGCTCTCACTGCTCGGCCAACCATGCCACCCACGAAACAGACACAACCTAAAATGCTAATTAAGCTATTAGCGACTGATTTAACCATGCACGTTATTTATTAAATGTGTTGGGCACTTACCTTCGTTCATTTTTATCCAATATATTGAAGCCTACGTCTTCGGCCAATAACACTTAACTCTACATTGATAATTCCTGATATCATCGAAACCGAATTCAATAATTGTTTTATTATACATTGTCTATGTGGATTGAACGAATTCCAACAACAACAACAAATGAATGAGGATTGAAATGACAGCACTGTAGTAACCTACAGATAACAACCAATCTGCTGAACTATGCGGGCTCGTTTTTGCAGATAACTGCCTACAGATAACCACCAGATCGCTGAAATATCGCTGGCGTGCACTGATAGTTAGAATTATCTGTAGGCTCTCGACCAATGAGAATACAGATACTGAGTACATCATCTTGAAATTAAGCAATTTCGAAAAATGTGGTTCGCATGACTGCACAATCCCATACTAAACTCTATAAATGTAATTTACGATATCTTCTCGGGATTTTAACCAATACTATTGAAATTTTCCAAATATATTGATGAATAATTGCTT
Organism: Actinostola sp. cb2023; assembly: GCA_033675265.1. NCBI lineage: Eukaryota > Metazoa > Cnidaria > Anthozoa > Actiniaria > Actinostolidae > Actinostola > Actinostola sp. cb2023. The sequence goes on along the minus strand of JAUJYZ010000332.1, from coordinate 24,642 downwards.
TTTCAGATGGCAGTGGTCATTTGTATGTGAAAGATCCTAGTATTCTGATCTCGAAAACCAGCACGGGTGAATAAGGTCTATAGACTAATCATAAAGACACTATTCATAAAGACACTATTCTTTACGATAAATCACGATCCAATATACAATCCTATGACTTATTCAAAATGTTTTTCCCACAAACTTTCGGCATTATCAATTCTAAAATCTAATGTTCATTTGCGTGCGTGTGAGAATGTTATGTTTGGGACTATCACCTAATTGACACATGTTGTGTTAGCACGTGAATCAATTAACCCACTCATCAATAAAAAAACACTATAGCAAACCGTTATATCTTGTAGTAAAACCATATCAAACTTATGCCCTGCATCATTGAACATTTGCTCCTGTTGGGACACAATATCACGCGGACAGCGTTTTTGAATGCGATTGTGCGAACTGAAATTATTAAATTACAAATCTGCTTTGTTTACTATTAAAAGCACGTTTGAGGCCCGATTAATCGAGCAATTTGTTCTTTGGCCGCTAAATAAAGCATTTCTTAATTGATCTTTTTCCACCTTTGACAATGTGTATATTAGAAGTATGAAAGAGGATGCTATAAAGCCGCATATGTTTCCTAAACAGGGAGAAATATATCACAAATTCGAACTTCAGACCTATTGATCTCGTGCATGTGTAAATATTAGAAATTGCCTCCAAAAACGTCCTCTCCGAGCCATAATTTATTTGCGAATATCTATGTAGCTTCTACATACAGACCGGGATACAGAACACCAATATGATGTTCACGATTACCAAACAAAGAGTTTTAGATTTCATTTTGCCACAGCTTAATTTTTTCCAATATACATGTATTTTATATCAAAACGCGTGTATCATTACAGAGCATTTGAATCTGGCGGTAGGTTTTTGTGTGTAGCGTATCTAACGCTCTCCCATATCTCTTCAGAGATTTCAGTTCGATCAATTTTGAAGAAACGGAAAATGCCACGGTCAAACATATTTATTTGTGCTTGAATTGCCAGCAATTCTGCTGGTAGGGTTTTGGTTTTTATTTTAACAATGCAGTAAAAAGCAAAAATGAATCAAAATCATGCTGTTTTTCGCCCAAACAAGACTCGCCTCATCTGCATATGTGAAACAATGACCTTTTGTATAACATAAGTTTGATATGATTAGCATTAACCGTTAAACTTTCTGAGAAGGCGTTATCAACCGGTAATTTGCCTGTTTAACGTCAAACCAATGATGATAATAATTTAATACTTATATAGCGCAAAAATTACATTTATATATTACATATATATTTACAAATTGCTTTTAGGAGTAACTAATAGTAATAAAAACATGAATGATGTGCAAAACTCTTTTTGGCTTTTCTGTTATTTTATGTAACTTTCTGGTACCAATTCCCGATGTTCTCGCAGATAAGCTGCACCCCCAACTTTGGATCAAGTGTGTCTTTTTCGTCGGTGAATACAGTATATATGTGTGACTTTAAAGTGTATATACGGCCCAATTTCTTTTATTTTGCAAAATAAATTTGTAAATAACGGGATGGTGTAGTAGTTTCCTGGTTTGGGCTTCGCACGTGTGAGTGTAAGCCTAAGCCTAAGGTTCCAGTTTATTCATACAAATAACTTTATACTTCATAATAGTTTTATCTTGGATTGATAATTAAATTGGTATTAATTTTCCTACCATTAACATATTAGGGAGGGAAAGCAAGGGCAAATGTACAAATCCCCTTCCCAAACTCCACACACTTTTAGTAGTCCAGATAGCTATTTGACAAAACCTCTACAATCATAGAGTACAAACAATAAAACCAGGCAATGTTTTGCACTAAATAGCACTAATTAAACAATAAATGTCAGTATTTAGTACTAAATATAGTGCTATTAATTTTGCATGGTTTAAGTGTTTGTAAGTATATAGACCGAATGCAATAATGTCGTCCAATTTCAATTGCCATTGTTCTGGACTGACTAGCCTCGTGTTCATGTGGAAACACAAAATCATTTTCACCTGTATGAGAGGCTAGTCAGTCCAGAACAATGGCAATTGAAATTGGACGCCATTATTGCATTCCGTCTATATTACAAAACTAAAGAAATAGCAGTGTATACACATTAAGCTACATTAGTATTGTTTTTTTCACTATGTTGCATCTATTTAAGGTGACTCCGTTATCATTCTCGGCGCACTCGTCTATGACAAACTTTGGGTCATAACTTCCTCTGCTTTTATGCAATTGCCATAAAACATTGGCAACTATTAGAGCTTTCATTCACCTATAATACAATATAATTTGATTGCACTGCAGAACATTAAAAAAAAAATATTAGAACTTAAGTAAACTCAATATTTTGGATAAAATTGGTATTGCGAAAAATCTGTCCGTTTTTTTTGGATGAAAGTTTTGGAATCACTTTATATTGACATAATTCATAACCTGACCAAGTTTTAGCAAAATCGTTGGAGCGAAAGCAATCGTTGGAGCTAATTTCCGTGCTTAATTTTGGTTGTTTTCATGCGGCCGTGCTTTAGCTCCAACGATTTTGCTAAAACTTGCTCAGGTTATGAATTATGTCAATCTAAAGTGATTCCAAAACTTTCATCCAAAAAAAAAGGACAGATTTTCGCAATATCCAATTTTATCCAAAACATTGACTTTACTCAAGTTCTAATATTATTAAAAAAAATGTTCTGCAGTGCAATCGAATTATATTGTATTATAGGTGAATGATAGCTCTAATAGTTGCCAATGTTTTATGGCAATTGCATAAAAGCAGAGGAAGTTATGACCCAAAGTTTGTCATAAACGAGTGCGCCGAGAATGATAACGGAGTCACCTTAAGTGTTTCCTATAGACCGAATGCAATAATGGCGTCCAATTTCAATTGCCATTGTTCTGCACTGACTATTGCATTCGGTCTATTCCATTCACATTTTACATAGAGTACAAACATTATTATAAGAGGGGGACATGAGGGGGTCTCGAACAGCGCAACACCGCGAAAAAATCCGAAATCACCGCACGAAAAGTCAACGAAACACCGACACCGCAATAGTTTAAGAGTCACGTGATTTACATAGCTTTGATTGAAAAAATACATGCCCGTTATTAATATTTATGACATTTATATACATGTTAAAAATAGAACGAGCTTTCCTTAATTCTTGGGTTTCAATTACGTGAATTTCCTATGAGATTGTACCTCTGGTGTCCGTGTACATAGTAAATAAAGTAGGAATCAAAGTTTTCTTGTCCATATATTCATAAGTTTGTCAATGAGTTCTGTTCAGCCTTGTTGAAGTCTTCTTTTTTTAATTTTCTCTTTCTTTGACGACACTATTGCTCTGTCTCTGTTTCTCTGAATGTCTCTCACTCATCTCAAGGCACATTGCCGGGCTGGCCTCCCCGAATACTTCTTCTCCCACGTCCTCCAACCCCAGCCCTTCTTTTTTTTTTCCTTCAAGACAGAAATCGATTATTGAATTGGACAGCTCTCCCAAAGCGTGATGTAATGCCCAGTAGAAACGTTGTGGAGCTTCCAATTTCTGCTTGACATTCGATTCACTCTCATCGCTGCTTTCGTCATATTGGTCTTCTGATTCGGCTTGTTCATTTATATCCTCGGATATTTCGGCTGGATTCTCTTCTACTTCTACTTCTACTTCGCTTATTTCCTTCTCAAAGATTATTCTTATGGGGCTGTCAGAAGTGATGCACTGTCGCTGGTACATGTACTCTGGTAAAGTGCCATGTTTTGCCATGGTTGTCTCTTGTCTCACTGTACACTGTCGAACAGCAGCTCCATAGGATGAGGCCCAATCCCTGAGTGCGTCGCAATCAGGCTTTGTCATATGAACTATCGGTAGCAGCTGTATTGTCGGCACCTCCCAAAATGGTACTGTCTCCTCTGGTTTGGGGTACCAAGACTTTCTACTAGTGTGGTAATGAGCTGCCCATTTTGTGATTCTTTTGACTGACTCTTTCATGGTGATACCAAACGATCGGGCATACTCGGCCATTGACATATTTGCTTGCTTCGTATGAACTGTCACTTGACAGTTTTCAACATCCAAAGTCATGCAGCTCAGAAGATTTGTAGCATTATAAGCAAACGGTGATAAATTATGGTTCAATCTCTTCAGACCCCATTCTAAAAGGCCAACTGATGCGACAGTCCTGGCGGAGACATAGACTTGGGGACCATTAATGGTACCTGTGATGCCAGTTGTCACCCTGATGTGATCAGTACTCTTTTCTAGCAACTCTTTACATTGACGGACAAGTGAGAACGCTTCAGTAAGACTCTTGATGGTGTAACCTGCCCCTTTGCTGTGAATAGAAAAGGCATCAAAAAGCTGACCAATGGAATGAAGGAATCTGACACACTCCACCATTTCTGTACAAATCTTGATAGAATTTATCTGGGCATCGCAGATGTAAATGATACTTTCAGACTCGGTGCAAATGCCAATTGGTTGTCGAAATCGGCAATCTTTCACTTTTCCATCAAGACTTCCTTCCACTCTGTCACAACCTGCAAACACCTCAATTGATCCATCTACGTTCACCTTCCACACAGAAGCTCTCTTTTGATTGGTGAAGAGAACAAAAGTTGTCCAAAGATGTCAGGGAAGAAACAATTGCTTCTGTCACAATATTGTCCTTTAAATAATCAGAAGAAGGTGTTGGATTTGCTTGGACATAACGTATATCCACAGGCGTTGTTAGGCCAACGTTTTCCTTTAAATGGGGATCAAACTCAATGGCTGGTTTTAAAGCGGTCCCGTCATTGGCAAGGGCACAAGGAATAACATTTAGCTTGGTTGTTTGAATTAAATATTTAACTTGAGAATTTTTCAAAAGTGCCATATGACCTAAAGACAGTGGCTTAATAATGCCTGATTCAGGTGTGTATCCCGCTTGATGTTTGGCGCACACTGACTCAGAAGGTCCTCCAAGATTCATCTTTTTCTCTGATAGGCTCATGTGACTATTATGGCCATTACCTAAGTTCATTGGCCCTCTGATAAAACATGTAGTGCGTTTTCCTCCTAAGTAGGTAATCGTGTTGAAGAATTCAACTACTTCTTGATCATATTGGTGGAATGGATTGTACATTATCTCTAATACATCGTTTAGATATTTGTAGAAATTTTTATCTCGTGAGAGCTTTCCTCTACGAAGAAGATCCTGGCCTGGATCTTAGTGCACACCGGGTCAGCCTCTTCAATACCGACAAACACCGTAAAGAGATCATCTGCATCCAAACTATCATCTGACACAACTAATCCACTGACCTGACTACATGAGCATGCTTGTACTGAATCGAGTTCCATGTCTGAGGACTCCGACTCAGGATCGGTGTTATCTTCATACGAATCGTAATCACATCCACTTGAATAAGATGTTCTAGACAAGAGCAATACCTTGCTTTTATTTTGTGTTTTGTTAGATGATAAAAACGTGACAAGATAAAAAAGTTCGGTTCAGTTAACGTATCTGGAACATCGAGTACGATTAAAAAACATCGAGCACGATAAAAAACATCGAGTACGATTAAAAAACATCGAGCACGATAAAAAACATCGAGTACGATTAAAAACATCGAGTACGATGTTCGATGTTGTCGATCACGATAAAAACATCGAGTACGATTAAAAACATCGAGCACGATTAAAAACATAACATCGAGTACGATGTTGACTAACTAAGGACCGGGGGGTATACCCATACATCGTACTCGATTATTGTGCTCGATCTACGAGTACTCGAAAACATCGTGCTCGATGTTATTTAAAAGACGGAGGAGGGGAGGGTAATACGCAATTTTCGTTTGTATGTATGTATTATAAAATGGCGAGGGGAGGGGAGGGGTGAAGATGTTTAGAGGTCATTTACCTTCAAAATAAAACTATGAGGGGAGGGATGAAGATGGTCAGAGGTTTACCTTCAAAATAGCGCAATGTAAGTATTTTATACAATGTTTATATTGCAATTTTCCCCTGATTTTTCATACATACCATACTTTCCCTGCAATATTTGGGTTGACTTCAATTATCAGAATATGTAACACACTGTAAGCATTTTTATTCACACCATTTGTAACAGTATATTTTTTCATTCATTTTTATTTATTACAACAGATTCTAAGTTTGTTTAAATATATAATATTGGGTTATTGTTGCTTCCAATACAATGTATAAAGGCATTATAGGTTTATCCATTTCTTTATCTCCATTGCATATATTGTTTTTATCTTCACTATTCGTTCCCAATATTCTTCTCTTCTTATTCTTTATGTAGAATTCAACTAAAAAGAGACCAATAACAAGATTAGACATTTCACATTTCTATTGCATTTTCACACATTTTACAGTGTGACCAACCATTAGCTAGGCCACCCAAACAAATTTCCATTCAAATTTTCACTTTAAAAGCATATATTTTACTTTATATGTGTATGTACAAATGTATATGATCAAGAGTGAGCAAAATTTGTTTGGGTGGTCTTGGTTGGTGTAGTCGCACCTCTGCAGAGAAGCATTCAGATTCTCAGTGGAATCATTATCATTACTGTAGTTTTTTAATACTAATTATTTGTTATGTGAATCACATGAATTACCAACATTCTTCCAAAACTATATATCCTATATAGATTATCAGTATATGTACATGGTGTGTCTTTAAATACCAGGTATTCGACCTTTTAACTTTTATATGTGTTGTAGTTCAATTTGGATTCTGGTACAATTTGGTTTTGGACCAGTACAATTAATTTGTTTTGAACTGGAACAATTTGTTTTTAGGGGATCGGAATTGGTACAACATAAAGTACCTTGTATGTTAATTATGGTAAATAGACAGACATTAATGTAGGCAGACAGGAAAGGAAAGTAGGGGTAGATAGGGAGAGAATGAAGGGAAGGGTGGGTGCCATGAAGTCATCTAGCCCCTGTTTTTGTAATGAGTCCCCAAAATAGAATCCCTTTTAAGAATGCCAGATTGTACCAGTTCAAAACAAATTGTACTGTTTACTTTTTATATACGGCAAATGCAATATGCAAATGCAAGTGCCACTATTTAAACCAGAAACCAGAAAATAAATATTTTATGGTATTTAGTACTATTTAGTTATTTAACTATTTCATGGATATAATATTTGCACTCTATCATTCATTCCAAATTTTGCACTTACATGTTTCAAAATCCTCTTACATACATCTTCTTTTCACAGGCAATCTGTGGGGATAAAACAAAAACAAAGGGAAGCATCCCTGGCATATATATATCTATACTTATTGTTATTGATTAATTAATAGTTAATTAAATAAATAGTTCTCCTAGTAGCAACTACTAAAACGTAAGGGAATTATAGGATATTCATTAGTACTAGGAGTCCCAGCTCCCCTAGCACTTTGATTCACATCCTCTAAGTTAATAATATCATAATCTAATTTAATAATCCACATTGTTTAAGTTAATACAGTTAATTATGTTGTTAATATTCAAGCTATAAATTAACCGCAAACTAGACAGGGATTTCTCCTTACACTTCGAACCAGAAGTCGTCACTCCCAGCTCTCAGATCCAGGTGGCCTCCCTGTTCCTAACCGCAACTAACCGCAAACTAGAAAGGGATTTCTCCTTACACTTCGAACCAGAAGCTTTCACTCCCAGCTCTCAGATCCAGGTGGCCTCCCCGTTCCTATAACCGCAACTAACCGCAAACTAGACAGGGATTTCTCCTTACACTTCGAACCAGAAGTCGTCACTCCCAGCTCTCAGATCCAGGTGGCCTCCCCGTTCCTAACCGCAACTAACCGCAAACTAGAAAGGGATTTCTCCTTACACTTCGAACCAGAAGCTTTCACTCCCAGCTCTCAGATCCAGGTGGCCTCCCCGTTCCTAACCGCAACTAACCGCAAACTAGAAAGGGATTTCTCCTTACACTTCGAACCAGAAGCTTTCACTCCCAGCTCTCAGATCCAGGTGGCCTCCCTGTTCCTATAACCGCAACTAACCGAAACCTAGAAAGGGATTTCTCCTTACACTTCGAACCAGAAGCTTTCACTCCCAGCTCTCAGATCCAGGTGGCCTCCCTGTTCCTATAACCGCAACTAACCGAAACCTAGAAAGGGATTTCTCCTTACACTTTGAACCAGAAGTCGTCACTCCCAGCTCTCAGATTCAGGTGGCCTCCCTGTTCCTAACCGAAAAATATTAATAATAAGTAATACTGTTTTATAGAGTGCATGTGTCCTATTACCTCGACGCGCTATAACAAAATATAATGAGACAATATATATATATATATATATATATAATATAATTGAATAATAATTCTTAGATGTATTAATATATTAACTGCCTCAACTTCGTAAGTACTATCCACAAGTACTTACCTATTGTCGACTCCATTTGTTTTATGGATTTATATGTACATATTTCTTTGTTTTGCTGTAATTGAAGAATGTTTATTCCATTAGTGGCATTTCATTATACACCTAATTTCAAAAACGTTGTCCAAATAGCCAAATACGAATTCATTCAAAAAGAGAAAAGAAACAGTTCAGCTTGAGTACACTTCTTTTGTCTCTTAATGAAATCCTATTTGGCTTTTTTGATTATTATTGGACAACGTTTTGAAATTAGGTGTATTATTAGAATGAATGAATGAATGAATGAACTTTATTTAAAGAAGCATAATATAAAAACATTTATAAAATACACCAGTTTAGCATAGCTAATCTTCCACTGGGCCTTCTAGGTTAAATAAATAATAATAATCGTAATAATTAGAGCATGATCGAAATACAATTTTGTAATTGCATGTGTTCCTAATTGTTTAAAACAAATAGGGGCCATTCCATTTTATATCCACACACCCTATAGAACAGCTCAGTCTATAATCCCCTCTAGAATTTCCTTTGTTCAAACACTTAATTCTCCCTCCCCTAGAAACAAATGTCAACAAAATTACCCCCCTCTGCCTTTGTCTCACACCGCGCGAGAAATTTGTAAGTTATTGTAAAATAGCTAGAGTCTTGTTGAATTTTCAATCTGAACAAAATCATAAACAAAGCAATTCAAACTCAAAGCTACGGTTTTGAATACACTGGTCGATTACCAGTTGTTAATACGGCTAAACCTAAACAATAAGCTTATTGTTGATCATTAACTTGAGTTCCACGAGAGCGTGATGCTTTACCGCCAAAAGCGAAATACTCATACCAAATTATAGGTTTTTCCGCAGACATTTTATCTTAAAAATTCATATTGATTGCTACCAACTTACCTGGTATTCGCTTTGTATTTCGCGAGCCGTTTATGACACGAGATGACGAGGCCAGCACAGGCAGCAACTATTCTTCGGTAGTGCCGGATATTTACACGGTGAACCCTGCAGAACACTTGAATTTGAATTGAGATGCAACAGAGATGTTTCAGTGATGCAACGCACTCCACATATACACTACTGAAGTCAGTGAAGAACAACCATGCATGCACTGCCACATGTACACTTCAAGAGAACTCTGACAATGTTTCCTGCGCAGCCTCTGTTGTGTTGTTGTGTCGTCACACCAAACGATTAAGCCAATAAGAGCTCTAGTCCTGAAAATTCCCGCGCTAATCTAACATTAGGTAATTTATACGTTTGTCAAATGTTTTATTCTCGTCGTCCATTCGCCATAAAATTGAATTATATTCAATATTTATGTTTAAAATCAAGTTATTTAAGTTTCTAAACAGAGAAAACGTTTCAGTGTATATTAAAGTATAGTTTAATAAGTGACAAAGGTCATCGGACCAATAGTGGCGGTTTACTGGCGAAATAGATCACTCAGGATGCGGCCGGGAGAACACGAGAAAAGTTTGAACATCATGAGCCTTATGTAATTATCTTTTGAATGTAATTATCTTTTGAATGTTGAGGAATAAATGTTTGTTTCTCCAATTAAACGTAAAAACCAAACCTTTTAGTTTATATCTGTTTGGCCCACTCAAGGTTCGTATTGATTGGCATCTGTCAATGGAAATATTATTACAATAAACATTTGTTGGTTTTTTTAACACAAGGAAGTCATTCATCAGGAGTATTAGGGATGTCCGTTTTAGCGGCACTGGCACAAGCTATGCCGAGCATAATTTATTTTATAATAGATTTTCTCTTTACAGAAGTCGCCGGTTCACTAAATATTTGAGAGAACGAATTATCAGCTCGTAATTTCAATTTGACACGGTTTTCTTTGTCTTTCCAACTTTTTTATGAAGAAAAAAATATTTGATAAATATACACATATCGGGAATCGAACCCACGACCTTTGGCTTACTAGACCACACATTACACTGTATACCACTAAGCTAGACTAAGGTAAAATCTCGTTAACATTACAGTACTACAAAATGGAAAAGCATTTGTTTTGCAATTCCACTTTGGAAATCAGGAACCATTATTACCTGATTAGTGACGTCCGGCTTCTCATAGGACCGTGTTTTGTTTGAAAATCTTTGTCAAACTTTCGCTCGGGGTTATGGCATGGAATATATTAACCTCGGTGAATATATCCCATAACCCCTCGCTACATGTCGATAACCTACACATAGATCTTTGTAAACTATTTTCTTGATACTTTGTCAGTCTCAACAGTTTCCATGAAATGTAATATGATCTTTGAACCCATATTGTAAGAAAATCAGTTGAAGAAACCTCCGGGAGGAAGGTAGACTCTTTAAACATGACGGGTGTCTTTGCGTTCCTGCATCATGGTGCATATCTTATCGATCCAACTAGAGTGGGTGGAATTTTTAGGGCAGGGCTAATTAAGGTTAATTTTAAATATATTATACTTTTCCACGATATGACCAATAAACTACATGACAACCTGCATTACTTTCATCCTTCTCATTTCATATTTCCTTGCATGAAATGGAGACCACAGAGTCTGATTCGTACTATTAGTCAACACTTTTTAAAATTAAAGTATATACTTCTTGATCAAATGAGTTACAACTCATTTTTGATGTGATTACATGCAAACATTTTATGGACAAAAATCGTGCTTTACACCTGTAATTTCATTTGATGAGCAATTAAGCCAGTTTTCACTGACGCAAGATAAGAACAAATGAATACATCATTCTGAAAATGGCATATTTCAACGAAGGTAATAATATTTTTCTGAGAGCTGCTATTTATATTGATACTGGCTACACAAGTACTTATGCTTGCATCGCTAGTGAAATCCAGGTGGCGGATGTTCAAAGAGTGGATAACGCTATCCGTTGGATACATTTTTCAATGGATAACAGCATCAGCTAATCCACTCAATAAAGATCCAACGGATAGCGCTACCCACTTCAGTTTTGAACAACCCGTCACCAGGATGCACACTGCGTCTAGTCACTATCTTGGAAAGTACTCTCTCCCCTTGTGGGCCTCTGCAGCCTCCTTTACCGAAGATAATAACTATGGAAGGGCATCATCTATTTTCTTTTTTTCTGCTCAACAAAATGAGAATATGAAAAAATGGGAAAAATAATATGAACTCACACTGCTAGACGTATTACATGTAAAATATTATACCAATATTCTGTTTTCCTGTATAAACCGGTATAGGTCTACAGCCGGTCCAGATGGTTTCGTATCTTTCGACAATGTCAAAAACTATATCTGACAGAATATAATTATTTTTAGAGAATACCAATGAAATATTGTAATCAGTAAACTTGCCACGATTCATCTGCATGCTCGAGACTGATCCAGCGGTGCTCTTCAGCGCGGGCTCGGATGAATCGTCGCCCCGCCATAGAAGCCTGCTATAGAACGACTTCTGGCGGGGCGACGTTTCCGAGACCGGCCGCGCCGAAGAGCACCGATGGATTCTCGAGCATGACAGTAAATATAGACCGATCGCGAATGCGATGATGGCGTCCAATTTTAATTGACCTTTCTCCTTATGACGTGGCCATACCACTACTCCCAGAACCCTTTTCGTAGCTTCTTTTGTTATTCTAATTTTAAAATACCTTGGTACTCTCATAGGAGTTAAAACATTTGAATAAGAATCCGAAAAGGATTCTGGTAGTAGTGGTATCGCTACGTCATAAGGGGATTCGGAAATTGCCATTTTTCTGGACTGACCAGCCTCGTGTTCATGTGGATCCAGTCCAGATCCAGAACAATGGCAATTAAAATTGGACGCCATTTTTGCATTCAGTCTATAATGGCAGTAATTTCCTCTTTTCAATCACAGGATAGATCATGAACAGCACCAGCACGACTGTGAGGAAAGGGTGCGGCAATGCAGTATACCCGGTTGCCCTTACTATGGCACCCAAGCCTCCATGGAAGGACACAGCGCCATGTCTTACCGCCAGCACCACATGCTGATGAGAAGACAAGTAGAGAATTTAGTGTCCTTGGTATCAACCAAGGTATGCTTTCCCATTCATTACTATGGCGCGATATAATAAGGATTTTTGTTATGTGATGCATGTAGATTTCATATTTTCTGAAATTTCTGGAACTCTTTACATCTTCACAGACCTCTGCTGAAGTTCTAAGGAAAGTAAAAAACAAACGAACGGACACATTTGCATTCACTTGGGTTCTGCAGAGGGCGAAAGACCACATTCAGCGATCAATAACAGAGAAGGTTCCACTCACAAGCGAGGAGTTCGCCCGCGGTGATAAAAAGTGGCGCCTGGCTCTTTTCCCATGGGCAAACAAGGTTTGCCTGCAACTGAGATCTGCAGTCGAGCCGGTGAATGCTAAAATACAGTAAGGACTGATTTATTGTTATATCAAATTATTATTATTATTTTAATCAGATTGTAATCAGCTTTGAACACAAGGAAAATCGCTTTACAAGTTCCTAGTTATTATTGTTATCAAATCTTCTAAGTTTGCAATATATGTATCAATTTTGTAATCTCTTGAACAAGTGCCATAACATAAGCCCAATGCAGATTTCACTTTGTCTAAAACAATGCAGCCTACGTAGCGGCCCTTTGGGATGGGAAGGGGGAAGGGGACAGAAGGAGACTGTGAAGAGGGGAGAAGGAAAAACCCTTTGAAAAGAGAGCCGCTATACGCAGGCTAAAAACAATGTTTTGTTTGCCAAATAGTCCTTCATTGGTAATTGTTATAATGTGTAGATCAACTGCTTATTATAAATGTTTAGGTTACGCTTTATAGACATTTCAAAATACATTGGAATCACGATTTTTCGAACCTCGAAGCACTGAAGGGAGTGAAAACGTACCTTGAAAAATCTGGGGTAAAATTACAGTGTTTGGCTGAAGCAAATCCAAGGGAAACGAGGCCTTTTTTTAAAATCGGCATTCCACTCTATGCGTTATCTTTTGTAATAGTTTATTTTATTGTGTGGCATTTTAATGGTTAATTCTTGCTCAACAGGCTTGCTTATCAAGATGACCCCCTCCAAGAAATGGAACTGAAGATTAAAGAGGGGGAGATGTGTTCGTTTAGAAATGTTTCTTCTAATTGTCCTGATAAGTTTGTTATCAAAGTTGTTATTGAGCTTTTTGAGCATTATGTTTGAATTTATTATTTATTATATTGATTATTCATTATACACTGTACTCATTTTAAAAAAACGTCCACACTAATCAGGATAAACTTGAAAACAAATATTTTTTCATGTGCGGTTAGTTCAAATTAAAATGGCGTTTATCTTTATCTTACTGAAATGTTCCAGTGTGGTAATAATAATAATGATAACATTATTATTAACGGGTATAACCGTTACCTAAAAGTAGCCAAAAGGGAAAAATATGTATCCCGACTAGTGTGGACGTTCATGTAGCCGTTGTTCGCAAAAGATGTTTTTTGCAATTTAATTCGAATATTTTATCTTGTTGTTGCAATAGACCTCTTTAGCTTGTATGCAAATTGCCCATTTCAGATCATGTGATGTAAACATTGATATTCTCTGGAGAATTAGTCCTTTCAATATAAACGAATAAATTTCAGAAATATAAAGGAACAATTCTCCAGAGAATATCAGTGTTTACATCACATGATCTGAAATGGGCAATTTGCATAAAAGCTAAAGAGGTCTATTGTAAAATGGCAAAAGAAATATAACGTGATAGAATGGTTTTCATAAACCCGTGAAACAGAGAACTTTTAGTTTGATCGAATAAAACATCGGTAAAACATTGCGTTAACACATCGTGATGTGATCAGACGTTTTACGGGCTGTCCAAACGAGTCAAACAATGTTTTACGCAAGCGGCTTTTTGTTTAAAGCCAAAACAAAAAGCCGATACAGCAAAAGTAAAGACTCAGTGAACATAGAAAGACTGAAAGGAACCTCTGCTTTACTCGTCTGGATGGGCCTTTAGTGTGCAATATTCAAAAGTAAACAAAAGAAAACAATGAAATTAGGGTGTACTAAGGTGTATTAACTATTTTTTAAATGCCTATTTTACGGATTTATGAACTGATTTAACCACTCTACTGCGTTGCTGTGGATAATAATACATCAAATTACAATGTATATAGTGGATCTTAATTACAGGCCCGTAGCCAGGATTTTTTTGTGGGGGGGGGTGGGGGGGGGGGGGGGGGGGGGTGCTCCCCAGGCCAAAGTGGACCAAACCAATGCAAACTATCAAAATGCACTTAGGATAGCAGCAATTCATAGAGGGTCCTGAAGGGAGCCTGCAAATCCCATTTCCCAGTCGGGTTTTAAAAACAAATCCCAGTCCCATTGACATGAATTCAAGAAAATCCCAGTATCGTGGACTCGCTTCTAGCGACCACCCTATTAGATAATTCATCAAACAATTTCCTGATCTCATACTTTATGGCAATGGGCGTGTAACACCTGTCACGTGACTTTTTAAATTTTCACCGCAGACAAACGAAAATATCATAACTGGAAAGAGCATGCTAAAGCTGGTAAAAGTGGAAAGTTTGAAGGGAAATACGTAAATAGGGCAATAGTTACAGGCATTCAAACTTTGCCTTTTTTGTATGGAAATGTATGTGCCCTCCAAGCGAAAAACCCATACAAATCCTTGTCAAAGCGGGAAACTTTGAAAGCCGTTAACGTTTTTCTTATTTGCTTGATTCTTTTCAAATTTTACTAATTTTAGTATGCTCTTTCAGGTTATGGTATTTTCCGGTTTGTCTTCGGTGAAAATTTAAAAAGTCACGTGGCAGGTGTTACAAGCCGATTGTAAATTATTATTTCACTATGTTTGCATTTCTAAGGGTGCTTTTTGAAGACTTCCTTGCTTTGAAACGTATTAAAAACCGTTCTCTTGGTTGCTCTATTTGACCTGAATTTTGTGGAATAATAAATTAATGGTTGCAAAAAGAAAAAAATAATTTCTGCTCTTTTTTTATGATTCTTCCCGAGCGTGTTGTGGTTGTATGTCCAGCTTCATCCTCGTCTCCTATCACAGCAAGGATAATATCGTTAAAAGTACTATTGATGGTTGCTGTATCATAAAATTCGACGTTGAGCTAGGGTACGGGAAAAGAGGGCGTGGCCTGATGTTTTTTTGTGTGAAGAGATTGAAAAATGACAACTTGCAGTACCTCTCTTATAGCTCATCCCTTCATTGAGATCCGTCTTTACAACACGGGCAATCAGATGCTGAATAACCTCTTCCAGCAGTCGAATTAGATCCTTTTTGCGGTCTTTGCTTCTATAGGGGATTCAAAATAGCTAAGAATAGCTTTTTAAAGCATTGTGACGTTAAATATCGATCTTTCTTCTCTTGTACTGGTCGCAAAGATCGAAAGCATCGAAAGTTATGGGATGCTTGAGGCCGATCTCATTATCAATGTCGTTCATGAGGCATTCAATGTCTTGTCGATCACCTTCTTCTGATTGCAATTCATCATCTGTTGATAGAGCATCTTTCCCACGAGACTTCTGCCTTGATGCTAAGCGTGAAAAAAAACCTGCCACCTGTGTTTTTGTTAACCACTCCTCTCTTAAGAACAACCGCTCATTCTTTTCGTTCCTTGCAGTACGCATGTTTAGCGCAACTTCGTCTGGATCAGCTTTTCTCCCAGTCCTTTCTCCAAGTCCAAACTTTGTGGTCAGGTACGTTCGTACTTTTTTTGGAGAAACGAACACCACCAGTTTTAGGCTTTGCTAGAGCCCATCCAGTGCTTAGATGTGAGGACGTTCCCTGCCTTAGAGCACTACTCATAGGAACCTGTACGGTGCTCACGTGACTTACATCGACAGAAGAAATGTTTTCTGCCCAGTCCCTTCGAATTGTGTCATAAAACGACACCTTGGCGTCTGGAATCTCATGTACTCCTACATCTATATGCAGTTCTGAAAATCAATCAAAGGAATCCGTTATTGCTCGTTACTCCGAATCTCGTACTTAATACTCGTAGGGTTATTGCTCGTTACTCCAAATCTCGTACTTAATACTCGTAGGGTTATTGCTCGTTACTCCAAATCTCGTACTTAATACTCGCAGGGTTATTGCTCGTTACTCCAAATCTCGTACTTAACTTTAGTAGCTTATTTGTTTACGAACTACTTGCGAGTAGTCGAAATATCGTTCCGTAACATCTTGTTACTGGCTCAGCTAATTACATGCATGACGCAAGTTCTTATGCTTGCATTTCGCTAGTGAAGTCTTTCCTCGGCGGCTTTGTTTTAATCAATGACTTACTGTGAAATGCAGTCACAGTTAACTGGTTTTAAACAATGGTCCCTTAGTTTGTGCCAAACCTGAGCTTTGCCGCTAAACTGGACATCTCTAACACGACTCTATGCAAAACTCAGTTATGTTATTGATTGTTCTCACAATATTGCAAACCCCACGTCCCCACGCCCTAGACCTATTCCATACGTCGGTCCCAGCGAATTATGGAATCAGTCTAACCACGCCCCGCCTCACACCTTACACTGTATCACATGACAATCAATCAATCAAATATGACAACATAAGCTTTTCGTTCAAGGCAAGCTATATATTTTGCATGCATGTTTCGTGACAAGACAAGACAACGACATGAACCTCTTAGAATTGAACGCTATCTTAAGCAAGCCACGTTTAAGTGTCATCCAATGGTTGTTATCACTAGAAGTAATTCACACATTATTTTGTGAAAATTGCAATACGGACATGATCCTTCTCCCGCGAGACAGACGTCACATTGATGGTTATTCATGGTAAGTTTCCCTCTTCTGGGCAAATCTTTATTAATACTTATGACGCTATAGTTATACAGTCATTACACACCTCTTTCAAAAAACGTTGGCATCTGAAATCTAAATCTAAATCTGAATCTGAAATCTGAATCTGAAATCTTATTATTATTGTGAGTATGAGTTGTGATCTTGTAATTACTGGAATATGCCTACACGACCTTTAGGCGAAGACGTACGTTGGTGAATAGTGGGAAGTGTGGCTACGAGTGTTTTAAGGTCGCAGATTCAGATTCAGATTTCAGATGCCAACGTTTTTTTAAATAGGTCAGTAAACAGTCATGAATGTTTTGTAACACAGGGTGTGTCAAGGTTGCCGTAAAAGGAGAAGTCTCCGCACAAATAGTTTCTTGAACAAGTTTCCCAAGACTTGCTTGAATGTTCTGGTGAGACTGTTGTACTTCTGGTCGGTAGAGGAACCCAACATGAAAGCGTCAAGACATATAGGTGTTACACCTCAACTTGTCGGACGCGTATACCACGCAATAAGGAGGGTTTGCTCACTGGATATAATTAAAAGACCATTCTACCCATTTGGCGGCCCTAATTGTGTCTGTAAATGCGACGAAAGCAAATTCAACCACAAAACAAAGGTAACACAGTAAGACGCCGTTTCTTTAAATCAAACAGTACTATATTTTATATAATTAAGAGCACGGCAATCCATGTCTCCGGACTAATCATGAGACAAAACTGATGAAGAACTGAAGAATGTGTTCTGTAAATCAACTAATCAAAAAAAGGACGAGGTACAAAATATCCCGGTGAATGTGATGAGTTGATCAGTGATAAAGCTCATCAGTCGTTCTAAAATCGAGGGAGTATTTCAGTATACCGTGCAGAATGCGATCGATTTTTAATACTGGAAAGCCTTTCCTTTTTTTCAAGTTATTGCTATAGTTTTATTTCTTCTTTTTTTTTCTTTTTCCGAAAGCGTTATTGGTGCTTATAACACCTCAGTGTCATGTTTTGAATAGGGAGGAAGCGTGAATGTGTCGTTGTTATTACAACGTCCCTGTTTAATTTTTTCATTTGTCGGTTTTTGTTTTGATTTTGTTCTCAGTACCAACGAGGGAGAAGAGCAACCTGTACCTCTTGGGTGTTCGGAATCGTCACCACAGCCACTACGCCGTCACGCGGGTATTTTCAAGTAGTGGAAAAAAGGGACAGGGCCAGTCTTGTGCCAATAATAAATCGTATTTTACTTCCTGGAAGCGAGGTTCATACTGACGACTGGTCAGCATACACAAACCTGAGGATGTATGCACCTAATGTCGTACGGCACAGAGTGGTAAACCACTCGAACAACTTTGTGGACCCCTTGACAGGAGTGCACACACAAGAGATTGAGGCAGCATGGAGCCGGTTAAAATACAAAATAAAGGCAAAAAAAGGGATTAGACAAAATCATTTACAAAGTTTTCTGGACGAACAAATGTGGAGAGATGTCAGAGGAGACGATGATGTGTTTTCTAATGTTATTGTACTCTTGACATTATATTTTGTAAATCATCCTCAATAGATGAATAATTAAAATTGAATAATTAGTAAGCAAAACAAAAGAAGATAATTGAGATTAGTGAGCACTACGCGCCAAGTTACTGACCAATCTATTGATGATGATCTGCACTGAAATATGACATCAAACCTGTAAATATATTCTTTGTACAATAAAACAATTGACAATAACATTAGAAAACACATCATCATCTTTTTGACACATCTCTTCATGATTATTATTATCTCTCTTTGTTCGTCCAGAAAACTTTGTAAATGACTATTGCTTGGTTTCAATCAGCTGTTAAAACTCCTCGAATCTCATTATATTCGCTTCAAATGACGGGCAAACACTGCCCTCCATGTGCTATCAAGCAGTCTATTGAAAAGGTGCGATTCAGCTGATGAAAATTCCTCACGATCGAGAACGGAAATGATGTCTAGTGATATCAAGCAATATAAGTGTTAGGCACTCTAATTGAGTATTGAGTATCAATTTGTATATGTATTTGTCATTTAATTTTATATGTTTATATTGTATACCAAACTGATATATCTTCTGGTTACTGATATAAGATGTTTACAAATTTAAACATTAATCAAAACAAGTTTTTAAAAATAAAATTGGTGCATTATAAATCTTGTGCATAAGGTTATTCACGGTGACACGTTGCCGTAAACTTAGGTGATTGCTGACGCCCATTGTTTGAAAAGGAATTCCGCTAATTGTTTGGAATCAAAAAAAGGATGTCGAGAGCACACATCCGCTAAATGGTGTAAGGTGTTTTTTTAAGGCCAATCCCCCACCCCTGCCTGGCCGATTGTAATGCCAGTAAAGTCGCTGTCATTTTAAAATGTGTCTGTATTTCGTCAATCGTGAAACGTGACAGCTGTCAATGAGCTGAAATAAACTAAGGGCTGTCGGCCATAACCGATCATTTTACTTCTTCAGTGATGAGCGCAAGGAAGCAAACCTCTAGAAATTTTACCAGAGACTTCGTTGTCCTCCGAAAGGAGGACAAAAGGCTCAGAAGTGTCCCAAGGCGGGGGAGACTCGAGACCTTGCTAAATGCAGGGAGAATAGATAATATAGAATTTAACGACAGAGATTCCGCAGAACACATCCTCAGCTTGCTGGTTGCAACATTTGCATGTTTAAGAGACGAGCCAAACCTGTTAAAACGGTAAGCTTACTTTCTTGTATATACTATATGAATCAGGAGAGCCGAATCAGGACCTATAGTATGAGTACTTATTTTTGTTACTATATTTCTATTATCATTGTTGTTTGTCGTTGATTTTTTCTGAGTCCCAAAATCACGTATGTGATGTTTGGTTAACTTCAATTAACATTTATTATAATATTGCCGGTTTAAGTCCCTGTCGACTATACTTCGCCAAAAAACTAAACAAGAACAGAGCCCTAGAACTAGCGAACACACACTAAGTCGATATATGCCACGAGGTCATCCTGAGCCGGCATTCGCGTATCAGTCAAATTCGCTAGAAAAAACGTTCAATAAGGCTCCTTTTTGAACACTGAACTCAGGAGAAGTAGAAATTAAGATGTTGTGTTTTTCTTCCATACTTCGCTTGTTATATAATTCACTGCCATCTGAGCCGGAATCGGTGCTTGGGCTCCCTGTGCTGAGTGACTGTGTCAGGAATTTCTGGCGATGTGTCTTCCAGTGCGCTAACTACGTGAGATATTTTGGATAGTTCTCAACATGAGAAGATAAATTCCGTATCTCCAAGCGGCCATGTAATTTTTTATACCATATATTGCGAACACCTCTCCTAAGCGACCATTTTTTCCCAAAATACCAAAAGTTCAGTTCCAAGAGTCACACCTATAGTTGGAACCTCTCGTATGCGACCGCCTCTCGTAAGCAACTACAAAACTTGACATTTTGGGTGGTTCGACTGTATATAAATTATATTTAAAAATACTAAAAAAGAATTTAAAAGCAAGTGATGTACGTTCATTCAAAAAATTGCTAGTCATTTGAACTCTGAAAAACATAATTATTTAAAATTTATTTTACAGCATTGAATTTCTAAGGTCTGCAGATAGGGGGGCAAATATGGAGGCAGTTTTTGAGGGAGAAGTGCCGAGTGGGTACAATATAAGAAATGCTTACCCAAAAGGGAAAGTCTTCATATATGTCAGACCGAATGATGGTATGTATATTAATTGGTAATAATATTTATCTCAAAAAAACATTTGATTGTGTGTTTCCAGAAACCTTAATTTAAATTCTTTTTTTATTTATTTATTTATTTCAATGTCATTTGTTAATAAAAGATATATACAGTCAAGTCTATCGTAAGCGACCACCTCAGGGTTTGCAGTACTTAAGTGGTCGCTTACGAGTGATGTGTGCCATAAGCGACCACTTACTCAAGCATATGGTCGCTTATGAGAATGATCACTAACAGGGTGCCCAAAAGTATTGCAATTCATATACATGTGATTTTGCGTACACAAATCAATTGAAAAATGTATTTTAATATAAAATAGACTTACTAATCTTTAAATAATATCATACACTGTATATTAGTGTTGTGATTTTCGAGAGAAACATCAGAATTGATATACCTTAGTTACCTTATTTATTTAGTAGTTTCATAATGCTTGTAAATGTTAGGATGTTATTATTATGTATTCAAATCATTCATTGAGTGTTAGCTAAGATAATTTATATTCTCTTCTATTGCATAGATCAACCAACCACAACTGACACTTCACAAGGAACACCGTCAACCCACCAGATTGGAACAGCAAGTACATCATCCACAGTAACCGCATCATCCACAGTAACCGCATCATCCACAACCGCTACTTCAAGTAACGTTACACCACTAAAAACTGGCAAGTACATGTACATGACATCATACATATACTTTCTCCGTACCAATTTTATACGTACAAAGAACATTAATACGAATTTTTTCTCTGCTGTCGAGTATTTATTCGCCCGATATGTCTGGTTATCAAATTATTAATTGTTATAAAACAATGTTTATATCCTTCGATATTTATTTACTATTATCTCAATTGTAAAAATGCAATTTATCAGAGTTTCATTTGTGTAAAGTTGCATTGTATTTACTCTTAATAATCAATAATCAATCAATATTGATATATATGTAATAATATAGCCTTTTGCAAAAAATCTGTCGCGACCAAGTATATAAGTATATCAGTATATCAGTATCACTATATACCCGTGTGAGTCCCGCATGCCCGAACGCTACCCGTACACGCATCTGTACAAGCGTGGCGGATTGGAGAGTCATGAATACGATACAATCTACACACAAACGTTATTTTCACATTCATTTGATAGTATAAATCTTCGGGTATATAGTGATATAGTGATATACTGATATACTTGGTCGCGACAGAATTTTTGCAAAAGGCTGTATATATGTAATAATATATGTAATAATATATGTAATAATAAAAATGGGTTTATGCATGTACACTGTGTAGTAAATAATTTTATAAAAGACACAAAACTTTTAAGTTTGAGAGACATGTTTCGGTAGTACATCTACCATCGTCAGTGTAAAGTGGAACAGATTACCAAGGAATATAAAACGAAATAGAATAGTGGTGTGAGTCATGGGAATTATACAAGTAGTTTAAGGTTACAAGCTTGACTTGCGAGCAATAAAATTAAAATACTGATGACATAATTATTATTTGTGTAATTATATTATAATAATTATAATTATATTTTTTAGGAACAGCTGGAAGACCTAGGAGATCGGCAAGCGTCAATTTTGGAGTAAGATGTGAGTAACAATCAATCAATAATAATAACCTAGCTTTCATTGAGAAATCTGACAAGGTGTTGTGTATGCATATGATTATGGGAGGTTTTATGGAATCTTTTTCTGACATCAAAATCTGTCGCGAGTGGCCGTCAAACCATCATTTTACTTGCTCAAAACTTCAATTTTAGATCTGTGAAGTCTAAATATCTGTCAAATATAAGTTCCTTATAAACAAACAAACAAATGTCATCTAGTTGCTTGAAGAAAAACTAACAGACTTTGAAAGTTAGGCTCGAACATAAAATGTAGATCTTGACGGCCACTACGTCACACGTAAAACCTCCCATACCAATACACCACATTACCTCACGCTTGTCGCGATCGAGTAGCCTGATGAACAATGGTTTCAAGTTGATGTTATCATTGGTGATTTCATTACTCAATCATTGCCAACCTCGACTTGGAACCATATTGTTCAATTGGCTACTCAACTGAACTGTGAAGTGGTGTATTGAATCACAATTATCTGTACCACGTGAAGAGCTAGGGTAATTGTTGACAAATCTAATCTGGTACAGTGCATGAGCACTTGGTTTATGTTCAAAGAAGAAAAGGGGAAAGAATGTGTAAATTTTCCATCAAGTTTGAAAAATGTTAACAAAAAAATATATTGTTTTTTAGATGAAGACATAGGATCAGCGGATAGCGATGACAGTGACGTGGAAGGTAGGTACATGTAATGCACCGGTATATAAGTAATTTATAAACCAAAAAAAAAAAGCATTAAGTACTATATGGTAAAATGGAATTCAGTCTTGTTGGGAAATGATCATGTGCACATGTGTTACATGTACATGCATACATGTACATAAAACCACCCAGTCAATCATTTATTTATTTATAATTTAAAAATAATTTCAAGGAATATTCTTTTCTAAAGAAAATGAAAGTTGTTTGTATTCAATCTCTATGTATATAGGAATAAAGACTTCATTTCCATCATATTATATGGTCTTTTAAAACTGCAACTACATGTATATACATGTATGTATGTATATGCATGCATGTATCTTTGTCAAAATTATATATATATTTCTATATAGATCTATTGAAATCAACAGTTGGGGAGGGAATTGGCTCAAAAACTTGCAGTTACTCCAACTCTCCATCTATAATTCTATTATTCAATAGTTGAAATCTTAATTAATAATATTATAGCATATTCTGAATGATATATATTTAACTTTATTTTGAGCTCAATTAACTTCTTTACATTTTCTGTAACTATAATCAATTCATTTTGTAATCCACTTGAAGTAACTTAAGGTTGTCAAGGACATCAGTCTATAGGCGATATGTTATAGGTAGTTGCAAGACCGAACATCAGTCTATAGGCGATATGTTATAGGTAGTTGCAAGACCGAACTGCATTATGGTAACAGCTTGAATGGCATGTACATGTATGCCAAAATGTGTCTTATATGGTCTGTTGAAATTGCAATAGGTACATGTACGATATCATGCAGACTTTCATACCTTTTTATAGCTATTCAAGCTAGCTGTTACCATAATGCAGTTCGGTCTTGCAACGACGTATAATCTATTGCCGATGGACTGATGCATGTCCTCGACAACCTATATAAAATGTACATGTTGGTACTATATATATACATGTAGTACCAACATGTATACCTGTTTTTAACTAAATGATGATATGCAATCATTGTCATTATTTCAGTATCAAACTTTCATGGAGATGGAATTAGAGGTAAAATGAAATGAAATGATAAATATTGAATTAAGTGTTCTATAGATCTAGGAATATGATATTGACTACATGTATCTCAATATATTATTTACAATACATGTAATAATCGAGTGCGACAGTTCAGTACAGGGAAATATCAGCAACTCAATCAAGTGTTTTGACAATATTGCAACATTGAATCTGAACTTAATCAATTTGTTTGCTTTATTGCATGTATTAAGTGGGGACTATCAAACAAAGTAGTATCAAAGATGAATATGAAGGTACAATATAAGTATTATAATTGAATGTTTTGAACAATACTATCTCAAATATACAATATTACATTAGCTATATTTTACGCCATATTTTTA